>VZSV01000214.1:19142-68187 GCA_013398735.1 Nothocercus julius | reverse complement strand
CTGGGCAATCCTGTCCATCCTAGGGAGGAGGAGACACGCTCGAGTTCCTTGGTCTGCCTGCAGTTTAGGGGAATTGAGGTTTGTTAATGCTGCTTTTGGACTGAAGGGTTTCATTTCCAGCCTTAATTGCCGTGCTCTGGCAACGGTGCTGCTGAGGGCTTGTCCGTGGCCACGTTTCCCTGAGCTAGCCCAGCGTCCATGCCGGGGGCACTGGCCGGGTGCGATGGTACCAAGCGGCGTAGGAACGCGGAACCCGCGGAAACGGATGCGATTCCTGTAATAACGGAATCAAGAAAGCCCTACGGCTACCTTCAGCCTATCTCAGTGTAATAATTTTGGCTAAAATACAAGATAAATTAGTGCTGATGGAATTTAATTATGACTGTATGAGACCCAATCTGCCAAGGGCAGGATGGCTTAGCGAAGGAGCGCGGTCCCACTAGGCTGCGGCTGCCTTTACGGGATGCTTTATGCGTGGTGCATAGAGCTGCAGTGATACTTGCATTAATGGAGCTGGACGTGACCTAAAACGTACTCTGACCAAGATTTGCTCTTTCCTAGCTAGCGCAATAAATCAAAGTGCCCAACTGAGTCAGCGGGCTGCTTAATCGTGTGCGTGGTGGAATTCTGCAGCCCGCAAAGTAAATTTTGACTGTTGTCTCAGTCTTCAAGTGTGTTGGATTTGCATGAAGCATGTGGTTTTTACCTGCCTGGAGTGTTAAGAAGATAACTTGGTTTGCAATAAGGGATGAAAAAACATGGCTATTTGTTGCGGGGGTCGGATAGGCTAAACTTTCTCACCCTCTCTTTCTGCAAAAATGATTTCAGTATAGTTTATGAAATTATAGCAGCCATTTAATCATATCAATATTACAGAGGATATTAAATGTTGCCTTTGTAGCTTTTATTTATTTATTGGCATATAATGAGTGTGTATTGGAGTGCAGTGTGTATTCCTCTCTGCTCTATTCACCCACGCAGGAATTTAGGAGGGGGACGACATGATAGCGTTACATACTGGCTATTGCTTGCATCCCAGAAGGCGAGGCAGAACAGCGGGTCCCTGTGGAGCTGTTGTGGATTACACTGGCTTTTAAACCAGCGTTTAAATAAAGGTGTATTAGATGTCCTGTCTTGTCACTGAGGTCCAGCTCGCAGAGAGGCTACGTTCGATGCAAGCACAGACTGGTACCTGAGGAAAACAGTGGTAAGAGTTTTGGAAGCAGCCCTTATGCAGATGTACTCTCCGGGTGCATCTGGGGAGAGTTCTGAGGCAAGACGAAGTGAAGGCAGTTAAGTGCTTCTGTCATCTTCCTTTTTCCTGTTTCCCTGTGTTCCTCGGTGAGATGATGCACAGAACGCATCGTGTTTCTGCACACACGCGTTCTTCTTTGAGCTTACTTCACTGCCGCCCGCTCTGCGTCTTGGCTAGTTTGTGTTAAACTTGGAACCTGCAGGGAACTGTAGATCAAAACAAGCCTTAGAACTCTGGATCTTCTAGGAAAGTTGAGGCATCTTTTTACTGTTTGTGATAAACCAAACTTACCAAATGCTTTAGGTGAGTTCCTGTGCACATAGAGCAGCTTTTGGGAAATGTGTATAGTAAATAAGTTTGCCTCAGAAAAGTATATTCATGTTACGGTGAGTTCCACACATTCAGGGTTACTTGTTGTGATTAGGACCAAGTAAATAGATTTCTCAAATTAGATTAGATTAGAGAACGAAGGTAAATACCCATCCCAAGGGGTGGGGGGTGCCCATCACCCACTAGTTTGTGCGTGTTCTCTCTTTCTTTGCATTTGAAGCCACAAGTAAGGTAAAAGTAGTTTCCTAAGAACAAAGCTCATGAAGACAGTGCTGAAAATCTGCCTTGCTTTCCAATGGGAAAGATTATCAATCACAACCCTCCTACAGCGTGTGGAGGGGAGGCTCCTTTAACATGTCTGTTCTTAAGGGCAAAGCTGTTCCCTGTCAGCCCTTGACGAAAGGGCAGCTGGGGCTGGTTGTGCTGCCTGTGGCTCCTGGGTCCCAGCCTATAAATTGGGAGCTCTGGCTAATGCAGTCTTGCTTGGAGAGCTGCTGCTCCTTCCTCGCGCCTTCTTCCCTTCTGGCTTTCCATCCATAGAAATGTAAGCATTTTTTCCCTTTGTATCCGCTTAACACACAGGGTTAAACCTTTTGGCTCCTTAACAGGGAATGTTTTATGTCTACGCCCTCCTAGCGGTTTCAGCGCTGAATAACCCGCGCTGTCCGTAGCTGCAACACGTTCTGAATGGCCCTGTTTCGCCAGGGACTGCACTGTACATCCAGGCGTGCGTTCAGTTCTTCGAGGGGAGTGAAATTGGATTAGCAAAATTAAGGCGTGATTAATTCATCACTGTAATCAGGTTACTAAACAATTCCTGATGCTCGCAATGACTTAACTTTGAGGCAATGATAAATGGCCTCTTATGAAGGCTGTAAGGAGCAGCTGATCTTGCTTTTGAGCAGGAGGTTGGCAGAGCTGACCTGCCGAAGTCCTCTTCCACCTGAATTCTTCTGTGTTTCTATGAAAAACTAAGAAAAAAAAAAAAAACAAATTAGCATATATTTCCAAATGCCATGAATCAAAGGACTTTTTTCAGGATTGGTAAGCCCAGTCACTGTATGGTTAGCCTGAGTTTTTGTGTCATTAATGACTTAAAAAAAAAAAAAAAAAAGTGTATTTAGTATATTTTAATCATCTTACTGTTTCTTGATGAATATACATTCACCTGAGGTCTTACATGATGCTTTAACGGTTAGTTATGCTTCAGGATCCTTTGCAAAGTTATGAAGCTGGGTAGACTGTGGTCACAAAGGCCATCAGTGACACAGTGGCTCACTGCACTCTGTGTAAATAGCCGGCTTTATTCAAAGTTTGTGTTATTATTAGCCGCGGTAGTACTGATCTAAAAAAAACAAACAAACAAAAAAAAAAAAACTTAATGGTTCAGGTGCCACAGCTTTTCCAAGTGTGAAAATTATGTAACTTGGCCGTTCACTGTGATATGGAAATTTGTGCTTCCTGACATGAGACGTTTGCTCTGGGGAAAAAAATATGTGGGAGAAGGGCAAAGATATATTCCTTACGTTCAGCTTGTGCTACTTCTACATTTTCTTTCTTAAAATTGTCATTGCAGGCACAGGAAGAAGCTTTGATGCTTAAAACACACATGTCACAAGAACACCCCGAGCAAGGGAAGAAAGACCTTTTTGTCCTTTGTGTCTCATTCCATCTACCAGCAGGAGTTATGGTTAAAATAATACTGAGATGAAATAGAGTTTTTCTGAGTCTGTCATCCAATCCCAGTGTCACCTCTTGAAAATTTTGCAAGTTTTGGTTAACCCCCGTGCTGGAATAGCTTGTTACGAGCAGCTGAATGATGCCACAGCTGATACATAGCTTTATGAGGACTCACAGTTCAGCCTTAGATGTGAAAAGGTATAGTAAAAAGCTCTCCTATTAATTTCTTACCGTGGTTCTCATGAAATGGGCTTTCAGCTGCTACTGTGCTTTTTGACTAAGCCTATGCTGCTGAAGTGGCTGCCCCCAAGCCAAACAGAGAGGTCTTTTCCTATGTTATTCAGAGCCAGTGTCTCCTAGAGCACAGGGAATGCTATGAAGCACTTCCTCCAAGTCTTCTCTGCTGCTCTTGGCCATAGTGATTATTTTTGGAATTTTTTTTTTTTTTTTTTTTTTTTTTTTTCCAATGGGAGGGCTTGGATCGGCCTTTTGCTCAGTGTTCTATGATTCTATGAATACGGACAAACCGAAGCAATTTTTCAGTTAAAAAGAAAGCAAAAGTCAAGTCAAGCTTAGTTTGCAGCCTGCCGGATTTTTTTATAGCATGCGAGTGAGGATAGGTGTTGCATGCTATGGGACTTGGTACGAGGCCGTCCGGGGGCGTTGGGCGGTAGGGAGCTGCCTGGGGAAGTGCCAGGGACGTGTTCCAGGTGGAGGGCAGTCAAACGAGGTGTGAGCTGCTCCGTGCTGCCTAGAGAGCTGCCTGCTCTCGGGAGCAAAACTGTCTCGGAGCCAACTGCTTGGCTTGCCTGGAGCTTTCCAAGCTCTGCTGAATGTGTCTGGAAGACTTAAATGGGATAAATGCGTGTGAGGGAAGATGCGGGGCTGTTCCGCGCGGTGTGATGAGCCTCATGAAAAGTCAGGCTCTTCCTTGGAGACATTAAAAAGGAGGCGCAGGAACTTGTTTAACTCCACTTGCCAGTGTGGTGCAGTGTTTAGTAGGAGGAAAAAGAGATGGGGAGCGGAGGGAGAGAGATGTTTCTTTTCTTCCAATGTAAAGCACAAGGAGTATTTTTCTATTGCACCTTATGATATAAATAGATAGAAGTGTCCCTTTAAAGTTTTTTCTTTTAAAAAACAAACAAACAAAAAAAAGGAACCATTATGAATGATAAAGTTTCCTTCTACTGTGGGAAAGTTAGCCTTGATTATCACAAGGGCTTTTTAAAACAGTGTATTATTTTTATTTAAATATCCAGTTCTTGGTTAAAAGAAAAAAATCTCCCATCACTCAAAATTGCTAACAGCAAGTATTGCTTTCTGCTTTTTTCAAAGACTCCCTAAAAATACTGATACTTTACCTCATTCCATTTCCATGCTTTACAATATATTGTTGGGTCTTGTCACTTAGAAATCTTGGAGAAAAAGAAAAATCAGCAAAAAATCAATGTTTTTCTCACTTGTTGGTCATTAAAGCAAAAAGAAATATGGGAATATGTTGAATACCTGGACTACCTTTCCTTTGTTGTTGTTTTTGGTGTTTGTTTTTGCTTGCTTTGACTTGATTTTTCTAATCATTAGAAAAGAGTAACTTTTTAATAGTATTAAAACTGCCCCTTTTAATGATGTATGCTCATTTCAACATCGACTGTAGGTCCTTCCCTTTAATAACACTTTTCTTGATTAGGAATACTGTTTTATATCTCATATTGACAACTCATATTGTCTTGAAAAGTTAAAATTCACCTTTATTTCCCCTGTTTAAATATTGTTATAACCCTTGCAGATTGTTCTCTGTTCCATGAGGGCACGGGGAGAAAGAGGTCAAAATTTGAAAAAAGGCATCCTTTGCACTGCCCCGCACAGGGATGCATTTTGAAAACCATGGTTTATTTTCCCTTCCTAGGGAATTAATTACTCCTGTTCCGTGGAGAGCACTTGTCAGCTGAAAGCTCCTGAAGTTTTACAGTCAAGTAATTAACAGGAGGCTTGGATACTGTCAGTTCTGCTCAGAGTTTTATGATGAATGTTACTTGGTGTAAAATTACCTTGCGCCATTCCTATCTGCGTCGCTGCGGCAGGAAATTACCCACTTTGTGATCAAAGGAAGGAAGCGGGGCTCGCGCCTTGTAGGGCAGAGCAAAGTGTATAGCAACGTGCAGATTAGTAATAAGTGTTTAAAAAAAGAAAATGATCACGGCAGCTGGGCTTCACCCTCTGCCAGAGGTTTGGCTCCTCTTGGGGAAGCAAGAAGGGGTCTAGGAAGTGGGAGAGGGAATGAAGCTGGCGGCGCTAGCTAGACACGCTCGCGTGTTGTGCAGCCCCTACTGCGGGGCTTCCCTTTGAGGCGGTAGCCGAGGGGCTCCTTCGGGACAAGGCTCCCTGGTTTGGTGGGTGCCTGCCCTGCCGGGATGTAGTTTCTGCTGGTCTGGGAGGGAGGGAGGTGTCACCTGGATCCGCCTGTGAGGCAGCTCCCCTCTGTGAGCGTGGTCGCCGTTTACCTATGGTGAGTGAGTTGCATTCCCAGCTACTATTTATTTCCGTATCTGAGAGAACTCAGTGCATGAAGGCTGCAGAGGGAATCAAGTCCTCTAAGAGTTTTTGGATATTTGTGGGCCTCAAGTACACGAGACAGACTTTTCATTATGGTAAAACACCTTATGTTTTCCATGTTGTGAACACATGAGTGAAAATGGAAGTTAGCAGTACCAAAAGGTCCAAAGATGTTTGACTCTGTAGTACCCATTGAGAGGTTTTCAGGTCTGAAGCTCGAATTTCTGAAATTTATTGGTATCTAGTTTACTGGCAGTTTTGTGGCAGAATGTAAACATAGATATGGAATAATTTTATATCTAGTTGCACCATTATTTGTGAAGGGTTGGTGGGATGGTGGTTTTTGGGTTGCTGCCAAAGGCATGTAAAGTGCTCCAGGCACTTTACGTCACAGATCCGTAATCTGGATAACTGGAGTAGACTGCACTGATTGAATTCGAGCACTTTGGTAAATGGCACGAGTGACGTTTAAATCAATAAGAGTAGGAAGCTACTTACACAGAAGATGTATTTGGCCTTGGCATGTAGGGAGGCGATATAAGCTAAGCTTATTTGGTTGGACTAGATGATCTCTAGATGTTCCCTCCAACCTTAAGCATTCTATGATTCGCTCTTTACTGCTACTCTTTCCTTTGCCTTCCTGATCTGTTCCAGAAACAGTGTTTGGATGCCAAATCTGCCACTTGTGCCCATCATGTTGCTGCTTTATCTCAGCTCTATAATGATCATTGCTACCTGCATTACAGCTGTGTTAAGTTTTTGTAGAAGTGTTTTTGTTTTGATTCATTTGGGTCCTTTCTTTTTCAAGTGCCCTCAAAAAGTGACCTTTGTCGTTGGTGACATTCAAGGTCAAGTCTCCCCGCTTAAACTGCAGATATACATATATACATATATATATATATCTTTTTTCCTTCTCAAGGCAAGAATAACTTCTCTGCTTCTCTTTCTAGTAGCCACAGTAGCTCAAATGAGTCAGCCTGGTACTCCTTGACATGGGCCTGTGTGGATCAGGTTATTATGAAAATGCTTTTTCTGTTTATTCTATGCAAATTCTATTCTTGGTAGCAGTGTTGGCCTTTAGCTTTTTGATACTGCCTACTGAAAAACACTTTTCTTCATTACTTGGTTTGGGAGGCGGGGGTTGGGTATGCAGAAGTGGGGGTAATATATATTTAATAGAAAAAGGCATCTCTCAGTCACTGCAAGATCATTAAAGATGCCTGGAGAAACTTACTCCTCTCCAAGTAGCACCCCAGCCAAGTGTACAAGTGGGCTTAACTGATATATAATTGAGCGCTTTGCCCTAGAGTGAAAGTGGGACATTTATTCTCACTTTACCTCTTTTTGGCTCCAATTCAGCAGTGTTTAAGCAACTGTCTAATTTTGAGTGCATGAACAGCCCAATTGATTTCACATGCTCAAGTGCCTTGTTGACTCCAGGCCCCTTATTCCTTCAGAGAAAAGGAACAAGTGACGTTCTGGGCAGCAGGGAATTGCATTTCTTTTCTAGGGAGTGGGGCATTCCTTCCAGGAGAACATTCCTAAGAGTTGCATTTGTTGCATTGAAGTGAAAGATGTTACCTGCAAGTACTTTCCAATGGTGGAAATGGTAATATTTATGGAAGAAAATCAAGAATGATTGTTTATGTTTTCCCCTTTGTTATTTTTGCCTTTGCAAATTCTTTTACTAAGCAAATACAGTGATATTGGAGCATCTTTTAGATGTGGCTCTTGAACCCCCTTACTGTGCGAGGGTTCTGCCAGGTAAGTGCTGTCTTTCCAATTTTAATGGGAATAACGTTCATCAGGTGGCACCATTTCTTCCGAATGGTGAGAGGATACCATGAATAATGTGGGACTTGTTGGAGAAGTGATGACCAGGAACATATCTGAAGGCAGCAAGATTATCTCAGCATGTAAATTTGGCATGTTGGTGTGCGCGAAGGAGCCTGGTCTGTGTTGGGCTCCCTTGAGGCCAGTGCCACAGAAGGCATTTGGTCATTGATACTTCCGTGAACCTCAGTGTTTCCCTTTTAGGGGTGAATTAGCAGTTGTGTATGAAAAGGTTTTTTTTTATTTCTTAACATGTCACTGTGTGACTCTGTCTATCATGTATAACTAACCTTAAAGCATCAGCATTTGTCTTAGGAATCAATTATGTCATCGCTACTTATTAGAGTTTGGGATCAACTCTGGTACTTTTGCATTTGACTAGGATGCTGGGATAACTGATATGTGTTGTCTTCCAGAATATCCCTATTTTGGGAGGGGGGTTGTGGAGAGACTCTTGGCTTGTGCAATATTCCTAGCAGTTTTAGGAAAATCACTATTGTACCCACTGGAGGTTACTATTAGGAAGAGGTAAAAGCCAACTGTACTTAAAACTAACCTTTTCAAAATTCGCTTCACACCATTTATTGCCATCTGTTGCTTCTGCTGTCCCACAAGAAAAAAGCTTCACACTTTTGGGTGAAATAAGAATATCCATAACATGTCATCTTCATTTTATTCACAGTTTTGCTTGCCTTTCAAGTAGGGAGCACTGTATCTGTGTGCTAGATTCTCTATTTCCTGAGGGTGACCAAGCTGTGCAGCATGTGAGAGTCAGCAGTGAATGTAACCTGCTGCTTCTATTTGCTGGTGATTCAAATGTTTCTCCTCTTCATACAACATTAATGATGCTTTTTGCTAAATTGCCTCTTCAAACTACATAATGCCAGAGAAATGAGCAACTTTACTTCTCCTGCTTTGGTGGTAGCATGGCCACATACATTAGTGCCTGAATCGGTTGCTCAGACATTTGAAAAGCCGCTTTCATTAATGGTATGAAGGTTATGGAAATAATGATGCCGACAGGATTTTCTTGCTGTGCTCTCTAGGGAGCGTCTGTGTGTCTGGCTGCGCAGCGCAGGATTGCGGAGTCGCTCGGGTGGGATGGGGTTTCCAACCTCCTGCTCGAAGCGTGGGCAGTGCTGAATTGAGGCCGTGTCGCTCCGTCAGGTTGCGCAGTGGGTTTGAAGGCCTCTGAGGGCAGAGCCTGCACAGCCCTTTTGGGCAGCCTGTTGTGATGCTTAACGGAGCTTCTAGGGAGGCCCCTTCTTCCTCCCTCGTATATCCTCTTCCAATTCACGGCTGTTGCCTCTGGCCCTGGTGCCATGAGTGGGATGACTTGTGCTTTGCATGGCCTCCTTGGAGCCAGTGGGCACCCTGGCTCCTCCTCAGCATGTGTCCCACATGCAGGACCGCGTGTTGGCCCTTGCGGAGCCACGTGGGAATCCTCCTGCAGTATTGATTTATTTAAGGCTAGAATGTTGTAGTAGTTCATTTGTACTTGGGAGTGCCGTGTATTTTCCCACCTGTTTTCACAACACCATGGGAAGGTCTCGGGAGGTTATGCGGTGTGTTCTGGCTGCCTGCCTGGGATTAGGAGCATCCTGTGTGATGATGCTGAGACATACTGCACATCTGTCACACAGCAGTGTACTCAACTTCAACAATATTTACGTTTCCTTCTATTTTCTTTCTATTCAGTGTTACCTGTATAAAAGGAGAGAAGCTCTGGCCTAGTAGCTAAGATGTTTATTTGGAAATTAATTGACTTGCAGCTTGTCCCTTATTTATCACATATATCTAACAAAGATTTTGTTTGTGTTTTTGTGCTTATTTTTTTTAAGCCCCCTTTTAAATCAGGGCCTGACATGCCTCATAGATCTCTAGCCAACAGATAAAGTTGTAACCTGTTCTTTATAAAATAGTACAGTACTGAATCTTGATTCTCAGTGTAATGCTTCGGTTCTCCAATAACTTAGAAATTGGGAAGCAGCACAGAGAGAAACAGGTAATGGCTTTATTTTAGATAAAAAAGCAGATCGTTAAGCAGGCTATAGTTAAAGAGAAAATTAGAAAGCTAATGAAAAAATCACATTTACTTTTTCTAAACAGCACTGTGGGGGACTGTCTCTCCAGCAACAAGTTTGGAAAAGGTAGAAGCAACTCTGACTAAAATCCTAATTTTCTGGTGAGTCTGGGCTCTTTCCTTCTTCCTACCAGGTATTACTTCCACTTGCCCTGAGAAGACACTGGCCAAGTTGCTTTGTCAAAATGAGGTGTTGTGTCATCCCTGTAGCAATGACTGTTCCATCAAATACTTGAATACTTCTTGCGGAAGCCGGCAACAGGTCTTGGCCAAAAGCAAGCCCAGCATGACCACTCCTTGCACCCTTGCAAACCTTGGCAGTTACTCATTTGCCTTCTCTCTCCCTTGTTTTCATTTTAGACTGTGTTGAGTTGGTACAGTGTGGGGTTTTCTTGCATGTTGTGACCCATTTTAAAACTTAAAATAACAGATCTGCCTTGCAAAACATCATCAGGGAGTCTTAGTCCAGTTGCCTTTTAGTTTATAGTGGTGGCGAAGCTCACAAGAATGCCCCTTGGGAGGAGATTAGATGAACTTCCTCTGAGAGTTAGCCTTGCTTTACCCCCAGGTGTGATCTGTTCAGCTGAACAGATGGAAGGAAGGAGGGTGTTTTGAAAGGGAGGTGTTAAGTTGGGTATGGTTGCTGTCTTTGAAAAGAGAAAAAAGAGGGGAATTAAGTGAGGAAAACTGAACTGGGTGGGTGTTTGGTAGGCAGAGGCCTGTGAATCTCGGCCATAAGTGGCCATTTCGACTTGGGGGTGCTGATGTTCACAGAGCTGCTTGTCCTAACTTGCTATCACATGTGGCACTCTGCAGATGCGACTGCGTCACTCAGAAAATCAGTGCTGCTGCTCTTGAAAGAACAACTCCTACCTGTAATGACTGTAGTGCTTGCTTTTCTTACTATATCCTGATTTCTGAGTATTTGTTCCCAACTGACCTAAAGTCGTTTGTTTCTTTTATTTTTTTTTTCCTTTAATTTAGGAGGCAGTTTTAAACCCCCTGAGAAGGAGCGGGAGGTGCTTTCAAATAGGCTGTTAAAGGTTTACAGTTTAAATCCATTTAGAGGCCGAGAATTAACTTAGAGGCCTTAGGGCCTAGGGGACAGGAGCCATCACTTGGAAGCCGGCATGGCTATCTTGACTTCGCTTTTACAGGCCAGTCCTTTTTTTGAGAGCTTTATGAAGTTGAGTTGAGGATGGTGAGCTGATCAGTCTATCGATGCTGTATTGACACAACAGTATTCCCCTCTTTACAAAGTGGGCAATGGCAGTTCATTAGCCAGAGCAAGCTAGCGCTTATGCTCTTTTTTCTGCTCAGGTGTTTTTGTGCATATTGGCATTTACAAATTACAACAAGTCTTATTCAACACATTACAAAAAGTGTAGTTTTTTTTTAGCACGTAGGCCTCTTGTGCTTCTCCTCTGACTGTGCATATCTTAAAAAAAAAAAAAAAAAAAAAAAAAAAAAAAAAAAGTGTTGTCTGTGTCTCTGAAAAAGTTTTTTTTAAAAAAAAGAGTAGCAGGTTGCAGTACAGAAACTGATAATTAAAAGAAAATGTAATGGAGTTCAGTAGGTGGGTGCTCAGGATGGGAGAGAGGCTGTCTCCTCATTTGTTCCTGACAGTTCCATATCCTACTTGGAGAAGGGTAAAGCTAAAAATGCCCATCCTGCATACACTGTATATGCTCCTTCCTTTTCCAGGGACTGTCCCTGATTTGAGACATTTAATTGGTTGTTTATATCCCGGTGTATTTAATTAACCGTGTGCTTTGAACAGATTCCTGCCGATAGAAGGATCGGCTGCTTTCTGAGGCTGTCAGGCAGTGTCACTGCTGACAGCAGAAAAGGCTCAGAATAGCCAAATGACTGAAAGCCAGGTTTGCCTTCAAAGCCCAAATAAGTACTTTCTGTCAAAGATAAAAGCAACTCATGTACTCTGTCTCCTGATAGCATTTGCTGTTGCTCTTGAGATAAAAATAGGAGTGGCTACTTACCCCAGTGCTGCTCTTTTGAGACAAGGAAGGGATGTCACCTTAGCTCCAGGAGCCTGCAGGCATTAAAATGCTGCTGTCCAGTCCTTCGGATGCTTATGGAAGTGTGATGGAACTGGACAAGGTTACGGGAAAACAAAGAGTGTTCAAACATCTACCTACAAGGTTTATAGACTAGTGAGCCTGTAGGCTTTGATTTCTACAACTGCTCTTTTGGGGCCCAGTCCAGAAGTGTGGAAATACTTGGTGGAACACAGGGACTTCAACACAGCGTCTGAAGCATCCGAAAAAACGTCTCTGTTTCACAGACTTGCTGAATGGCTGAGGTCGGAAGGCACCTCTGATGCTTTAGATGTGCCCAACATAACACGAAGTTAACGTGGTGTTCACTCAAGCATCAGTTCTTCTTAAGTTCTTTTTTTTTTCCGGGTTGCTTCAGCGCTTCATGTCACAGCAGGTTTTCCTGCAAGCCCTGGCGTGGCTGTGGTCATGCAAACCACGCGGTTGTCCTCTGCTTTTCCCCACGCAGATCCTGTGGTAGTTTCCATGAGAGAAACTTAGGAAGAAGACAAGAGTGTTTCCCCAAAGCGTTATCCTCTCTGTATCCAACCTGTATTTCATTTGTAATTTAAGTAACTATCTAATAGGTAAAATATTGTCCATGGCCTGGTTGTTGGTATATTTCTTTACTACCTATCATCGTACACATTGTGTTCTGCTCCTTAAATTTGTTTCATAACCTCTTCTTTTTTTGTTCCTAATTTTCTTGTTTTATGATACTGCATAAAGTTATGAGTGTCTCCATAACTGTACTGTTATTGGGCCGAATGGACTCTGTTTTTCACCAGTTTTGAAGGCTCGTTTTCTACCTTCTTCTAAATGAGTCTTCTGTCTTTTATGGAGTTAATTTCCATGCAAAAGAAGAACCTGGGCTTTTGACTTTGTTTTTCTATGGTGTCATCTGACCTCTGTGCCTTGAGGACAGCCTTTTTTATTGAAATGATAAGTGATTGTAATTTTGGGAAGTTGAGAAATAGTCTAAGTTGGGCAATGAAAGCGAATATCCAAATTCCAGGTTCACAGTAAAGCTTAAGAGACTTGACATTTTTTGTTTCTATTTCTTTGTAGCTGGTGAGAAGATAAAGGGAAATAACTATATTCTGATTCACATGGCATTAATTGAAATTCAAGCATATGGTGTCAAAAAGGTAGCATCTTGCAGAAAGTTCAGGTTTACTTACTAGCATAAATGACAATACTGATATGAAAATGGGCTGTAAAACTAGAATTTTATAAATGAGCTTATTATATGTTGTGTATCCAAAGAAATGGCACAGATAAAAGGTTATTTTTGTCATTAGTTCTTACAAGACTGTGTTTTGAACCTGGATGGCATATTTAAATTGTTTTGGTAAATCACATTTCCATTAGTCTAGCACTGATACTGCTCATAGTACATCTTTGCTCAATCATAAATCAAAAAAAAGTGTTATTAAATGCAAGTGCTTAAGATTGCAATGAAACTATTTACTTATTGAATATTTTATGGTTCATATTTGACTGACTATTAGATTATATTACAGCAATTGTAAATATGAAGTAGTTGGATATCTGCTCTTCTCATAAATGTATGATTTTCATGAAATGAATAGAACAGCTGTGTTTTAGATACAGAGCTACTGTTTGCTAGGGCAAGCTATAATTATATTAAAAAAAAAATCTGTGATTCTTTGTACATTCCAAATCGATTTTGATTAGTTCTAAGGCTATGATAGGGTATCTTAAACACAGAGATTGTGCAACTAGCTACCTTTTTCCATTTTCCCTCTAACTCAAGCTATAAGTTCCCATTCTCACCTCCATTATGCCAGTCTTACAATTGCTTTTCTTTCTGAACAGCCAGTATACAGCTTTAATCTGGCCATAAATATATACACAACTGCGCAGCTTTTGGTCTAAGCCTTCAGCAGGCATGTTCACCCCGGCAGGAGGGCTGCTTTTTCTTCCCCGTGAGAGGTGAAATATTTAGATCGTGGAGTGTGGTGAGGAGAGAGAGAGAGAGCGTTGAAAAGAGGAACAGATAAGTCAAAATGGGGTATTTAGTGTTTCAACCACCTATTTTTTTGCTTCCTTTCGTTCCTATCTTGGAGGCGTGCTATCCATATAGTAAATCAATGCTTTTATGTGGGAAGCAAGGTTTATATTTATAAGTTATTTTGTAACTATGCATAGCCCCTGGCTTGAAGACAGTGTTAAGTCTGAGGATGGGGGAGGCAGTGGAGGTAAATGAGTCACAGGTACATCGCAAGGAGGCTGAGCAGCATCACAAGTCTGCTAGGGATCGTAACTGTGAAAATACAGCAAAATTTCCAGGGCTTGAACATTTAAATGACAGACATCTTAAAGCAAAAATGTTTTCGATCCCACCTCTTCATATTTTTGGCCTATACTGGAATGTAGTGTGTTTTGCTGTATTATCTGCAGGATGCTTCTGGGTATGGTAGCACAGAACAAGCTACTTGTGCAAAGAACTCGTGGCATGGGGTATGGCAACCCAAAAGGGATGGAGGAGGTGGATGAAGAATGAAAGGCTGAGGTGATACTAAAGCAGTGAACGTGGATCTCAGCTCAATGCCACATTGAAGCAGATGCTTATTTAGAAAGCAAATGAGTGTCTAAAATAGTTGCAGATTATTCATTTGCGTAATATATACTACTTGTCAAGTGGTTTTTGAACTACTTCAACAGTACGTTTTTTTTCTCAGTGAAGCATTAGCTGATGAATTTAATCCCAAATGGCAAAATAGACAAAAGCAACCTGTAATAGTTTGAAGTAAATAGAATCTTTTCCATATTTACATAAATTCATCTCTGTATGGTAGTATATATGAGCATCTGTCATGCTTAAATTATTATAGCACACCTGCGTATAAAGTTCTGGGTGTTCAGTTTTAGCAGATTGTTTGACTTCAGAAGTTGCATATTTTATTACTTTCTTTTGATAGCACCTAACTGACATGTTTTTCCTGCAAAACAAGCTGACAAGCAGAAAGTATAATGAGTCATATAGGAAAGGGTATCCCTACATTTTAGTATGCAACAACTTTTAAGTTAGAAGTTGTCAAAGCCCCCACAATGAACAGTTAACAGTTCCTACTCATCTGCCGTGAAGTCTATTCAGAAAATTCATTAAAGGAGGAAACTACAGATGGCAAATTATGGTAACTGTGAAATTAGTTTCCTCAGGGGCACTTGGAAAATTCTTAGTTTTCATTTTTTATTGGAAAGTGATGGTCAGTGTCAACAGAAAACAATTTGGTGTTTTTCTCTTTCTCTACAGTTTCTTGAGCTGCTTTTTTATTTCTTCCTCTCTTTTTTTTTTTCCTTTGTTTTCTTTTCTTGATATGTGCCCTCTAAAATAGCATCTCTTTCCCCAGAAAAGTTGTTATTGTATTATGAATAATGGTATTTCAAAGGAAAATGATTTTTCAGATGATTTACTGAAGATACTAGGAGAGCAGGGAAGAACAAAAGAGATCAGGACTGAGGAAAAAGAAGAAAGGTCATGGACCAATGCAGTCTATTATCATTAGATGAGAAAGCAGAATTCTGCCATTTGTTATTCCTGGATCTTGTGTTATTTGTTTCTCAGTAATTCCTCAGGTTAGTCTGGAATTCTGCTTGAACAGAAATTGCAGTAGCTTAAATGAGTGGTGCTGTTTTATAGAGCAGCCAACTAGCCAGCTTGATAGCTTATAGAAATAAGGCGCTTGTTTAGAGCTGTGATGTTTTTATTGGGGCAATAATATATATCATTATTAATCATACATTAATATATGGTTCATGCTTGTGTTGTCTATAATTCTGGTATCTTGAGGTCTAAACGTTACACATGTTGCTAATGCTGAGATAGCCCAAAGTGAGCAGAGGTTGCTTGAGAAATATAGTCCTTAAGTGAGATCTTGAAACTCCCAAAGGTCCAAAAAAGGTGGAATATCCAGCAAGGAGGGCACCTAAGGAGTAAAGGTTCACATATGTTCAATACTCATGCTTAATTTAGTAGTAATTTGCAGGCCTTTTGTCATGACTTAAAACTGAAAGAGAAACTTTGAAGAGATGCTTGAAGAAATTACACAGTGTAAAATCTTTTCTTGAGTACTGTAATATAATTTATAGTGAAAATTATAGCTAAGATTGCTCTCAGTTGTTTGGATCTACCCTCTATTTTCAACACTCTTAATTCTAGCTATGATTCATTAATAAGTAGTCATTTTTATCTCAGCTTTTTTTTTTCCCAGGGAACATACAAAGTACCCCTAGCTGTTTCTTAAATCACCTGGATCTCGCGTCAGCTAAAAATGCCCACGATTTTGAAGAAGTGACAAATTTCAAGTCAGATAGCAAATTCAAATTATTCAATCGGCTTTTGAAAAATTTTTTTTGGGGGGGAGAATGAATATTATATGGCACCAGGTTGTTGTGCAATTCCCCATACAGCTGTGGGCAGCCTCAGCCACCAAATCTCTGTGAGCCATTGCCACCGGGTTAGGAGATGTTTAGTATTTCTGTGTAGATCACAAACACTTTTTGATGTTTGCACATGCGGTGTTGCAGTATAAACTACAAAATGGCAAAGCCTCTAGTTGGAATGAGACTACCCAGAGTTGCTTTACCTTGGCAGGTTTGATAGAAACACATCAGTATTATGGAGATAAGCACTTTAAACACTGCCAAGAGTAAAAAATATTTTAATTCCGTGTACAATGGACCAAAGTCAAATGGATTTTATACCAGCTTTTGTTTTTTTTTTTTTTTTGAACCTCTTGACTTTTAAAACATGGCATATGTTAACCCTGTTTATTTATACGGAAAGTTGTTGTGTATTGTTTCTGCATATATTTCATGTTCATATAAAAAATATGATGTGTCTGGATATAGATGCATGTGTAAATGTACAAGTGTAGTATATGCATACAAGTTAAAAACATAGATAATGGTACAAACATAGAGATGGCACAAAGTTTTTCATATTTCTAACCCAGCTAATGCCTGTTTATTGTTGTTGTGGCAGGGCAGGTCTATATTTATTGGCAAGAAACCAACCATAGTAGTTCATCCATGAAAATTGTGTAGGAGGTGTTTTGGTTTTCAGTTGTTCCAGGGAGTGGTCTGGACTGTTTCACCTCTTGCCTTTTTAATAAAGGCTCGGCTTTGGCTGGAGTATTGCAAATTTTCCTCGGATTGACCTGTCCCAAAATTACCTTAAAACTCTCCGAGTCATCTCCAGTTCTTTCACTCTTAGGTTATATGAGCTTTTGCAGCTGTCAAAAATAAGAAAGCTAGCCTGTAAAGGAAGCCCAGTGCATGAACAGAAGGGGAATGAGGCAGCTCTCCTTCCACATAGAGTGTGTGGGCTGGAAGAGGAGGTAAAACGTGCAGTCATGTTTACCAGTCTCTTGGCTGCTGCTCATGTTATTCCATCTTGCTATTTTGTAGCTGGGAGTTGCAAATTATTGCATCCTGTATGGGTGCAAAGACGTTCTCTCCTAGGAACACTCAAAATTTTTATACCACTGAGATATACATTTATGATCATAGCATAGCATTTGTTTAAGTCTAGCTAAAAACACCAGAACAGTGTTTGCCTCAGAAAATAAAATTAGTTGTCAATAGATGAAGAGAGTTTAAGAAAATGCTTTAAATCTCCCTTAAAAATGGACATCATACTTGAAGCTTCTATTGCTTTTATCTGATGAATCAGTGTACAATATATTTACTAATAAATTTTGAGATGTTTTAGATATCTACAGTATAGATATTTCAGGCATGTGTTTATTACACTTTTTCTTTATATTCTTCCTCTCTCTAATCAGCTTTTGATCTGAACCTAAGAGCTCTTCATCTGCTAGCTTCCCTCTTTCCTTTGGTCAAGGCCTCTTTGTCGCTTGTAAATATGTGGGGTGCTGCCACTGTTCCCATCTTTCGTACAGCGAGTAGAGCTTGGTAGAAAATTTCATAACTGTTAACATAGCGGGCACCTGACACCAAGAGCTGGTCCCTGCCTTGAAACAGAATCATTTCTTTTCAGAGAGACTGCATCAAAAAAATACATGATTTGTGTGAACACAATTTTGACAATTTTTCTTAGTGAAAAATCTAAATGAGCTGAGAAGTCATATGGAGAGAAAAGAAAAGGACAGGTACAGTGTTTCCTTTGATAAAACAGTTCATATTTTAATGTAACTAAATGTCGTAGATCGAGATGAAAATGTTCTAGTAAAAAAGTTGGAATGAAATGAATCATAAAAATACTGTAGAAACAGCGTTTTAACTTGCTACATTGAAATGCTGGGTGTTTCCATGGGAGACAGGTTGCTAATGAAGCCCCTGTTGTTTTTTCGTATGTTTTAGGGGGTGGATTTCTTTTTTTTTGGTTTGTTTGTTTTCTCTTTAAGCCAACAGGATGATCTTTTGCCTCATATTTCTTTTAAAAGTGAATCAGGGTGTAAATGAGAAGCTTGGTTTCTATTAGCTCTCTCCCTTCTCCAAAAATGCAATCCAAGATAAAGCCTCCCAATCTGGGGCTTAAAGAAACCCACCATCAACAAGAACTTACATGATCTGATATGGACAAACTGGAAATGTAATGATAGAGTTGACATCTGCATCCAAAAAAGGAAGACCCTTTTGCTTGCATACAACCTTTAAAAAGTGTGGGTCTTTCTGGCAAATTTAGATTTGCAATCTGTTCCTTTCTGAAGTGGTGATAAATTTGCAGTTATTTTCCATTTGAGATACCATTTCGATATTTTTTTTTTAATGGTGTGGGCTGTTCATCCATTTCCCCTTTGTAACCAGTGTGGTGATTCACTGAACTAACTTCTCAAACCATAGGCTTCCGCTGCCCAAGATTGCTATGAATGCATGTAACAGTATATGTGTTATTAAAGTATTTTAGCAGTTTTGTCAATGCATTTTTTTTCTCCTCTAAGGAATAGCTGGAAAGATATTCTTTATTCGAACACCCAAGGATATTGGCGTGTTTGAGTGATGTAGGGCCTTCCATGTGAGGCTAGGAGTGTAATGTTTATCATTATGCTCCCAAGATCTGTGAGAGGTGATTGACGTGAGGGATATTATCTGCAGTTTAAAAATGGCTGAAGGACCAAGAAGTGATATTCCCATAATCATTGCTCAAGTTATATTCGGGAAGAACGAATACTTGTAGTAAGGTTCAATGACAAGTACTAGTCCTTTTTTCTAAACAAGAAGAAGAAAAAAGGGGAAAGGGGAGGTGGGGAAACAAAACACCTGGAAGACACTGCAGCATGATGGAAATCTGGTGGCTTGTTAGAAAGCCAGTCGGGGACAGAAAAAGTGTTGCTGAAATGGTGTTCCAGGGAGCTACGTAAGACAAATGTATAGGACTTATGGGTGGCTTGAAGGTAGAAATCAGCATATGGCAACTTTGGTCATTTTTAGAGAAGGGACTTGCTCTGGACTGTCTCCTGACCATCGCGGTTGCAGGCAGGGTGACCTTGGAGTTATGTACGGGCTTGGATGAAGTGAAGCGAGGGGAGGAGAAAGCGGATTACATGTTTCTTTGGGGGTGAGTCCTGTACCTAAAATGAAGAAAACAATGGCTATTTATGATTTGATGTGGATTAGTAAGTGGGCTATACTAAGATACTGGTTTTAAAGGAGCAATCTTAACAAACAGGCTTGTACATCACACTTACATTTTGACCTGCTTTGTTTATACTTGCATAGGGAGGATGTTTCTTTACCTGAAAGTAGCAGTGTCAAGAGCATCTTTTTTTCTTCTCAAAGATTGAGGTGGTTTGTTTTCCAATGTTGGCTTGGGTTGATAATACTTGCATAAATACATTACCTGGAATGGGTTCAAAATCCATTTTTGTTTTCCATTTCAGGAGAGCAGTTTACCTCTGCAGGCAAAGCACATCTCTCCTCTCCTAAAATGAGCATCAGTGAAAGTAGGGGGACTCTGAAAATACTTCTTGACTGTCGGGTGCATAAGGATTTTGATTATAAATACAATATAAATGCAAACTTTTGCAGACTTTTGTTTTTCTTGCTTTCCTTTATTTCTGTGTATCCTATTATTTTTCTTAGTTTAGAAAGTATCCTAATTTACAAAAGTAATCCATGAAATAACAAGTGAAATGTAATCCTGCTGAAATCGACATAGTTGCTGTAAAATTGAGGCCGCTTCATAGGTACATTATATGAGAGAAAAAACAAATAGGGAGGTTTTGTGAGGAACTGCAGTGGCAAAGATATTGTCATGCAGAGAAGATGAATTATGTGATTGAGAAGCAGCTAGAGGATAAAAAGATAAGACGCTAAGATTTGAAATAACAGGGTAATGATTTTAATGGTGTCTGGCGCGTGTACTGGTAGTTTGTAGGTGTGCAGCAAGATGATGGGGGTTTAAAAAAAAAAAAAAAGATGACCTAGAAGGAAACTGAAATGCAGTCAGTGTAAAAAGAAAAAAACCATTGTGTTGAGTTATGAAATTACAGTTGATGTCTTTGGAAATAAAAAAAATTTGACTAGATACTGCACGTCATTTCCAGAAGAGGCATCTACATGTGTTAGATAAAAGGTGTATCCTGGAAGTGATGGCTCTGCCATGTTAGGGGAAACCTAACTCCAAAGAGGCCTTTTGGGTTCCTGAGATGACAAGGGACCGATGAATCACATTTGTTTCTTTTCTGGGGAAGAACACTAGGAATAGGGTACAGAGGAACATGTAAGTTAAAAATTTAAAAGGAAACAATACAAGATGTCTATCAAGCATTAAGAGTCTAATAACAGCTTTAAGGTAGATTGAACCTTTTGACTGAAATTGCAACTAGCACGTAGAGAAACGTTTTGAAAAAGGGTTGATTCTTTTATTTTCTTATGGAATTTTGAATTTTGAGTGAATCTTCCGGGTGTGAACCAGAAGTGGAGACACGTATGAAATGCTTGTGTGCAAAGGTGAGAAGAGAATTCTATTTTTGCTCCCTTGCTCTCGAATAGGTGCATTTTTCCTTCTGTTATCCATTTTGTTGAAAGACTGTGGGAGGCTGTCGTAGTGCATATGGAATTTGCTCTGGTTGTGCTTGTCTTCTACATATCCTCAGTCTACTTGAGGAAGATAAAACATGGTCATTTAAAATACAATGACTCCTTTCTCAACCCTTTTAAAGTTGGATGGGTTGAGTGAGAAGAGAGAAGGGCCAGAGTGACTTCCCGCTGTGTTCAGTGCTGCGCAGTGCCAGAGTTGGCCTTGTCTCTCCAAAGCTCCTATTCCTCATTTAGGATCAGTTCTTGTCATCCTGGCCCAGAGGACTGTTCTTACATTACCATCAGCTTTTTTGGGGAAAAATGTTTCCTGATGGGAAGAAAAAAAACACAAAAAGGAACCAGAGAGCAGATGCTTAAGCCCACATGTGTATAGACTCTTGGTGTCTTTGCTTTGCATCAGCCTTGATAGCAATGCTTGGAGAACATTTTTTAAGTGTATTTAGCTGGCAGGCTGATGGAATAGTTCGTTAGGTAACAATAAGCGGGTTTTGGACAAAAGCTATCCAGCAGTAATCATTTTGTGAGATGTGCATGGTATAGTTTTTATGTGAGGCCGTAAATCCTCGAACGCATTGTCATACCATCTGTCAAAAGCTCTTCATAATATTGGGCTGAAGAATAAGCTTTCTCAATAGATAACTGAAATTCAATTCTTCCAGAACTGGAAATACAGCTGAACGTAACTTGGAAAATAAATTTTGTTTCCAGGACCAAATACCATTTTGGTACAAACCAAAGTTTTCATTATTTCCCATGTCTAAGGCAACGCGACTTCTGAGGTGTCTGAAATGGGTATAAAGGGCACCTGATGCTATTTTTTATGGATAAAAATGCCACAGTTTAGAGCATAAGGTTTCCCCTATCTCCTCTGATTACTCATTTCTAACACCAAAGCAAGGATGAAGGGCCTCAGCATTTGTATCAGTGCAGCCAAGTGATGGGAGACCGAGTCCCCCCCCAACCCCGTGAGCTTGTTTTGTGCCTCTACTGAAAAAAGAGGAGTCTGCTCACATTATCTGTGGATCGGTTCAGTGAAGAGACATTGCTGATGAAAGTAGATATCTCTGATGCAATCCTGGTTAAGTACAAAGGATGTATTAAGTCCAATCTCTCTGTGCATTAGTGAAATCAAATAAGAGGCAGCTCCTTTGTTGGCAGCAGTCAGCATTTTTCAGGAAGCATTTGTCTTAAAATATTTAAAACTATCTCTTTTAGGCTTTTTTTTGTCTTTTCTATTGCTTTCTCATTTTGTTTTTCTTTTCTTCTGAGGTCATATACCCTCTTTTCCTCTTTTTTGTCTCCTTTCTTGCATATTTTGTGCCTATGGGTCCCTGTGCGGTTTCCCCTTTGCCTGTCTTGCTAGTCAGAGTAGTTGTCTGTCGTTGACTAGAGGTCTTCATAGACTCAGATATCTCCATCCATAAAGGGTGTTATATGTGTTTTTATCTAAGTTGAAAATTATTTTTCTGCTGTGGTCCACAGTATCAGGCTTTGGGTTGCTGGAGCTTTTCTTTCCTGAATATCTGAGGAACTAGGAGGTGTCACCTGTCTGGCTGTATGTCTTTTGGCTTGAATATGCTTCTGAAATGCTATTTCTCAGCACAATTTTACTATGATATCAGACCTGAAAGGACATTGCTCGTTTCACAAGTGTGAGTCATTCTGTTGAATCCACCAAGTCATGAGTATGAATTAATTACCTACCAGGTCACGGTTGCAGCCTGCAGTAGGACGCAAAGGGAGCAACTGCCTGAGAAATCATAATCCTCTTTTTGTTGGATATATTCCCTGGTATACACAGCACTTGGGTTACCTCACAGTACAGGCACAGGTTCATAACTTGAAGTAAGGAATTGGAAATAGGTAAGTGCCTAGGGAACCTTACCTCCTCAGCATTATTGTTGAGCTTTTTTAATACTAAAATAAATGGGTATCTAAAACCTAAAACATATTTGTCCTGTGGATTCAGGTGCACAACTGCAGTTCTATCACAGACTTCGTGTGTCGTGTTAAGGCATCCTGGTTCACAGATATAAATAGGATTAGTCTTAATCATCCCATACAAAGAGTTGGGATTTGTGACTGTTTTTGATGTCTCCAGAAACAAACCTGAGAAACAAAATCTCAGGTCTAACCCCGGAACACCAGCTGCTATCTGGCATCTTGGTAATGATCTCTCATAAATCTTCCCAGGGTCTAATAGAGTAGGGCACTACTCAAGGCTAGTAAAACTTGACAGATGTGGTGTCTTACATAGAAATGTGCTCTTTAAGCAAAGAATATTTCCAAATTTTTTGAAAACACCACCATATATTTCTAGTTTCTTGTAATGTTTCAGATTGGCATGCCACAAAAGCAACAGAAGCAGGAAAAAAATCCAAAATTTCAGGGTAGGGGAAGAAACCAAAAGGTAGAGCAGCTGTGCTCTAAGGATGGACGGCATGCGAGGACTGATAAGAATATTAAGGATTTCATCTTGCATGCTCCACAGCACTCAGCCTTACACGGCTACTTTTTATTTTCATTTTTTTGATTACTATTATCATACAGATAGGGTTGCTATTGTGATCAAGTTAAACGCTGATAGTGCAAGTCCTTTCTGTGAAGGGCGGGGAGCCATAATACCTTGCCGTGGGAATACTCCTCTCTTACCAGCCACCTGGGTCACTTGAGATTCACTGGCAGAGCTGCCATACGGATTGCTCCCTCTGTACATCGTGCACTTAAGTAGGAACAGGAACACGTCACTGATACACAGACACACGCGTGTCCCGAGTAGAGGGCTGCTTATGCTTACGCCTGCCCTCCCTTTAGTGCTGGGTTTGTTGAACAAAAATCCATATTATGAATTTGAAGACTGTACGTGCAAACCAACTTCTCTGAGGTGTTTTAAGTGAAGAAGAAGATGCTGTGTTGGGTCTTAGTCGAATACTCAAAAGAACGCACGCAACCAGGTGTGGAAAGGACGCGTGGTAGCAGCGAAAGCAGCGAAATGTAGAGTGAAGAGTTTTATGTTTGTTCTTTCTACATAAGAGATTAATTCTAGAAGTTAACATCTAGATTCCTCGCAGCTGCAGTGCTATTGAGTATAAACAAAAGCAGCATGTGAATAATTTTGCCTTCTTTCTTTCCTCCTGCGTTATTCCTGTTCTGTGTTCTGCTTCACAAATTGATGCCTATATATTTTTTTTTTTTTTTTTTCTTTTTTTTCCTTTTGGAAAGTCATACCAGGGACTGAACTGCTTGGAGGTTTTAAATGTCTGACATCTTGTAGATTTGAATATGGTTTGGTTATCCTCTCCCCCCACCCAATACAATACCTTAATTCATGGCAGGAAATGCTACTGGTGGTGTTAGAGTTCACCCTTGATACTAACTTGGTCTCAAAATTAGCATCACATCAACATTCTGTTTTTTTGCCTACTGCAGGACTGGGCATTCCACTTGCAAAGGATAACCTGAAATTCTACCTGTTACATCTTGATATCTATCTGCTAGAGCATTATCCATTTGGGCATAGCCATTGTTATGCTTATGCAGCTTAAGTGTCCTTAGTGGTGTAAAACACATCCCAGTATGTGTGCTAGATCTGAGAACATGTGGTGGTACCCATTTTCAAGTCTAACTATGAAAGCAGAAGAGAAATCTTGATGTGGAAGCCTCTTTTATTTGTCTGTCTTCATTTGCAATGGGCCTGTGCCATGGGAAAATAAAAGAAATGAGAGGAAGTAAAAATGAGCTACAGGCAGTGCGGGAAACGCATCAAAACAGGAGCGTCCGGTGTTGGAGCGAGAGCCGTGTCCCTTGCGACCCTCCTCTGTTGGGTACCTGTTCGTCTTTCACGGTGTGGGCCCTGTGCCGTGACTTCTCCAGAAGAGAAGTTCCACCTTTAAACAAAAACACTTCACGTTATTACCTCTGTTGTCAGGAAGTCTGGGTATGCTAGCAAATGTAGTAAAAATATCCAAAAGTAAAGATTCGCATTACTTTCTATTTAGAAACAATCAAGGGTAAAGGAGAATTTTGCTTTTTCTGAGAGGAAGTCAGCTCTTTTTCTATCTGAAAACAAAATTATTTCATTGTGAATTACTGCTTGTCATTTTTAGGGCCTGCTGAGATGCTGCTGAAAGAGTATGTTTTATATTATTTTGTATGTGCTATGGGGTCTAAGATCACTCTGCTTTGATAAAGAAAATTAATTCTACTAATGACTTCCTCTAGCTTTCTGCTCCTGAATTTGCCCTAACTGTAGTATTTTGTAGAATGTTTTTGAGGGAGTGAAATTATTCTAAATTTTTTTTTTTACCACTGTCTTTGGATTCAGGCACTGTTATTACTAAGGTGTAAAAAAAATTCAAAGTGTAATTTTTAATATGTGTCTCATGCAACTACTGTCTCTTTCTGGTTATCTTGCATAGAATCACAGAGATCTCCGAGCAGTTTTAAAGTAAACATTACTCCTGCAACAGCCTCTATTTTATCCATGTTATAAGCTGGCAGGCCCATGGCTAAGCTGGGAAAGGACCTGCTAGCATCCTATCTGCTGGCAATTATAAAAAATAATAAAAACAGATAGGAAGGCAGGTTTACCAGACTTGGAAATCATGCGTTCAGCCCCGGTTATTTCTTATGCTTCTGGGCTCCTCTGCAATAGCAGCCACATCAGGCATAAATGGAAAAACTGGTAAGCAACTTTGTCCTTGGCCTCCTACTGATGATGAGGGTGTTGGCAAAGAGCTGAGAGATCAGGTCCCTCCAAGTTTATGTCAGCGGCTCTCGTTTGATGCAGCCCAGTGCTGACAGGGTAATTCCTGTAGCCATCACAGGTATGGCTGCACTTAGTTACATTTGGCTGCTGGGGAGAGCCAACAGAAACGTGTTGCAGGGACCATGGGGATCCAGGCCAAGGAGGCAGGAAAGCGCCTTGCAGGAAAAGCCTGTGGTTTTGGAGAAGCAGCTAAGGGACAGGGAAAGAGTAGAGATTCAGATGAGACTCAAGGGCTGATTCTCTGCTGTCTTCTATCGGTGCAAAGGCGCTGCCTGCAGATGAGCTCACCTGGGGACAGAGGACGTCAGCAGCAGCAACACCTTGAGATGCTGTGTAGTCTTTCAGCTGTCCTCAGACTTGCCTCAGAAAGGTACAATTTGGTGCAAAGCTGTTGATGTATTGCCTGTGTGTTGCAATGGTAATTCCCAGTAGGAAGCCGTGATAGGATTTCCTTTGCATATCGCCCATCTGGGAGAGGAAAATTCATTTATAAATGTGGCTGAGCAGGAGCGCTCTTGGCAGCCATCTGAAGGAGCAACTTGCGTGTTGAAGCCTAAGGGAACTTAAATCTCTGTTTTTCTGTTGATGATGGGGAAGAACAGCAGCAGCAAAACAGCTTGCCATCTTGGCAAGGAGAGCACTTGACATGCAGGGTGAAAAGCTCCTACTGCAGGAAGAACCGTTTAGAGGTTCTCAGGCATCAATATTTTACTTGACTCAGTGCTCTCAATTTTTAGTGGTAATTGGTTGTGTCATTTGTATGTAAAGGATTCTTAGTGTGGGAGTCCCGAGTCACCTCACAGTGCCCCGAGCCAGGTTGAAAAGAAAGCTGTGGTTTTGTTTTCTTTTGGCTTTGTTTTGTTTTCTGAAGTTGTAGTACTGGTGGTTCACTGTGTAGGGGTCTAAAGCTGGGGTTGTAGTTACATGTTTATTGAAAGCATCTCCTAGGCAGTTATTCTAAGCTAGCAAACCCAAGCGAGCTGGAGAGCGCTTGCTCAGGCACCTGCTACAGAGAAGGTGCCACTTTGCACTGCAGATGAGCAACTGTTGTCATCGCAGAACTGCAGGTTGGTCCTCAGGGATTTCATTAGCATCCTGAGCTCCCAAGGCTGGGAAAGCAACCTGGGATCATGAGGAGTCAGCCTGTTTGTTAGGTATTGAAAACAACTTGTTTTTCCATGGGCTTCCAGTGTGGCAAGTGTCTGCGTTTCTTGGTGTTAAGATGATTAAAATGTGTTTTGGACTAGAGAAGGTGAAGTTTAGTCCTCCGGTTTAATGATGGATCTGCTTTCTCCTTGTTTTGCTGTGAGCAGAGGGGAAAGCGGAGCAGGTGGAAGAGCATGGCCGAGCTCCCAGGAAAAGGCAGTGCCTGGTGTCAGGGCTGGGGGTTGGTTTGGAGCAGCGTGCGTCCTGCCAGCTTGGGTCAGCTCAAGCACATGAGTGCAAGGTGTTTGCCTGCCTGCAGAAACGGGACAGAAGCGACCAAACAGTTGATACGTATTCAATGAGTACGTGCTAATTCTGCCCAGGGGATGTGTAGGTGGCTTGGCCTCATTGCGCCAGCCGGTCTTTTCTTCTGCGGCTGGCTTGTACTTTGCTCCCTAGCCTCGTGCTCGATTCCCTAAACAGGATTGAAGGGAAGGACAAAGCTCCCAAGGTCCCCATTTGATGTTTGGTGTGATGCTCGTACCTCTCACCGGAGCCTGTCTGCAAGCGCGCTCGTCTGTTTTGATGGCTTTGCTGTGACAAAACCAGGTAAAACTCACGCTAGATAGAACGCAAGTGTCAGGCCGTGCTTAGGTCTCATTAGTTTGCAGTGGCAAAGTGGATGAGTGTTATTTATTTATTTATTTATTGCTGTTATTTTCTCCTTACTTGAAAAAAGGAAAGTTTGGCGACATATTGGTGGCGAATAGTTCTCTTAATGTGTGCTGAAGACCTGCCAAACATATCAAATATAACTGAGTCTGTGGATCCAGCTGCAACATAACTACTCTTGATAGTGGGTTTGTAGCAATGCAGTGGCTACTAAACACCAGAGACAATGTTCTGGGGAAAAAAATCTCTTTACATATTTTTGCAGATATTTCGGCATAGGTCTGCAGTTCATTAATGCATTCAGCAAACTTGAATTCCAGTGGTCTTGAGCAAACCTGTTTTAGACATCCGTTTGAACCTTTTTTCCCCTGATGTCTCTGCTTGTGGGGGGATTTTCTTTAATGTGCTAATATGGTCTCTATGCTGTGGTGGGAGCAAATTAGATTATGTGTTAATGGGAGCAGTATTGGCTAGCGGATTTGCAAATGCTCAGGGTAAAGCTGACTCACTCTAATGACCTTTCTCTGTCATACTTACCTTTATGGCCGCGACGTCTGCATGTTCTTAGTGAACCAAATTCTGAAGCTCAGTTCTTCTGTAAAAGCTTCTTAGCTAACATGTTATTTCTTTGCTTAATTAGCTGAAATAAGATACCATGTCTAGGACATGCTTAGTGATATCTTTTTTTTTTTTTTTCCTCCCTCCCCTCCCCCTCTTTAGAATGAACTAAAAATGAGGGAGAAAAAGCCAAGAGAGGTCCTTATGAAAATTTCATATTTGATTTTATATTTTGCTTTGCTTTCTAAGCACATCTTCTACTTCATGGCCAAGAGTGTGTGCACATATGTGTCTATATAAATCAAATGACTGTGTATGTCTGTGAAGTGTGAAATTTTATTATTGCTTGAATAGAGAAACAAAAGCATTGGGTAGAGGTAGGGTACCCGAGACTAAGAACTAGGTTCAATGTAAGACAAGGAAATGCATCTTCCTCGTGTCTTTGTAAATGAGAACATGACAGCTCAGCAAAAAATGAGGGTACCACCTCAAAGAGCAGACTTAAAACTGAATTTTGGAGGTGATAAGCCATGTAAGGAGGGCAGTAATTCTTCTTTCGTGTTCATGATCAACTCACTGTGGAAGAACCGGAATGAATGACATGCCCGAGAGTTTTAGTAGCATCTGAACTGTCACCTGATGGAGTTGAAGACACCCTTTGGGCACCAGCCTGCTTATCCTCAAGGTAATTTTTGCCTGGGGTACCAAAGACCTTTGGAAAAAATTCACTGAAGCCACTTCTCATGCTGATGCCTGTCCTTATTCTCTCACTCAAAGCATATTTTTAGTTACTCTCTTCATACTTTATATAGTGAAGCTACTCTTATTAAAAGTCATACCCGGCTTTTAAATTACAGTTCTTGCGCTTTAAACAATGTCATACAGCTTAACTCAGTAAGAAGTCTTTAAATGCAACTGATACCTTAAGGACACTGTATGGCCACGTAGCTCTCCTGCCGTGGCTCCCTGCAGTTTTAACTGGTCCTCTTAGTGCTGTGACCATTCCTTGAGTGGGATCTTTGACATAGCACTGAATTGTTAACAAGACAATTGGTATTCACGCGTGAGCCCTGAGCGCTCTCAGAGGAGCAAGTCTTAAGGTGTGCATGAAGAACAATAATAGGAGTTGACACAGGGGAAAACAGAAAATCACTGGTATAAATTTGGTTCCTATCTGTTTGGAAGTGGCTGGTTGTACATCCTATTAGTACTGGAAAAGTAGTGAGAAGCCAAAATCAGCATTAACACTCTGAGTGGAAGAGGCTAATCCAAGAAATCCAATCTGCAGAGCAAAGGAACTGCGTAAGGTTGTCCTAGTATTTCTTGCAGAGGGCAGAGATAATTCATTCCAAAAGAGCAATCATTGCAACAGTGTAAATACCATAAAAAACCTTTTGGATGCTCTCTCATATTTAATTTATATTACGCTGCAACAATCACAAGCCAAGTGATCACCCTGAAATAAAATGGAAAGGGAATGATCGGACAATGTTTCATGTTATTACTGCGTTTCAGGGTGAAAGATGCTCCAAGTCAATGTTTCATAACTCAAAAGGAAGGACATCTTAGATCACAGTTTGCCATCAGTGCGTCAAGAACGATCAGGAGGAGCTACGGGAGCAGATTTGCCAGCCGAACTGCTTCGTGCTGGCCAGCTGACAGGGCCCTTCCTCGGATGAGCAGCTAGTGCAGTGTCATTGACTTGGATAAGGCCCCAGGTTGGCAAAAGACTCTGTCTTTCCACCTGGGACCTTGTGGACAGACTGCTGTGGTCCTGGTAAAAACAATGGTCAAGCTCCCATGGACCAAAGTGGCAGCAGTAGGGTCTCTGTATTCAAACATCTGTATTTTTCAGGTTCTTTTATCGGGGGCTGGCTTTGTTTTGCACCGAGTTATCTTGGGCACTTCAGCGCGCGGTTCAGCTGCCCTGACAACTAGCATTCTGCAGCAACAAAAGGCTACTAATAAAACCTTATCGTTTCAATTTTAATCTGTTTTATTTTTATGTTCAATATCTTGTTCAAGTGTTATCGTTCTCGCCTCCTGCCAATAAGCTCCTACCTCTTAACAATTCATTTTCAGTCTCCATGCGACACAGTTGGAAAGGAGGAGAAGGAAATGGCAAAATGTTAAAAGCCAAATTCACTGCTAGGGCAAACACAAGCTGAAAATTTAAGTAGGGAAAACTACCTTAAAAGAACTCTATGGTCAGATTTTTCCTGAAAGGGAAGTTATGCAAGATTGAACTAACAAAATGTTAAGCCATGCGATTTAATGAATTTTTAAAAAGCAAACAATCCCTACCACAGACTCATATACAGAATCACTGTTCATTTTTTACAAATATTTCCCTAGAGTATTTAACATCCAGATAATACAGCAGGGTTCTACTGCTTGGGAAGCTAAAAATTAAATTAATGGATAAATTGATTGTTCTATTTTTATCAGTGAGGAAATGTAAACACAGGAGAGAAATTGTATGAACCTTAAAAAGCAAAACAGAAGGTAGAAAATCTCCAGTTGATCCAATTTCCTGTTTTTTTGAGCATTTTCCTTATCCTTAATAATCAACAGATTGAATAATTTCTAGCCAAAGGGAGGTGGGCAGAGGAGAGGGAGGACTGTGTAGATTAGTCTGGAAGTATATTGGGCTTAGGTTCGGGTCAAATAAAGGTTTCTAAGATGATTTATTTTATTTGTCTGGGTTAGTCACCCTGCTTATCTCCTCCTGCCTGTCACTTTGTTGGGCTGCTGCACGTCTTTTCGTCGACTCCAGCTTGCTCCCTGCTGGATACGGGGGCTCAGGTCCGTTTAGAGAAATGGGTTCAATGGGTGAGTAAAATGTGATGAGTAGGTGGCATGGAAATATTGGGGGAGAGATGAAGGTACCCAGTTGCTGAGAGGGTTTTGGACTTTTCTGTAGTTGCAAAGACACAGTAGGAAACAGTAGAAGGGTCTTTGACCTGTAGAAGAGGTTGCAGTAGGTGTTTTGATTAGAGAAAAGGACCAGAGAGTACTCCATGCACAAGTCTATCCTATAGTGAAATAGAGTTTATATTATTCATCAATGATGGTGTTACAGTTAAGCCTCGGAGGTATTTTTCTGTAATTCTTTTCTCATCACTGGTAATTAGAATGGTGCTTGCCTGTCAATATAAGTCATCTCACTAATTAGCACACGGCTCCTGTGCGGTTTCTTTGCTGAAGCTGAAGAGGAGACCCGCGTATGTCACACATGCTACGAGGAATGTGACTCAGATCGGAAAGCAGGTCTAGGCTGTAGTTTATCCTGGTAGCAGTAACAGAAAAATTCAGAAGAATTAAAGGGTTTTAATGTTTAGGCTCTGGTAGCTCAGTTGAGACTCTACTGATGAGAGACATTGGGCCACTCTGGAAATGCAGCCGAGCTGAATGAACTTCAGATGTTTGGAAGTTGGTTTTGGGTTTGTAACAAATGACGATTAGTGTAATAAGTGCCTGGCTGGGGTAGATTTTGTGCGTGTGTGTGCTTTATGTTCTTGTGCATAGTGAGGGTACTGGGGTCGGATTGGATGGTCTGGACCATCTCTTTTTTTTTTTTTTTTTTTTTTTTTTTTTTGAGCAGTTATGAAAGGCTGTGCTTGCTGTTGGGTCAGAAAGCTGCCGAGCAGAAGGGCAACGAGTAACTGCTGTTGCCTGGCTCGTGAAGGAGGCTCTGGCTGGCGGTGCCCACGGCGGGAGCGGGGCCCTGTGCTCCGCGCCGGCCTTCTGAGAGGACGGTTTTCTCTGAACTGTGGCCAGATTCTTCAGGCTCTGCTAGTGGGGTAGTGGGGCTGGGCAAAAAGGTAGTACAAAGCAGCCTGCACGGCAGAAATGCAGACTTTGATTTATTTATTTTTAGCAAAATGAAGCCCAATTAACTGAAACAAGTAAATTGCTCAGCCCAACTATTTTATTCCATCGTTGTGCCATTTATGTAGGATGTACAGATGATTTCCAACTTCTCTTGTTTGGCTTGACAAGATTTGGTGTAATTTAATAAAACAAAAATATATTAATATAAAACAACCTATTCAGCTGCTGAAATGGTCGTTTTCAGTGAAAAGCGAAGTGTTTTCCTTCTCCAACTTCTCAAAACTCCTGGTGAAATCCACAGTTATAAAGTACATGCCTTGAGCAGACAGATTGCATTTGCCACCTGGAGTTTCAAGAGAAGGAAAGTAAGATATGCTGAAGGTGGTGAGGGAAGCGGTTACTTATGGTGTACGTAGGAGTTCAGTACTATTGCTCATCTTGGGAATGTATTGTATCTGCCTCTGGTCTGTTGTCAAAGCAGCTGGGAAGAGAAAGGAGGAAATATATTCCAAGGATGGGGTGTGGAATAGAATAGTTAAAAACATAAGTTCCAGATGTGTTCCTTTGCTTCATTTTTTTTTTTTTTCTTAAAGGTAGTAAAACTAGCAAATATTGTCAAGCAGACTAATAGGTGTGTGAAATGATATATTGTATCAGTTGCTAGTAGCAACCACTCTTGCTTTTCATATATCTATAGTTTTATAGACCATTACTTCTGTGAAACAGTTTTTTTTTCCCCAGCATTTCCCTCCATCTGAAATACTTTTCATTTTTTAAGACTGGATTAAATTTTCCTACAATCATTATGAAATGGGGGAAATATCATATATGTTGGATTTTTCTTTCTAACCAAGTATTTCTTCATAGAGACAGAAGAAAATTATTTGCCATCTTATGCTCTTCTTGTTTTACCCCAGTTTGGATTGGGGTTGATTGCAGGATGGAAGCGACAAATGTTACAGGATTTTATTTCTAAAATACGAGATGATTAATGTTACTCCTAGGGTCCTGGGACACATCTTGTCCAGTGCTGCTCCCAAGGGAGTCACCAAGTACCTGGTATTCCCAAGCTAAGAGATACAGACTGACGGGGAGGAGGAAGCGGCCTGTATATAAAGGCTGAAGGCTTTTTGCTAGGAAAGGATGCCTAGTGAGACTATGCAACTGTAGATAAGCCTTACACTTTACTAAGCATATGAACATTTCATGATCCCTCAGTGTCCTCCCCAGAGGAGATTTTGTACTCTAAGATCATTATTAGTAGGATTGGAAGGGACCTGAAGAGGTCAGCTACTCATTCTTCCTGAGTCCAGCTCAAAATTTGTTATCTTTCTCTGTGTAGTAGATTAAGCCAGTTAGAAGGAGGAGGAGAAAAGGACAAGAGTTGGGGGGAATTGTCCCAGGATTCTGCAAGGAGCCAAAGCGCATTCTTGCTCCGTCTTGGGGAGTCAGCAAAGCCCGATTTCGCCTTCACACTGTAATAGGTATATTGCTTTCTTGAAGCTTAAAGCCGCCTTTCCTTCAGTCTGTTCTGACGGAGCAGGTTTTATTGGCATTGTGGTGCTTATTGACGTTTTTCTCCTTTTCCTAGAAGATCATCTCATGGTCTGTTATCGGGTTGTATTTTTCTTTATGGGCAAAGTGAAATGCGCTACTGCTGCTTCCTTGAGTGTGCTAAGCAGAGTGAAAGATTTAACTGGTATTTTTTATAGGCTAAAAACCAATTTATGCATCTCAGTATGATGTTTATCTTTCCCTGTAAAAGCATCACAGTGTTTACTTATGTTGAATTTGTGATCCATTATAATATCTAAATTGTGTTCTGCAAAACTACTACCTAACTTGTCATTTTTCATCTTTTATTATGGAAAAGATGCTGCACCCAATAGGGCAATAGTCTTTTAAGGATTTGTATTGATGTAAATATGCTCAACAATTATGTTAAGAGCTCATATGACACTTGTGCTTTCAAGATTAGAAGCTCAATTTCTGTGTATTTCCTTCTCCTTTTATCATAGAAAATTATGTTGTGTTTTTGTAGCGGCTCCCATTCTAGACCTCACATGGTTTTACAGACATTGACTGGGAAAACTTAGCATTGAATTTTTTTCATAGAAGTGCTACATCCTCAAGGGAAAATAGCAAATGGTTTCTTTACTTTGAGTGCAAAAGGGTCAAAGAATTTCCTCTGTGTTGTCTAGCATTAGTCGGTGATCTTTAAAGTTTAATGTTGTCTTTCATTCTCAGTGAAGTTAATGAGATTATTTGTAAAAAATATTTGTTCTTAGCTGAAAGGATTGTAACTCAGTGGAAGGTTGCCTACCAGATGGCTGAAATGAGCTGTAGAGGTCTGTGTTGTTGTTATCTCAATATTGTTAGTCACATCAATCATTATTCCTGTCTGGCTTGGAGTAACAAAAATCTGAGGATCGTACGTTAATAAACAAAATATGAGATTAATGCTAACACTCCCAAAAGCTGTTAATTTTTTTTTTTTGAGAACTCAGAGGATATTTTTTTATTGTTATTTCTTTTTCCTAAAAGAGCTTTTCATTTCAAAGAATTCATGGCAACCATAATGGCACAGCTGGTGTATCAAATAACTTAGTTGAACTTAGTTTAATCTAGGGAGCTGAAAGTCTTCCTATAGCCTTATTTTGCCCTTATTTTCTGAGATGTAATACTGTACCCACAAAAGTGTCTTGGAACTTGTTAAGTGTGTGTTCTATCCTGGTATTTATCTCATCAGACTTTCTTTATCAATGGTAGGAGTTTTAACTGAAGGAGTTTTGAAGGACAGGTATTCAATAAATATGGACCCTATATTAAATTTTAACTTTTTTATTTAGTGTTATGCATTACTCATATCCAAAGAAGATGCAAAAGACATAAAGAACGTATTGTAGAGTCCAACCTATGAATTCTTCTGTAGTCACTTAAAAGTCATGTATCTCGTATTAGAGTGAAGTGTTCTAGATATCACCTTTGCAGTGATTATTGCTTTTTTTCAAATGCATTTTCTTGGGAATGTAACAGTATAGAAAACAATCTACCCAGTGAGAAGAGAGTGTAGTTGAAACAATCGATGAACTTTTAATAATGCTTGATCTAGAATGCACTGGAGATATCTCTCGCTCAAGTGAATTATGGTAATTTGATCCTATTCTTTTCTCTAATACAGCAAGCTGTGACACTGACACAACAGGACAGTAATTTAAACTCTTAAAATAGAAGCTCTAGTGCTATTAATTCAGCAAAATATAAGTGGTAGAAAAAGCATGCCTGTTCAGGTTCTGACTACCTCAAGAAATTTTCCTGTGTGACACATTTTAACTTTTTCAGTTTTATTTATGCCGATTTATGTATGTTTATTATTTATTATGTAGTTTTTATGTAGTTTTTAATGCTTTAATATTTGTGAATGCTGCATATTGATGTTTATTATTGGCTTATGGCATAAATGCTGTGTGCAGACTGGAACTTCATTATCCCAGAGCTCGCTCAGGTAACTGAGGAGGGTGCTGCGCTGCTTGGTTAAACAATCGAGGCAAGTTTATAGAAAAGCATTCAAGACCTGACTGGGAAGAGTACACTTTTTCTCTGGAGCCTCAGACCATGAATATAATGAAATACTTCCATAGCTGCTCATTTACTATCCAGTTGCAAGGGGACTAATCTATTGTTTGCTCAAACAGTCTCAGTTCAGCAGTGAAATGCTTAGGAATATTGGAAATGTAAATATTATACATTTGAACTTTGTCAATGTGCTATCATTTGTAGCTGATAAAACAAAGATTAAATCTGGAAGACACCACTGTCTACAGTGTATTAGGGAAGAAGAATATACATTTGTTTCTAGATAATTGCTTTTTCATGTAGTACGTGCTAGGACAAAATTACTCAAATAAGTAGTTGCCGTTAAGTCCCAAAGATGAAGTAGAAGAATTTCTTTCCTTAGGAATTCTTTGGAAGTTTGCCAAAAGTATTTACAGATTTCAGGGAATGCTTATTTTATCAGCTTGACTGTTAAGGTGGTGCATCCCTAGGTGGTTATATTCAAGCTTGCAATTGAGACCTTAAATTGTGTGGGTTTTTTTGTCTTTTAGTTATTAAAAAAAAAAAAAAAAAAAAAAAAAAAAAAAAAAAAAAAAAAAAACAAACTTAAAAAACAGCAACAACAAAAATAAAACTTCCNCCAAACTTAAAAAACAGCAACAACAAAAATAAAACTTCCTACCAAAACTTTTCAGGATGCCAGAGTCACTTCTTCCACTCCTTGTATTGAGGAGCATCCTTGTATCCTACCTCTTTTGAGATAGCCTGATCACAGCTTCATGCAATATTCCTCATGTGGCTACACCAAACAGTTGCAGAATGATATGAAAATAATTTCTGTTTTTTTCCCTCCTCCTGTCTGAACAATTTAGGGAACTGAAGGAATTGATAATAAACTATCTGCAGTATTATGTGATGGGAGATAAAGTAGGAAGCATGTGTGCTCCCACAGTCTAGTTGTAGGAAGTGATACAACTTTCCCCCAAACTTTTTTATGGTTACTTAAAACAAGTAGAATTTACTGTGTCGTTGCTACCTGAAAGGCAGGAGCAGCAAGAATGCATTTTCTGTGCAAGCATATTTGCAGGCATGCACTAAATACCCTTTCTGGAAGGCAGAATTTCACTTTTAAAGCTGGCTCCGTGTCAGGTTTTGTAATCTTTTATGAACTGATTCAATGCATGAAGATTTATTGAAATAATAAGTGAAAATTTGTAATAGGTTTGCAACTGAGGGAGAGCTGACATATGCAGCTGAGATGAAAGTACCTGATACGCTGAAAGAATCCATGTTTGCCCCAACACACAGAAATCAAGTGCTGTCTGCAGTTTTCATTTTCTCCTTATTTCCAGCAAACAAAGGTGATCTCCTAAGGCGTGGAACATAACTGAGAGAGCAACTGTTTTAGATTTCACTGCTATAAAGTGTGAGGACAGAGCTAAGAATCTGAAAGTAGAAGGTCATTAGGATCCAAGTGTTCTGAGAACATCTTAGGAACATAAAACTTCAAAGAATCATTTGGACCCCTGACTATGAGAAAAGGCAAGAATGATAGCAGCAATGCGTGTGAAAAAGTAGACTTTAGCCAACTTATGGGATAATTAGGTAGAAGAAGTCATTTAAGGGATAGAGGTCTTTGGGAAAGGTTCCATAAAGAGAGAATATGAAGAGCACAGCACAAAACGATTTTGGTGCAAAAAGGCAGGCAGGAAGTGTATTAAGAGGAAGAAATGTAGTTGAATCGGAGATTCTAATATGAAAAAGAATTATATCGTAAGGGGTAATAGGGCCATTTTGCTAATGGCACATAGAAAAGGATAACACAAGTGTGCAGGAACAAAATTAAAAAGATGTAACGAGTTGCAGCAACTAAGAGACATTAAAAGGCAATAGAAATGTTCTATTAACCATATTCGGTGTTAAAGGAAAACAAAAGAAAGCAATAGATCCGTTACTTAATAGAGAGGAAGAGAATAATGGATATTATGCCTGAAATGTTAGGTTTTCTTCTATGTTTCAGCCTTCTTTTAGAAAGTTAGTTTTAAAAAGTTAGTAACAGGGTGCTTAACACAAATCAAACTTACACTAAGGTGAAAACATAAGCTAAAAAAGGAAAACGTACATATATATATTTACACTCACACACACACACACACACACACACACACACACACACACACATATATATGACTGGCTTAGGAATGAGAAAATAAATTTTAGGAGTGAAAAATTGGAAATAGTTGGGTAAAAAATGGTATGGTAGGAGAGCATTTGGGACATGGTGATGAAAAAGGTAATAATGAACCACATCTGTAGGATAACTGCAGTGGCCAAAAAAAGCTTAAGTGTTTCCTGCATTTAATTAAGGACTGTGGTTTCAAGTGTAAGGTGGTAATTTATCATTTCACTCTATTCATCAGAAGTGGAAAAACTTCTCCAGGCTTTTCTGGCCAATTTTGGCCAGAACTTGAACAGATTCTACAAGCTGACAAAAATAGGAATGCTGGAAAACATGATTTATAGTGGTTTGTTGAAATAACTGCTTTTAAACAGTTTTGCATAAAAATATCTTGGACTGAGGTGTGTTTTATAGAGGAGGAATTGCTCAGATTTGGACTAGAGGAATTGGTCTACTTAGCAAAAGAGAGGTTCAGTCTTGACCTAAGGAGAAAAGCTTCTAGCTTAATAGAATTTGATGTAAGGAGAAAATTTTCTGGCATAAACAGACCTAGGTATTGGACTAGGTTGTGAATTTCCTGTGACAGGAGGAGATATATCAAACAAATACAGGATGGTTGAGTATTTTTGGTGAGGGAGGTAAGGTGTGAGCTTTTGAGGACTTAGTAGCATTATAGATATGTTTTATATATATATATATACACATATATATATATATATATATATAAAGAAGCTAAAATCTAATAGTAACTCTTTCTGAGAGCAATACATTGTTCTGAATTTCTAATTCTAGTCCCAAGTGATGTGAGTTGATCCTTGAGTGCAAAGTATTTTCACAAGGACAGGAATGTGCCATTTATTTATTTATTTATTTTTAGCAGTTGATGGTCACTACTCCCTATTTTTTTAATAGCACATGGCAAGTGTAGGTGGCCAGAGGAGATGGAGATCTTGTATTGACCCGTTCTCTGCTATAAAGATATGCCCACAGCTGCCAACTGTCTTGTGTTTCAGCGTGATCACACTGAAGGCACAGCAGAAGAAAACTGAAAACCGTACGCTATCTGACAGCGTTAGGTTCAGTTTAAGTTTCTGTGTATTAAAAGAACTTCTGGTTGCAGTGGCTATGATATTGGCTCTTGCAAGACGCATGGAGGCAGAGTTTGTGTACCTTTGCAAGGAGGAGAAGCGTGCCCTTTCCTTGTAGTTCATGGAACAGTGATTTGGGTTTTTTTAAGACTTTCTTTTTTTTTCTGCTTTCTTGTTTTGACATGATACTGCCAGTTCTTTCTCTTCACAGAGTAGCAGTTGCAAGCAGCAAGGATCATTGACTGTAAGATCAGAAGGCAACATTTTGTCCGTGTGACTGTTGGGCCTGCACATACGTATTTTGTTTGATTTGGTTTTACGGATGTATATACTTGCTCTGAGATGCAGAGATGTAAGGCTGGTGTATGCATTAAATTTTTATGGCTCCGTCATGGAAGGGGCTGACTATAAGACACCAAATTAAGCGGGCGGAGAATGTTGTGTATCTTGGTCACTAGGAGAATGATGTGGTACGAGGAAGGAAGGAAGTTCATTCTTTTATGATGGACTGTTCAAGAGCTCAGACTATTCAAAATGATCTTGAAATACATTGGTGACACTTTTTTTTTCTTATGCAGAAGGCAGAGAAAGCATTGAGAACTGAGGCTCTCTTCATTTTGACATTAAGACAGACAAATGCGATTGAGAAGGTGAATATGGAAAATTACATGTTTAAGAGTGATGGTGGGTGAAATGACAGTTTTTATGATCCTTAGAGAAGGAAAGAGGGTTGAAAACCCAGTCAAAATAGTCAGTTTGAAAAGGTAGTTCTTCGTAAAATCAGATACCTGGTCAATGCAATTTCATGGAAGGCAAATCAAAGGGAACATATGGAGTAAATGAAGAACTTAGCTACATTATGTGACCTTCAGTGATTCCAAAGATGTTAAAACAGATAGCTAAGAATCAATATGGAAGACTTGAGCAGCTAGGAGCATAACCAGAGAGAGCAAGACATTAAATGATAAAGAGATGAAAACCAGTAGAGTATATAGAGGGAGAGAAGTATCTTGCTATACATAGTTAAAAAGAAAGGTAGCAAAGAGAATTTTGTTGTAAAAGAAAATGATCCAATGCTGAAAACACCCCAGCCATTGCAAGCGTGCTCACAAATTATTTCAACCTTATTTCAAGGCTGATTTTGTAGTTCCTGAATCCACCCAGTGCATCTCATATTCTCGTTGGTGCATAGCAAGGGCAAAAGGCAGAGGCAAGCTGTAGATGCCACCTGAGATGGAGAATTCCGGCCAGCTATTGGCTGGGGTTGTTATCAAGTTACCCATGAAACCTCTTGATATTGATCCCTGTGAAGAGATAAGGCAATTGATCATCCTCCACGCGTGTCAAGTTGAGAAGAATGGGTGAAAAAGAAAGATGCATGGCATTCTGATAGCATTGAAATGTGATAGACGTTAACACTACAGAAAGAACGTACTTGTTTGTTAAATTACTTTTATCTGTTGGACTCAGGCCCAGTAATCTGTTCCTGGAAGGTTTAGCTGAAACTGAACGAACTCTCTGTTTAAGAACAGCCTTTATATGTTCATCCAAGCACTCTTCTTCTCTTGTTCTGTCCCAAGAACTTGTTTTGTACTGCAATTTAGTGTTTCACTTTTTGGTTGCTTTTACTTAAGTAGTATTTCCAGATGAGTTAATCTCATAATGTCCTTTTGAAAATATTTAATATGGGGAATTGTCCTATTTCTACTTCTGTTGTTTCTCAGGAAAATTATCACAGCTAAGTATAATTGTTGGAATTGATTTAATTGATTTCAGACTGTAATTTGTTTTTTTTTATGTAGCAAGAAAAAAGCTTTGACTCTTTGGGACAGGTATGCAAAAAGACAGAAAACTGGGTTAACCTTTACACTCTCTAGGCATCAAGAGATCAGGGCTGAACAGATGTGTAACCATTCATTCAGTGGTTGCCTTTGCATTTCTCTATTAAGTGGCTTACATTTAATTTGCTGCAGTGAAGATGACTGATTTTTGTTCCATGCTTAGGTTTATCAAGGGTGCTAGAGAAATGTTTTCCACTTGGCAGAGCATTTCTGAGGCAACAGTATAGGCCTGACAGTTGCTTAGAAGATTTGTGCTTAGATTGGCAGTCGTTGTGCAGGAAGGCTGACCTCAGGAGGCTGAAAACCCTATAGCTATTTAAAAAGTTTTCAAAAGCTCCTTTGCACTAAGGAAAGTCTGCCCGACTGTTTGTTTAAATGGATTTTCCAGCAGGAATAAACCTTTAAAGCTTTCAGATGGCTCTGAGGGCTTTCTCCTTTGGAAGACAGAATCCAAGATAGCTTTTGCTGGCAAACCCATTTTGAAGATTAGGATTTTTCATTTGAAAAGTCAAAATAAAGCTCTTACAACTTAAATGACCATAAGGAATTTCTTTCTCTAAGCCTTTACTTTCAGCCAAGATAGGACCCAGACGAACTATTGTGTAAATGAGTAGAGGATCTGGATTATTAGTCAGTATCTCGTATGTGTGACTAGTATTTTTTACTTTAAGACCTGCTGTTGGGTAGCTCAACCTAGGAACAGTAAAAAGGAAAACTAGCAGTGATGGCAACAACCCCCAGCTCTCTCATGCGACTGGATGCTATCAAGCTGATAAATATGATGGAAATTTGTGAGAATTATCTCTTGAACCTCTTTGCCCCTTCACTAAGGCTCCTCTTGCTATATTGGGGTGACATTCATGCTTTACTAGAAGAGCTGGTTATTTATCTAAGAGTATCAAGTGATTCCAAAAGGTGACAAGAGGCTGAACCAACGTTCTCAAAAGAATAAATAAATAAGTAAAGCAGCTACTCTTCTGCTCCTCTCCCCTAGCCAGGAACTGTAGCAGCAGTAACTCAGTCTCAAAGGGATGAACAGGAAAGGTGTGATTTAGGCAGAATATGTTCTGGTGCAGGTAGATCAGTTTTGCTCCATTGTTAATGGGTTGGTCTCCTCCTAGTATGAAAGCTGAGACTGGCACTGGTCTGTGGCTTTAGATTTTTAATTGCACATGATGATCAGGGGTAGCCTTTGATACTGTCAGCTTGAAGTAAGAGAAAGTAGGTCTATTTATCCTGCACTTTCTCTCTTATTTTTGAAAGAATGGGAAATAATGCCCTGTATTATTCAGCCCTTAGAATTCATTTCCCTGGGTCTGTTTTGAATATTAAATAATGCTCTTTCTATTTTGCATTTGTCATCTTTACATTAATTGCGCTGTCACCCATGACTTTATGTTACTGTGTCCTGTTAAAACAAAGGAATCTCCAGAAAGTAGGGAAATGGATATGAAGGTGCAGCACTTGTTGACAGAGCCTGACACTCTCACTGAGCCACATTCAGGGATTCAAAAATGAAAGCTGACAGCTTGAAAAAGATGGAGCCCATATCAGGAGCAATCAAACAGTCCTAGAACTAACACTGAAGTAGAGTAACTGATAGTCTGGACTAGAACTGTTGTTTTGCTCCTGGTAGCCTTCGGTGACCGTGGCCACCGTATTCCAAGTGCTGAAGACGATGCCAACCTGATGCTACTAGAGAGTTGCTTGATGCTATGGGAGAGGTGTCCCCACCTACTCAATAATTTTAGCATGCTTCATGGAGATCGAAGCGGCCCAGCTTTGCCTAATTTTCTTTTGTTCTCCTTCGCAGAGTTCATTTTCTTTGCATTTTAAGTTTCCTTGATAATAGCCTGCTTCCGGCTTAACGCTGTATGGCACCTTTCCATTTCATTTTGCGCCAGTGCAATTCTGTATTCATAGCTGCTCAATGAAGGCTGCAGCATCCTGACATAGTTGTCACAGAAACCTCTACCAGGAAATTTTTTCTTCTGTTCTTCAAAGTGCTTGCAGGAATGAGCCTTACCTGCAGCGAAGGATCACCTGGCACTGTGAATCATGTGAATTTAAAGCACTGCAGCATACCTGTTTTCTTAGCTGACAAAGTGAGCTGCACACCTGAGTATTTCTTGCTCTGAATATTATTTAGGTGAGGGGGAGAGTGTGTTGGATCTTGGAAAAAATGAGTAACTCAGCACTCAACTTTTGTACTGTTTTTCCTGTGTGCTGCCCATGCCCATATGAGCTCGTACCCAAAAGGTGTAATTTCCTCCTGGTTTTAGAATGACTTTGGAACTATTCAGATCTTTCCCCATCTGAGCCACTTGGGGGTTTTAAGAGCTTTTCTCTTCTTTGCTCTCTCCTCTCCTTTTTTTAAAATTTATTTGCTGTGGCTGAGACAGAGATTTATCAGGGATGCCCAGGGAAAGTGTCAAGTATTTAACCTCAGGATCTTTTTCAAGCCAATATTGCAAATAATCAATTTCTTTTGGCCTTCTTTAAGTAGCAACTATGTAGCATGCATATACAATTAAGTGACTTTTAATTTCAATGGATCATGACAAGATGACCAGCTCTATGCCATCAGGGTTAGGGCTAAGTCTGCCTTTCCTAGATGCAAAAATAAGAAAGTCTGTGTCAAGACTAACATAAAGAAGGGAGAAATATCATATAATGACTTCTGATCCATGGTCTGCCATCAAAACCTAATGGGTATTTTCAGACTCATGAATATATTCTTTGTGACTCTTAAATAGTACTAAATCAGTCATGAAGATTATAAATTGTGAAAATGAAATGCACTAATGTAGTGTTTTAAATTTTCATACCAATTTGAGTACTTGTGTGACCTTTACAAGGTAAGATAAGCTGTCTAGGTTTAGTATGCACAATTCCACATGCAGGTCAACTTGGAGCTCTAATGAGAGAAGGAGAAAGCGAGATCTGTCCATCTGCTGGACGTGGCTAGCTGGTGACCTGGCATTGATGTGCCCTCTTATGCGTTCATATACTGGTGTGTGAACTCTGGGGTGCGTGGTCATGCCTACCATGGGGTTTCCAGAAGGACACCTCTTCCTTCCTACTTCCAGATAAAATGGTTTAAATATAGTTAGCAAACTGGTTGTTAGAGCTGCTTTCATGGGAATAGTTTAGCAGCTTGATGGGATGGTCTGCCAGGTTTGTTGGAGTACTGAACTATTGTCCATTTTAGGACATTTTGTGTTTCATTAGATCTTTGCTGTTTACATATCCTCTTTTTACTTGTTTCTTTTATTGTCCTTGACCTAGCATTGTGCTTCTTGATGATTGAAATTCTGTCAGTGTTTTGTGGTGGAGTTTTTATGAACTGGCACGTGTGCTTTAGTGTGAGCGGTTTCTGTTTCTCAGTGCCATATAAAATCCATATGTACGCTAGGCAATCGTGTAGATGTTTACGGAGACTCAATAGCCGCCGGCTCGCTGAGGGACTCTGCGGTGTGCATGGAGGTACTTTAGTATTTTCTTCACGTTTTACACCCCTTTACTTTTTAGAACTTGTATGCAGTTACGCGTGTAAACAGCAGCAGCTATTAGGGCGATGAAAAATATGAAGTGTAAGTTTGTTTTCTATCACCCAAAGTGACAGTGAGTTACTGTACTCATTAGGTGAGTGAGGCTGCTTAAATATGTCCAGTTGCCAGGAGCTCTGGTTTGTTCACAAGGGCTGAATGCTTTGAGAAGTAGCTGGCATAATGTTTGTGTTGCTGGCTGGTGTGTTGCCGAGGCAGCTCTAGCGATGCTGCGCGACCCTCTCCCTCTCTTGCTGCTCAGCTGTGTGTTTATCTCCTGCTTTGGCAGCTTGAAATTTTCTGCATTGGAACCTGTTCAGATATTAGGACTGGTTTTGATTAAATTGACACCTGAATGGAAATATTTTCCACATGGCTTGTGTCCTGCTCTGATATAAAAGCCAGAGAAGCAAGTCAAGCTTTTGAACCGATACCTAGTTAAACTAAGCCTTACAAGCCCTTCTCCCCAGCCCCTAGATGATTCATTAAATTTATGTACTGATTTCTGGACAGCAAATGGGAAAAACATAAACAGGATGAACTGTGTGTGTGTGTGTGTGTATATGTGTGTGTGTGTGTGTATATATATATATATATATATATATGTATATACACACACATATATATATATATATATACACCCCTTACTGTTCACCCCATTCTTCTTACCACTACAGTTCCTCCAGAGCAAAGTTACTTTATATGTGAGTGATTTCCATTTAGCATTAATTGCTGGGAAGATGGTTGTCTTGCTGACATTGTGCATGCCTTTTCATCGTAAACATCCTGAAAACCTTCTGGTTGCTAGATACTTGCCAAATGAAACGGCATATTAAATTACGCCTCCTTTTTATCTGGTGAAGTGGCTCGACTACAGAGCTTATCGGCTTCAATTACAGTGTGCTGGTTTGTCACATTCTGGCACTGGAGTCAGCCAGTTGCAAGGGGAAGGAAGATTCCTGTGGAGATGGGAACCGGAGAATCTGTTGCAGGTTGTTCTTTGAACAAGCATTAGAAAACTGTTAGGAGAACAATCGAGTCAAAAAATCTGTCAGCATTGAGGAGAAGAGTTTTGGTTTAAATCTGAGGGTTGATTTCAATCCCGAGACAAATCAGTTTGTTTACTTCTTAATTTTATTTCATGTTTTAATGGTATCCCTGGGGTTGTATTTCTTAGGGGCACGTTCTCTGCAGAAGTTGTTTTTTTTAATGTCACTGCCAATGCAGCTATAAAGAATGGGGAAGAGGCTCTTGAAAGTAGCAGCAATAGTTAAAATGTATTTGGTCTTATCACCTTTTTAATTCTGTATATTAATTTTCTGTAGCTGTAGTTTTGGATTGCTCTCCAGATGTTCTGAGGAGCCCAAAGGCTCTAGAAATATTAAATTTCAGACTAAAGTTGGAGTGTATTTGTAATTGTTGCTGAGTTATGTGCTAGCTTCTTTACACTGATAGAGACTACAGTTAGAATAATAAAGGCTACAGAAATTAAAGATCTGCATCTTTCATAACATCATTTTGAGAGGGGAAAATGCAAACTAAAAAGGCATTTCATTTATTGTTTGTACATCTACCTTTTAGGTAGATTCCTATTCTTATAGGAATCTTAAGTAGATTCCTGTGCTTATAGGAATTAATAATTTGTATATGGAAGTAGAGGTCCTTGAAAAAACACAGTATTCTCAGATAATTTTTGAAGAGTTTCATATGAAAGTATGTTTAACATTTTAATAGATTTTTAAGGGAAGGAGTGTGTATTAAATATCAGTGTAAATCTGAGGTACGATTGAGGACCTGTTGTCTAAAACAGAGAGGCTTTGGTCAAGCTCACTGCCTCGGTTCAGGTCTGTGGGAATATTTGACTGATTCAGTGCTTGTCTCTTTCTGTTTTTGCATAACCATCCTCAAAACTCTGTGCTTCAGAAATTTCACTTGTTGGGGTATCTGTTGTGGTAACTTTTCTTTAGGAGGAGAAATAGTTTAATTTTATTAACATTTCAAAAATAAGACATAGGCTGATCTTGAACATGGGGCATTGTTTCAGTAATTTAAAAAATGCAGACAGACAGAAGAAAAAATATTCCTTTTTTTTTTATCCGCTTTACCTGATGTCATTATCCATTGAAAAAGAGTGTGTGTTAAAAACAAGCGTTTCAACATACTTGAGGAAATAGACAACTGGCATCTTGCCGGAGGTATCTGAAGCCCCCGTATAAAATAGGCTCTGGCCACAGTATAAAATAGGCTCTGGCCGCAGCATCTTCCAGCTGGAAGCAGTTACTGCTCTGAAGTCTTTATTCTAAGCGTACATGGGAGAAGGAATTTCAAGGAGTAAATGTGGAGTAAAGCATGAAACAGTCCAGGTGACCCTTCTTGAGCAAGGAGTTGCATTGGGTGAGCATTAAAGAATTCTTCCAACCTCAACTGCTCTGTGTTGGGGGGAAAAAGAAAAGAGCTCAGACAGAAAATAGCTCTTCATAGAGAAACTTGGAAAGTTGCAGATCAAGTTCATCATAATGTTTTTTCTTAAGTACTAATGGGTCTGAGTTTCTCAAAGATGCCCTGATTCCCCTCAAACGACCAGATTGTTGAGCCATCCTTTAGCTTCCTTGTTGCCTGCAGCAATCCCCTTGGAGGAGACAGTTTGAAATTTGGGGATGAATTGAATGGTGAGCTTTTAGAACAGGCTGTAAATTGTAGAAATCAGCTCTTAAAAGGTTTTAAAGATAAAATACAACTCGGTTGCTGGGATCCATTAAAGCAGTTCTTGGCTGCTTTCTTACAGCTACTCGATTTTATTAAGTAACTAAGGATTGAAGCAAACAACAACTAATCACAAAGTTGTGTTAGGTATAATACGAAGAAGCTGCTGCAGGCTCCTGTTCATGGGCTGAGATGCGGCTGGGTTGAAGGGTTCAGGTTCACATTTGCGTACAGCAGAGTTGGCCTGTTGACTCCCAGGCTAATGTCTGACAGCCCTAAATGCCTTAATGGTCTCCAGACGTAAGAGCAGAGAGGCCTCTTGCTTCTAACGTGCGCGAGCGAGGCGCGTGGGAGAACGCTCCAAGGCCGCGCCGGCTTTGTTTCTGCCGTTCACTGGAGGGAAAGAGTAAGTGTGTTCCCATGTACTACTGTGTCCTTAGGGCTACGCGTTTCTGGGATGGCATTAAGCTTGATCTGAATCCAAAGACCGGCAATAAAAGTGGTAAAAACAATTACAAGGTCAGAGTGAGGGAAAGAGCTGAAAATGACTTGAAATAAAAGGACAAGAAAGAGTAGTGTGTGTGCTGGATTCTGTTTTTCTTCTGCTGCTTCATGATGCAGGCCTGGAAGGTTGTGGGGGGTTTTTTGTTTATTTTTTTGTGTTTGTTTCAGCTTAATCTTAGTTTTCTAATGATTGATAGTGTCTTTGGACCTTAATTATAAGGATTTCCTTCCAGCTGCTGGATGTGTTCCCCAAAAATAAAACAAATACACATTCACTAAAACAGAGTGTTTCAGAAAACTGAGCAAAAGTCACTTCCATCCTTATTAAGTCACACATCACGTCTTCAATGCTTCTCAAGTCATACTGCTAACTACATTTCCAGTGTATACACATCTGAGGAAAAATGCTAGCAAAAAATAAATGAGGGATTTCTGAATCTTCTGAAGAGATTCATTATTGAGTCTCTCTGTAATATACAGAAGGATGTATATCATTTACTGCTTGCTTCTTCTTTTCCACCCCACCTAGATACATATGTAAAGAATCCAAGAGATCCTTTGACAGGGATTTTCTCAGGTTGTAAGGACCATCAAGATTAAACCCTCACTAAATAAAATTAGCCCCCAGAGTTCTCACGGGTAGGGTGAAAAGGGATCAAATATTTTAATTCACAAGGAATCTTAGTATTTTATTATTTTTTTCAGTCCATATTCCAAGAAGACAATAACTCAGGGGAAAACACCTTTTGAGGTAAGCGGTAAGGATTCTCATGTCCACCTGAGATGTGGAAGACCCAGCTCCAAGTCCAGAGTGAGTCTCTAGCTCTTTCTCAATCAGAAGCTTCTTCCTGGGCTTCAGAAACAGCCTTGATCATATTCCAAAGAAAAGTATTAATTCTGAAAGCGTTGGCTTTTTTTTTTTTTTTTTTTTTTTGACAAACTTCATGAAATGCAGCAGGAGACAATAGACACTGCTGTGCTTTGGAGAGCAGGTGATAGTATGTGGATGGCATTGCTTCTCGCTGGCTGGTGAGCATGGTGTTTGTATCCAGAGAGCTGTTGCTTTCCGGTGTGCTTAGGCGTGGATTGCAACTTTGCCTGGCACTGAAACTTGCGGGATGAAATCTGTGTTTGTCAAGCGTCCAGGTTAGAGTGCGGTCTGGATCATTAAAAATCATTGAGCAGTTGGGTTTTGGCTCCCGGGCGGGCAGGGTGCCCTGGTGCCAAAGTCCCAAGCATCACGGCAGCCCTGGGGAAGGGGAGCACCCACCTGGGGCGTTGAGGTGGGCCCAGTGCCTGCAGAAGCTTTTGGCAGGAGCCAAGCTCCCCTCAGCGGTGACTGCAGGACGGCTACAGGAGTTGTTACTGCTGTTTAGGTTTCGATACAGGTAGAGGTGGTAGACCGGCTGGTGCTATGAGGGAGAAAAGTCAATCTCCTTAAATCATAGAATGCTTAAGGTTGGAAGGGACCTCTAGAGATCATCTAGTCCAACCCCCCTGCACACGCAGGGTCACCTACAGCATGTGGCTCAGGACTGCGTCCAAGCGGGTTTGGAAGATCTCCAGAGAAGGAGACTCCACAACCTCTCTGGGCAGCCTCTTCCAGGGCTCTGTCACCCTCACTGTCAAGAAATTTTTGCTAAAGTTCCTGTGGAACTTTTGGTGTTTCAGTTTGTGGCTGTTTCCTCTAGTTCTGTCGGTGGTCACCACTGAAAAGAGGCCGGCCCCATCCTCCTCCCTGCCTCCCTTGAGGTGCTTATAGACACTGCTCAGGTCTCCTCTCAGCCTTCTCTTCTCCAGGCTGAACAGGCCCAGCTCTCTCAGCCTT
>VZSV01000214.1:0-18732 GCA_013398735.1 Nothocercus julius | reverse complement strand
GTTGTCCAGTCTGTCCAGGTCCCTCTGGATGGCAGCGCAGCCCTCTGGGCTGTCAGCTCCTCCTCCCAGTTTGGTAGCATCAGCAAACTTGCTGAGGGAGCGCTCCATCCCTTCATCCAGGTCATCAATGAATAAATGAGGACTTCCTCTCACAGACCGATGTGGAGTGATTGAGGAAGTTCAGTTTCATCAGGTCTTAATGCAGTACTCTTAAAAATTATCTGTTAACGCCCCCAAAATGAGCTGTACTTCCTGGAGCTGTCCAGACTGAAGTTGGCCTCCTGAATGTAAAAGCTGTGGATGCTGGTCACCTCGAGTCCCTGCTTTGTGCAGCCCTCTGCCATCCCTGGGAGCTCTGCTTCAGCCCTGAGATCGTTAAGTGCTTTTTAGTTTCATGCTGAAGAGTTACCTGAGCGTCAGCATTGTGAATGTTTTAAATATGCTCCCTGTCTTTCCAGAAAACTGCATGGTTTTCCTGTCCATTGATACAAGTAAATAGCAGATCATCTTCCAGCTGGGCTGGAAGCAGCAAGAGCCGAGCTTCAGAGCCAGCTCTGGGAAGACGCTGTTTTCTTTACTCTGTTGGTATTTTCTGAAAGCTCTCAGAAACATTTTCACTCTTTTTCTCAGCCTTATTGTGAAATTTAGCCTGTCAGTGTGGCTGCACTGAAAATGGATGAGAGAAACAAGCGAAAACATAAGAGAACAAAACCCCGTACTGTGGAAATGCAGCCAGCATTGCTAAAGAAAACATGGGAGTCCTGTTTGTTTCACACTGACACTTTGAACTACTCCTTGAAGAAAGGTTTAGCAACTGTCACTGTCATTTGAGTCATTCTGCTGACATTTTGCTGGAGGAGCTAAGAAAACAGATCTCAGTTACAGCCTTCTGGCTTGATTTCTTTGGTAGTAGTGGGAACAGTATCATCGAGGTCTCTGGTTTTTAAGGTTTCCAGCTCCCCCCAGTAGGGTCCTGCTTCATCCTGCTTGAACCTTTGGATGTGATTTTGGTTGCTGCCGCTGTTAGGATGTGTGGGTGCCCAGCTATGCTAATGATGCCATCCCACCTTCAACCATTTTCCTTGCCCCTGAGAAACACTGTCAAGGTTGGAAAGGCAGCTAAATAGAAAGAGGGTTTTCACCTCTGCAAGGCCAACTACGACAGGGGCAAGCACCACGTTACGGGCGCAGGAAGCAGGCGCAAGGGCTACTGCTTATCTCTGTGGAGCAGAGAAAGGGCTTTTCTCTCCCCTGTGCCCATGGGCTGCTTTGGTCTTTTAGCGTTCCCATGTCACACAAAGCTCCTGCTCTCCGTTTTTATCCTCCTGTTGTTTTGCACAAGGTCATTTGACAGAAAATGGCCACAGGGAAAGATTTTGCAATATTAATGCAGACCTATAGAAGAATTTGTATGCAAACAAGAGCCTAGTTCTTCATTGTTGTTTTTGGTAATTTATTTCTTGGTAGAATGTGATGTTCAGCCATCAGGACCAAATCTGGCTCCCTGTGCAAGCCTCAGTTTTTGTTGTCCTGTAAGCTACAGTTTAGAGCTTTGCAGGTGAAATTCATTACATTAGTATTTACCACCACTTAGATGTGATGATAATTACAAAAGCACTAAAACTCAGATAGGATACCGGCAGCTCTGCTTTATGATGCATATCTTCAAACCAAATGAGTTTTCTTTGATTTATCTTAATACAGTAAATAAGATAGGAATTAAATCCATGCCGACTGCTGTTTCTATGTTGTTAAGTATTTGTGTTTGGTGTTACAGAATCTCATTTCATTTCAGGTCTGCCTCTTTTTTTTCTTCTCTTGCTGTAGGCCTCCCAGACAAAATTCATTAGCTAACTCTAGAACTGAGTTGGTCCAACTTCTTGCTCTAATTGATGCAAACCAGCCTTTCAGCAAATTGCTTGGTGACCTCTTGAACCCATCTGATCATTAACCTGAGCAGCTGTTCCAAATTTTACCTAATGCAGCAGATAGCTATCACCTGAATCCCTTACTGCTCTCCATGAAGATCAACCGTTTGTGTTGAGCAAGAAGAGATTTGTCTGCTTTTTCTTAGGGGGTGACCTTTAAAATGGCCTCTTTTGTTGGAGTTTCCACCCTCAAGTTGTTTGTTCAGAGCATATTATCGGGTAGTGGAGGTGGTGCGGTGACTTGAACAACGGGCTGGCTGAGGCAGCTGAAGACTCGGACTGGCTGGTTTTCCTAAGATGTGACTTATCTTCCCACACGAAGACAGCTTTGAGAGACAGGTATTCTTAATATCTGAAAAAGGCGCATGCTAAATTACGCTTATAATACCAAGCTCCCTAAATGTCGCCTCTATTTTGTTAGCTGGAGGAACAGCCAGACAGAGATGGGTGTTTCGGGGTCGAGCTGACTGAATAATCCGCAGTATCTAGTTCTTCCTTGCAGCTGCACAAAGCCCCGGCCCGAAGCACGCTCATGTTTTAACCAAGGTAAAAGCGTTCCCGTTTCTGCTATCCTGTGGCAGGAAATTAGGAGAGACAGCTGACAGCAGCCCTGCTTGCGCAAGAACGAAACGACTCCTGTAGTTGCAAGCGGGCGCGCGAGCCCTGCGGGCACCTCTCCCGAGGGCAGCGCGGCCGGCACAGCCGCAGCGCCAGCCGCAGGGCCTGCGTGGCCTCGCCTGCCTCATCCAGAGGCGCGCGGAGCGCTGGAAGGACCAAAGTGTTCAAGAGCTGTGATGCTGGGGAGGCTCCTTCTGTCAGGCTGTTGCTGCTCCCGAGAGGGCTCGGGTGAGCTGAGCACCGGCTTTTATGACTGACAGCTTGTGTTAATGTGGCGGGGAGCAAAACATGGACGTGCGCCTGCGGTGTCGGCACGTGGGAGATCTTCTGCAGAGGCCCTGGGTAACTCATCCACAGCCATTCTCTGGTGGGTTTCTTTGAAATAAGGTGGAGGTTTATACAGATATCTCCAATGACTGACAGACAGGCACCTAGGATGACAGAAACTATCCTCATAACATTTTGTTCTAAATTCCACCCATTTTTTGCATGCTTGTCTGCAAAGCCTTCTCTATAAAGATCCATCCTTTGGAGAGCTAATTATGTCCTAGTGAAATGTGTGGCTGCCTCCTCGCAGGGCCTGCCTGTGCTCTGTGCAGGGGCATTAGCTAAGTTTTAAGCTGGTTGATTTGTGTTTGGCAGGTAGCAGATGTTTGCTTTGCTCTTGTCTGAATTATATTTTAATAGGAAAGACCCATGCTCCAATAGTGTGGTTAACTGGAAAATAAAGGCCTTTTAATTTCATTAATAAGGCATATGTGGAAAGAGAAAACTCAGAAGCTATGAGTTTTTCCATGCTTTAATCTATTGGCAAACTTGTCTAAGCTTCTGCTTTTATCTGTGTGAACTGCTGTGAAATGCTGTTAGTTGGTTGAGATCCTAATGAGAAATTCTTGGGTTCTGGCCTCAGTATTTGCATGACCAAAGTGTGACTCTTTTCTTTATTCAATGGCTACTTTATTCTCTCAAATGGATGCTGAAATACTCTATGGTTAAATACTGTGGATGGCAAACTCCATTTATTGCAAGTGAATGAAAATAACTTGATACTCCAGCCAACTCTACAGGAGAGAGTAACCCTAACTTTTGGTTGGCTAAAGAGGAGAAAAATCTGCTGTTTTCAGTTTTTGATACACAAGGAGTATCAGCGATTTCAATTCAAAGACCAGGCTTCTAGCTTTTCTTTTCCTGTCTGTGATGATTAAAAACAAAACACAAACAAAAATCCAACAGAAAAACAATTGCCAGTTCTTCATCGATCATGTTAAGTCCCTTAAAATGGGACACCAATTTGTATATTACATTTTAATTTGGATTAAAATAGACTATCAACAATACACTGCAGGTCATCGCTCGTGTTGCAATTTAAGCTCCTCAGATGTAGACATCTGACTAAACCAACCGTGGATTAACTGTGTCTGACTGTAATTTTTTATGCCGTTGAAATAACAATGGAGGATACATAATCTGATAAAATTACCGTCTCTGAAGCTTTTGCGACAAGCATGCTTTGCTCTGTGACAAAGCATGGCCTGACTTGCACATAGAATAAGCAGCTTGCTGCTAATGGAAGTAGCAATATGGCAGCATTTACTCTTTTTCTGTGTTGGGGCTTGCTGACATTGAAATGCTGATAGTCTTAGTATTTTTAACTTGGTTTCCCCTTTTAGCTTCACCATGTTATTAATTTACAATGTGATTTTTTCCTTATATCTCCCCGTAACAGGTGTTTCTGATTGCTAGTGGGAAGTAGCTCTTAAAAGGATGCTGACGATTTAAAATCTTGTCATTTTCAGGAAAATGATTTCACAGTGGCTCAGAAGATACATCTGCTTCTGAATCACCCTGCCAGTTTTGTTGTGTTCTTATAAGTGCAATTTCATGTGTTTTATCTCCCTTGTTGTGTTGTTGCAAATAGTAATATGCCAATGAAAATGAAAGTTGACTTACTAACTACAAAAGAAGGTGTGAAAATTACTGCAGGAAGAACTATGCATTTCATAAAGTAGGGAGTAAAAGAATATCTGATTTTTTTTTTTTTTTTTTTCCTGTCAGTGTTTTTGGACACAGTTAATATAGAGTGCATTTGCAACACTCAGAGATGAAGCCTCTTTGGATGTTCACATCGACCTTATTTTAACAGAAGAAAATGCATTCACTACAGTGCATTTGCCAATGGCCAACTGTGCTTAAGGGTTAATATATCTTGTAACAGGAATGATGCTCCTTGGATTGGTTGTCTGAAACTAGACAACTCTTGGTCCAGTTGTCTGACAATACGGACCTTTATGTCTTGAACCAGAAGACAACAGTGGTAATTTAGACTTTGCAGTGTCAGAATTGTGAGACTTTATTGTGATTTACTGAATACAGAGCATCATGTGCGGGGTCAGCTGAAGTTACACTTGCTTAATGCAGAATCCTTGCAAAGACTCCTCTCTTTCTATGATTCTGTTCCATATCAAGGGAAAACAGTTTGACTGTGAAGGCAGAAAAAAGTTAGCAAATTTAACCTCCGTAGCCTGGAGCAATTGACGTGGAGACAAGAATTTGTTTTTTGAGACATCTGAGGCTTGCAAAACCAGAGGCAGTATCAGGTTGGCTTCTATTTAGAGAGAAGATGCTTAGGAAAAAAAAATCAGACTTAGTATTTTCTGCAGAAACCTGCCAATTGCAGGAGGTTTCGGTTTTGGTAAGAAACTGATTGTGATGAAAATCCCCGGGAAGGCAGGCAGGGTTCCCGCACAGACCTCCCTGTTTGAGTGGTATCCCGCAGAAACCTGCCAAGCTTCCTGCCCGCTCATTCTCTGCGTGCTTGTCAAGCGGCCGGAATTACTGCGGGGTTGAGTCTTTGTTACCATCCAGATCTCTACTCCTGGCCAATCTCCTTCACCCTGGTGCTGCTGTGAAAAGGGCTGTGAGCCCTTTTCTGGCTGCGAGGGGAGTCTGCTTTTCACTGCCTTGGCCCCAGTTCTCATGAGTGGGGAGGCTTCCCTTTGAGCTCCTCGACACCCTCTGTGCCCTCCTCACACAGAGCAGAGATCTTGCAATCATGTTTCTCGCACCAGAAAAATAGCTCCCAAAAGCTCTCAATGCTTCGTGTTCACTGAGGTTTTTACGCCAGCCTTTCTACCTGAAGACCTACTGCTATGTCTCAAATGGTCTTTGAAACTCAGAGCAAGAACTCTTTGTGTAAGAGGTGCACAAGGAGGCCCCAACAGAACTGTCACGCTTAGTCCTGGGAGGCTTTCAGTAAGAATAAAACCAAGAGAGAGAAGATTCTAGCACTGTATAGTGTGCATATATATGCTACCCAGAATTTGTCTTTGAAGACTAGGTTTAGGGGAATCAAAGCAGCAGTGAGCTAGTCTGTTCTGAAACATGAATTCACCTCGTGTAGCCCCCCGGTCTTGGCTGCAGAGTTAAGGTGAATTGGAGGCGAGTGGAAAATAAATGTAAACAGAATGACCGCTGTTAAATACCACAAGTGTCCGTATCCAGAGGTAAAGTTACATCCTTAGTTTAGTCCTTACTAGATACTTGTATTGAGGAAGAAAGCGACTGCGAAGTACACTCTGCACGACATCTTTCACATTGGAATTACTTCTGCTGGGCCAGCCTGGCAGAGCATTTGATGAAGCAGCTGTTGGGCGTGCAGTGCTGGCCTGATGGTGGGAGGTGCTGAGTATCCCAAATATCCCACAGAAAAGTTGCGCGGAGCGCATTCCCAAGTGTCTTCTGGAAACACCACTTGCACTGAAGCATGTGCCTGCCTTGACAGATCAGAGCAATATCACTGTTTTAATACGACCATTGCATGAACTTAAGGATATTTTTGGACATGCAGTGCTGAGACAGAGTTCACACCTGTCAGACATGGGGCAGAAAAAAGTGTTTTGAGTTCCAGGTATGAGGGAGCTCAGAGAAGAGCGATAAAAACGTTTGCTGGTGAAGCTGTTTTTACTAGGAAAAATGCGGAGGGCATCCACACCGCGTGCTGCAGTATGCTATGGAGGTTACTGGGCTTGGAAATGAGGTAACATGAGTACCAAAAGTCTTATAGATATCTTAATATTTGGTTCAGGTTGGTTTGGCAAGGAAGGTTTATGTCCCCCTGCGTTAGACTGCTATCAGGAAGCCAGCAAACTCTAAGTTTTTTGATTACCGTGTCTAGTATTACTTGGCTTTCAGTAAAGTCAGCAGCCTTTGAGTTAGAGAGGAACCTAAAATGTTGTCTTCAAAGGCAAGTTTACTATTGTAAGGTTAATGGTATCTTTTTTTTTTCTTTTTTTTTCTTTTTATTTTAAAAACATGTTACTTTGTTAGCAAAAAGTAATTCGTTCCCAAATGAACGGAGATGAAATTTATGCAGTAAAAGGTGTTCATGCTGGAAAGAGCAATTCTATTGGAGCAGCAATCTTTCAGGTGGAAAGCAAGGCACAAGTTTTGAGTCTTCCCTGTCTGCTGAGGAGTAACTTGAAGGTGGTAAAGCTCTCGCCTGGGCCATTGCTACATTGATTTTGTCGTCAGCAGACAGTGAAACTTTTCACAAACTTAGGTTGAAAAAGTCCCCATTTGAATCATCATTTGTAAAGAAGCACAGCAGAGTGCTGCCTCTTGGTAACTAGAAAAACCAGCACGTCTTAACCTTTATGGACTGAGAGAAGTCATAGAGCTTCTAATGACAGCCACAGAATAGTATCTGGAGTCTGAAAGCATTGCAGAAGGTTAGGAAATTGCCTCGTGGGCAGGCTTTGGTGGTAGCTGGGCGCTTTGGGCAATTTTATCATCTGCTGTTTGCTGTGTGTGGTTCTTCCCGTGTTAACTTCATTAATGCCTGACACATTGAGGAGAATTACGCTGACCGATGTGCAGCAAGAGCCTGATCTGATGCCCAGTGTAGCTAATGGGTGTCTCTACAAAGACATAAGTCGATCTTTTAGATTCCAGATGCTCCTGGTTGCATGTTGTAATTAGCACCATTGTACTGTGAAGAGAGAAACGGCATCTCTGAAATGGAGACTGTTTATCTGCAAAATGATAGAGCTTTCTTGCTGTTGCTCTGAGACTGACTGCTTTCAATCCTAATGTGGCATTTAAATCAAGCCAGAGCTAAGGCTAATGATGTAAAACATTATTTTCACTTCCTTCCAGAATAACTGAATTATGTTATCTGCATTACCTAGTCTTTATATAAAGATGTTTAGAACTTATTTAGTTACTAATACCCACTATTGGAATCATGAAGCCAAACTGTAACATCAAATTAGCAATGCTGCAGTGTGATAAAACAGTAATTATAAGAGGTAAAAATCTTCCTATAATAAAATAGTAAATACACAGTCATTTAAATAGATTAATATATGGGCAAAATCTGGCCTAGTGCACATCTGAAAAGGGAAAACTGAAGTTTTTTCTGGAGTTGGCTAGTAGATGACAACAGGGACTGTAGGCTTCTGAATTGACTTGGGTTGTAAATACACAGAGAGCTTGTATTAATGCTTACACTTATTTCTTGTAATCTCTGGTTCTCCACCTACTTATGTTCAGGTTGCTAAAGTGAATTTAGAAGGAGCACACGATCTGGGATTCTACTAGAAATAAAAAAATACATTGAACTTTAATGGTAGTACAACATCTTCTAGGAATCGAAGAAACGGACTTCACAGTTTCTTCTAGGTAGTTAAATTATCAAAAACTCACGCTCTAATGTTCAAATGAGGGTGTTGGGTTTAAAGCCAGAAATATATATATAAATGACTAGATGTACTTTGTTACCTTTTTCTCTTTTATTTCTAAGGCTTGTAGTTACGTTTTGAAGGCAGGCTAGGCTTTCCAGGTACGATGAAAACCCTGTATTCCAGAGAGAGGCGAATTGTGAGTGCTTAGTGGGTGAAGGAGGGAATGCACAGGGCATCGTGTGGTAAATGGAGCAGAAAAGAAAAAATAGAGGTAAGGCTGGAAAAGGCAAAGACGGGAGGTGAGCAGAGAGTGCAAAAAAAGAAGAAAGGGCCTAGTGAACTGAGCACTGAAGACCAAGTTAAAGGAGGAATGCAGAAGACTTTCAGAGGACCCCCCCCACACACACCTACTTAATTGTGTATTATTGACAGGTCACACAACTAATTTCTTGCATGGCCATTTCCCAGAGGATGAAAAAGGTCTTTTCCAGGCCAGAACCCTGGCAGGTTATCTGTGCATCATCCTTGAGCTCATGCGCGGCGGCTGAGGTCTGGCCATCTCCTGAGGAAAGGCCGAGGACGGTGTCCCCTCCGGCGGCGTGCACGTTGTGCCTGCTCTTCCGAAATGTGGCGGGAACAGGTTTGCAGCACGCCTGCATTTTGTTGTCGTCCTTTAAGCTCCGGGCTGCTTGCCAATTTAATCTGCTTGGAAAATAACACAGAACCAGCACTGTGCCCTTGGCTTATCATCAGCTTCTAAAGGTGTCCCAGTCACGGCGCTTGCTCCGGAAGTCTGGAATCTGCGTTAGCCCTCCCTCGTGGGCTCGCTGTCTGAAAGGGTGATTCAGACTAGTGTTTGTTTACATCAGTAGAAAAAAAACAGTCTGAGAAAAGCCTGGACAGTGCTGCCCTTGATGTTGTTGGGTGTTTTTGTCCAGGAAATGGGTATGTGGTTGGTGAAGCTGCAGGCAAAATCGCCTCCTAGAGGATAGCGCCTTTGCCGCTTGCTTCCTTCTCCCCTTTTATAAATCCCTTTTCAAGGTAAAAGGATTTTCATTTGTGTTTTAGTTCTGATATTTCTATTTGAATGTAAACAATTCTTTACATGGTGTGTATACATAAAAAAGAAAAATAGTGAAAATGTTTCTTATTAAAACTATCAGGAGTGACATGAAATATTTACAGCGCATTCAAACTGTGCCTGCGTTTGGATCCAAACCTGAATGTTGTTCTGTGAGGGCTTCTGCCATACGTGAGCTTTCTCCATCTGCAAATGCGGTGGCCTCTTGGGCCGAGGTATTTGGTGAGATGTAGTCAGTGTGCCCACCTTTCCAGCCCCAAAAGCGTGTTTCCCTTTGAAAGGCTGTTCCCTTCAGCAGCTGCTCGGTCACAGAGCAGGAGCAACCCCGCGGTGCGTGCACAGGCGAGCACCTGCACTCGTCTTGCACAGACGTGTCCTCCCGCTTGGCACCTGTTGTTCGGACATCCTGGTGCTCCTGGTGGCACATGGTGGCACGTAGCCGTGCATCCCGCTGCCCGGCGTGCCTGCCTCTGCCGGCAGCGGAGCTCCTGCGGCGCGCGGGGAGTGTTCCCTTCACCTCGTATCCTTCTGCCCCTTGTTGCTGATCCCAGTGGGGTGTGATCAGCCTTAAAGGACCTCAGTGCCGAGAGTGATCCATGCAGGATGAGATAGGCTTAATGCGTGAACTGAGTGAGTGTTGCCTGGGTAAACTGGTCTCTGGCGGCTGCACGGCATGCGTGAGCTGGCCGAAATGTATAGGAAAAACGCTGCCTGAGCCCTGTAAATGCTGCTTTTGCCCAGGTTGCTTCAGCTCTGCTGGGTCCGACAGCGTACAGTGGCGTGTGCTCAGCTCTCTTCAAGACCATGTTTACCTTGCAGCCGAAATGCAGCTCAAGGCACCTTTTTCTTTATGTACTGTCTCACGCCCCTGTTTAACCGTCCTCCAAGCACCTTAATTTGGCAAAAGGCTCGGATGAAAATGGCATGCGAAAAGTGAAATGCCAGTTCCTCTGCCTTTGGAGCACTTGAACACTGTATGTGGTTTGCCCAGTAGCATTACAATGCAAAATAATGGCCTCCACTTTGGATTGCCTCGATGATGCCTCTAACTCCCCTGCAAAGCAGGGACAAGTAATGCAATGCTAAAACCACTCCTCAGGTAACTTGTTTGCCCTTTCTGCCTTGGTTTTGATCTTAATCTGTGGCTTCCGAATTGGCACTTTCACCCCAACTCCCTTCTGCAGTAGGATTTGCAGTAGAAGAGTAAACATTTCCAATACAAATATTTATTTGCTGTTGTGCTCATAGTGCAATTTAAGTGGATGAACGTGTAAGGATTCTTGATAAAGGGTTTCAGTCTGTGTCTTCTGCTGATTTGTTTGCTCCCTGGAGTAACAGCTAAGCTCAGTTCTTTGCAGCAGTTTCCTGTGGTGGATACAAACCTTTCTGTCCGTTGAGTTTCCATGCCCTACAGAATTCAGCCCCCAGATAATCCCCAGGGCTTGGCGAGAAACTGATTTTGAATGGTTTTGTTTGGGAGATGATGATACGTGCTCAAGCCATGCGGAGTTATCGGGCAGTCCAGCTTCCTTTGAAAATTTATTAAAGAATGTGGACTAAATGTTAAGCTTTTCCTGAAACCCACCACGTGTTTCAGGTCTCTCTGGAAATGTGTCATATATAATCTCTATGAAAATTAGTTCTAGTTTCTCAAGCAAACCCTTTGATTATATCCCAACAAATGCTGCTTCAGTACATGAGCAGTGTTCATAGGCGAAGGCTAGGGCTTAGTCTCTACAGTGACTGTTAAATTTGGTACATAAAACTCTTTCACGGATTTTTTTTTTTTTTTTGTAGTTGTAATAAAGATTATTTTTTTTAAATGTGTTGTTTCCAGTATCTTAGGATAACATGGCACCTGTGTGCTTTGCAGCAGGGTCGCCACAGTCTTTGCAATTTGCATGAGAACATGATGGTCATTGCAGAAGTCACTGGGGATAGACTTGGTTCTGCAACCCTCGACTTTCGGGAGATAACACTGACTTTGATAGGGCTATGTAAAACCAAAAATAGTATTCAACACTGATAAGGACGCAAAAAGCAGCAGGAGATATGGAAGGATGTTTTCAAGTATCAGATTTCTTAATTGCTTAAGCAAGAGCAGAATTACAATTGGTGCTGTGGACAGTATACGGAATTAGGCAGGCTCAAGTTTGACCCCTGGGGTGAAGGAGTGTTGTGTTGCAGACTGTTGACCATCCTATGGGTTTGTTCAGGAGAACTGCATGGAGTACGGTTGTGTGTCTGATGTTCGATTCTATTATGGATAACTAACTATCCTGACAAAGAAATGAAACTTCATTGGCTACAGTGTAAACTGCGCTGTTTTGAGCCCAGAGGGTTGTATGGAGCCATTTGACAAGAGCTGCATGATCTTCATTTTTTTAAGATCTTGTAAGCACTTGTTTGCTTTTTTTTCCATCTATTCCAAGTTAATAAACAAACAAAAAAACCTCACCTAAATAATGGAATAATTATGTTGTTGTATCTTTCAGATACAACATGGCTACCTTAGTAGCCGCATAGGTTTTATTTTCACTGTGGACTATGCAAAGTGGTCCTCAGGTCTGCAGTTTGAAATTGATACTTCTCATGTTCTGAGAAATATAAGCTCCAAAATAAAAATAGTTTTCATAAGAAGTTCAGGATAACTGTATCTCCTAAATTCTTAGAAGAAAGTATCCCGTAAGAGAGTTCTTTGGAAGGTGTTTTTTCCTTTGTCATTTCCACAGTATATATGGCTGCTCAATCGCTCTTAATTATCATTTGATTGCATATACAATAAATGATTTTTCTCTTACAATGAATTCAGAGATAATTTCCGATCCTGGAATACTCTCCACTTTTTCTGAGAATCAAGTGACCTGATATTAATGAGAATGAAGTGGACTGTGTGCAGAAGATGAGGGGAATATGCCAATCCGTACCTGTACTGTGCCAGGCAGGCTTTTCCACGGTCATGTGGAGGAAGGCTACACGTGGATACTGTTATTTGTGGTAATGGGAAGGAAAATCTTGAGGTTTTATAAAGATTCAGCCACACAGAGGTTTGCTGAAACGAAGCAGAACTGGCACTATGAGTTTTCTTTTCATTTCCTGTTTTTTGGGACATTTGTATCACTCTTTGGGGTCATGACCATCTCTGTGAAAAAGTGAAGCTTGAGATGTGGACTAGTATTAAATGGGCATATTTTCTTCCAGGAAAGAGTAAGATTATGGCAATGAGAAACATGGAAGCGTATGATGAAAATCCTTTGAGTTTAATAATTCTGAAACTTCCTCAGGAGTCAGATACGTAAATTCCCTTAGCTATGAAACATGCTGGAAAATGGGGTGGTCCAGCTTTTCCTACTGTATATTAGAGTATTGTTTCAGGAATTAGAAAAGGTGTCAAAGATCCCCGTTCTTCCTCTGTCTCAAAACTTTAAGCTCTGTGTCCGATCATATTATCTTGGCAACCTCTCAGAGTGCTACTGATGTTCAGCAAAGGTATTTTCAGTCCTGCTCAAGATGTTGTGCTGTCTGGAAGATAACTGGGAAGTCATAGATACAAATTTCATGAAAGCAAAGGAGAGGAGGGAAGAGAAATGTGGGAAGACTCTGTAGGGCGATGACTTACCTGGCGGGGCTGTATGTCCCTTCTTCTGTTCAGTACCTGCCATCAATTTTACTTAGTGGTTAATGGAGGCTTTTTTCAAGTTACTGTCTATAAGACCAAAGAGGAAAGCCATCTTATCTATATGTCTTAAAACAAAACAAAAACAGGTGGAAATGCTATTAGGTATAAGATGCTTTTCAAGACTGTTTTTTCCTCAAGAACCTGTGAAAGGAACCATCAGGAGATGTTGCTTTGAGATGACTAAAGGCTGGAAGGATAATGCTAAAATAAAATACTGTACAATCCAAGAATCAGGAGAAAGCTGCTTTCTTGCCTTGTCAATTCAGTGAATCTTTTTCTGTAAGGCATTATGTATTTTTATGACTTCTTTGGCAACAGAGAAGTTGGATTTTGTTCATGACACCAAGCATTGCCACCTACAGTTAGACTTAAACTGTGTGCCTGAATAGCGACTCACACTGAATGTTACCTGGCACAGAGGATGTGGGAGAGGAGATGTGCATGTGAATCCTTGCTGTAGTGTCACTTCAGTAAAACTTTAGGCCAGGGCCAGGTTAGTATGCATCCTTGGTTATTATGGCCAATGTCAAGCATTTACCTCTCAATTCAAGGCACAGGCAGCAGGATGGTTTTTCCCTTCCTCAAGAATTTTATTACTTAGTAAACCTTGCTTTGTTAACAGGAAAGGCTTGTAAGAGGAAAGGATCTAGAGTGGAAAATCATCACTTGAATAAAGCAACGCTCCTTTTAAAAAGGAGAGTTTTGGAGTTACGCTTGCAGTGATCTAATTCTGAAAACTACCATGTGTATTACTGTTAAGTATCCAGTAATGACATTTTAGGCATCCTCTTCTAGCTTGGAAATACCACAGAGGACAAATAGCAAAATAAATATATAAATAGAAATCCTCTGACAAATCAGTTGTGGTTGGAACTTCAAATGAAGTTATTTAAGTGCAAAAGAGAGCAGAGCTGGGATTCTAGAGTGGAATATAACAGGCATCCTTGTGCTTGGTAAAATCATTTCCCAGTTTGTTCTGATGTTCAAATTTCCTGTGTGCACTCATTATCGGTATTCTTTCCTCAAAGTTTAGGATATAGTTCATCTTTCCCTCAGTTAGTAAGCTAGGAGAGTTGCTAATACAAAAATGACTACAAGAACAGCAGTTATGAGGGCTAGGTTTCTTGCATGGCTTTCCCTATGCACTCCTCAATTGGGTATTAATCAAACGTGTCAGAAAGTAAAAGGCACATGGTTTACAGATCGTGTTCTGAAGAGGCAAAGAAAATAAAGTCTTGAGGGGTTCCCAGTATGTTTTGGTAGTAAGAATTGTTCCAGGTTCTTAAGAAAATTATTCTTAAGATAACGGGAAGAAGTGGCATTTTTTTTTCTTTATCCTTTTTGTAGAATAATAAGAAATTTTTGTCAGAATATTCTGCAGGTTGCTGGTTACGAGTAACTGTGCTGTCAAGATGATACTTCATTCCTAACTTGCTTGGCTTTTCACAAACATTGAATCAATTAGTACAGAGCAGGTAACAGTAAAAAGGATTTAAGCTCCCCAGAAGTATCACCTTGGGTATTTATTTATTTATTTTTCTCCAGACTGTGTACTGCATAAATGGAGTAAATGATTAGTTTTTAATTCTTTAGATTCTTATGGTTTTAGCAGGCTGCTAATTATTGCATATCTGAGCAAGTCACTGTACATCTACTTATCTTTAATCCGTAAAATGGGAATATTGTTACTCACTTCCATGTAGCTCTTAAGAAGTGGCTGTTGGGAGGGGACATCTGAATCCAAATGCCAGATTCTAGGCTTCATTAGAAATGCAGAAATCTAGTTGTTGTTTAGTTTTACAAAAATATTTGTGATCCTGTTTTTCTTCTATCATTATTTCTTTACATGGTAGAGCACTATGTTAAGTTCAAGTCCCACATCTTTCAGTTGCGTAACTTGTCAGTGTTTAGACTTGAATTATTGCATTTCTACAAACAATTCTTTTTTCACTTCAGAAATGTATGTTTCTTCAGAAAAGAGATTGTTACATCAGATATTGTTAGCCTGTTGTCAAAAATAGTCTATTCTGTAACATTTAGGAAGCCTTCTAAAAAGGTGGGAAAGAGGTATCAAAAGTGAATGTTTGGACTTAGAGGTGTCTAACATATCCCCAATTTATGTAAATAGCTTAAGTGCTACCTTACTCTTACCTTTTAATTTTGAAGGATAAATCATAAAAATAATAGAAACCACCTGAAGGAACAGCTGTTCTTAGTTTTTCACTGAGTTGCTGTCTTAAAATTGGAAATTATGACTTGAAAATTTCTTTTACAGACTTATTATATATTGCACCACGGAAATCACCATTCAGCCGAATGGGACTGTGTTTAATTCACTTGCAGTGAGCCTTTGGGAAATGTACCTTCAGAGACATTTCACATGACAGAGTTATAATTTTTGGAGAGCTTTATATTGATGAAGAGCTCCAGGTTTATTAAAACATAAAGTCAAATTGTAGCTGAGGCATTTTAAAGTAGGCATTTTTTGGTCATGTTGGGCAAGTGTCATGTAGGATGACGTTAAACTTTATTTATTTTTGATTTCCATACTTTTTTTTACATCCTTTCCCAAATATAGCAGAAATTATTGGAAGAATTCTTTGAAATAAGAAGTTTGTCTGCTCATGTGGGTCCTATATTCTGTGACTTTTATGGACACAGATGTAAATTATGAACCAGGACTCTAGTCTGTTACTGGCTTAAACATAATTAATAGAAAGGAAGATAAGGCATTATCTTCTCTAAAAAGTGGCAAGCAGGTTAAATAGTTGTCCTAGATGTTCATGAGGTCACTGTGAGCCCATAGCTCTGAACATTTGGAAATTCAATATTACAGCAGGCTGCTTTGTTCTCTTGGCAAAATCGTAAAAGACCAAGTTTATGACAAAGGAGATAACAGCAGCTCAGCAAAGTCTGTACCAGGAAGCAAGTAAGAAATGTACTGTGCTTGAAAAATAACATCTTATCCTAGTAGTATTATCGAATACGTCATCTGTCCTGTTAATGGCTGTATTTCAGTATTGTAACTCAGGTTTCACTATGGCATTAGATGCTTAAACTGTAAGGAGCAAAAGGTGGGAGTAAAATTTGAAAATGAAGGGAAAAAAGAGAAAAACATCCTCAAAAAAATCACACTGAAATGTTTGGCCCTTCATGTCAGGCTGTGTGTATGTGAGTAGGCTAGCACTATGAATCATTTGATAATTTAACATTATTTCAGCTTTCAAAAATTACCAAGTAGAAGTCCATATATAGAGAAAGGAGTATGAGAGCAGAAGACAGTAAGAAATGACAAATGCCTAAGAACAATTTAGGATTTTTAGGATGCGTTCACTCATATTGACGTTGTCTTGTGAGATGTCCTTGCAGTCTCAGGGGAGACTAGTAAAGATGAAATGCTGTCTTGAATCAGTATTATTCCCGTTCTGACATAACATATAAGCAAACTATTAATATACATTATAAAGTTTGTTTCCAATGCTTCTTTCAAGAATGCAGATACTTTTCAGCACGGTGGTTATCATTGCACTAACTTTGTGTATGGGACATTAATAATAATATGGCAATAATATCCACCAAACCAGATGCTTTTCACAGCTAGACCCTAACTTGATAGTTATGGATATGATAGAAAGAAATGGAAAGCTACTCATTATTATCAGCTCATTTGATGCATAATGAATGTGATGATATTATCGCTGTAGTTAATCGCCACATCAAGTCTACAGTGGAACTGCACATCTTTATTCTTAGCCTGTGAAAGGTACAGAGACATAAAATGCATTTTTATGTGAGGATAATGTTGCGCCATGCTGCATATTCAAAAGCAGAGAGCGGCGTTCAGCTCCACATTTGGCACAGTTGGTTCTGCAACATGTGCAGTCAACTAGATAACTACCAATACATGCAAGTTTCGTGTCAATTTTTATAACTTTAGTGTTGTAGCTCTTACAGCTATGTGGTACTGAAAGGTTAGTTATGTTGATGAGAGTGTAGAGCAATAGATATGCTTTGTATTTACCTGGAAATTTTCCAGAATCATCTTTTTCTAGACAGCGTTATAGAAAAATAAACGCACCTGAACAAATATATTTTTAATGGGGGTGCAGTGTTTTGCCTTGCTTTGCTGCTGCTCGCCTCCTCCTTGTATTCTATAGTCACGAATGTGCCTTCCTAAAAACGCTGTAGGATATTGCATCCATTTTTGCAATGGGATTGATGAGATTCGGTTAGGTTTTGTTAAGATAAACTTAACAAGTTATATCATTTGCTGTATTAAATGCCAGTTTAGAACTTGAGAACAATTAGAAATGTCTGTCAGGATGAGCTCAAAATAAATCAACAGTGACTGGAAAGCATTCGTGCTTGTGCATATGTGCTTGACAGACAGTGTAAATAAAGAGGATAAGATCTGAGAGTCTGTTCTTTCCAAATGTGAACGTAATTCCCCGTGACACTGATGCGTATCCACAGTGCTGCAATAGAATTAAACAGAAAAGAGATCTCATGTGCTTGATAGTATTGCACATGGTGCAAGTACTAATTCTCACAGATTTTGAGGAGCTCCACGTATTTCTAGCACCTATCATGGCCAAATGAATTGACCCAAGACTACCTCTAAACTTAATAAAACTAAAACTTACACAAAGGCTAAGCAAAGCCAATTGGTTCCATACCCTCAGGGTTTGTGTTTCTCCTTTCCTAGAAATTCTTCCTTGCTCCATAATTAATGAGTTGGACATACAATAGCAGAAGTATCGGCTCTCAATATGTTTAAATCCATTCAGAAAAAACCCGTAACATAAAAAGCTGAGTCTTCGTTTCCTTTGTCGACTTGTTGAGCCACCTCACTGCTGCCAAAGCAGGTTTTTTAAAAAACTGACTGGCTGACCTGAGGGGGGGAAAAAAGGTAATACAGTGGAATATCCTCCTGTAGTCCAATGATTTAAGCAAATAGCAGCCCTCCAAAGCAGCAGGACTGTGCAGTTGTTTTACTGTGAGACTGGGGCACTGGAAAGCAATCCCGCTTCGGCAGCAGGATGCAGAGACTTCTCTATATTGAGATGGTAACTACATTTTTATTACTTTCATTGTATTGGAAGCAGACTTTGCCTCTAGCATTTTGACACATTGAAATACCTGTAAAATTCCTCCTTCTTCTCTTTGTTTCAAACATTTAAAGTTACAAAACAAAAGGAAAAATTGGGACCAATTGGGGTGTCATGTTCCAGCTACAAAGCTGCTAAACAGGATTAGTAGATTTAAAGCAGCAGACACAGGGACCTTGTATTTTTATGGTAGACCTCATCCAATGATCAGAGGTATCTTCTGCAGGGATTAGGGAAGTGGCGATTTACAAAATCAGTGGTGCCACATTACGCTCTTAATCACTTATGTCATTTGAGAGGTGACTTGAGAGAGATGATTCGCATGCCTGAAGTTAGGTTCATGCACCAAACGCTTTGTTCAGCTGAGGAGTTAATGTGGAAACATGGTGGAGAACTGTTTCCTTTTCCAACCTAGCTCTTCAACTGGAGCACTTTATGCTCCTAAAAGCATAGCCTCTCTAATTGCTGGAGTACTAGTAGCATATGAGTAGCATTTGCTTGTGTCCAGCAGATTGCAGAATAAAGCTGCCAAGATTCATATGGAGTGAAGGAGAGTAGCTTCTCTGGATGACAGTGTTTGGGATTCTTTTTTTTTTTTTTTTTTTTAAAGCGTAAAAGCCTACTGTAGTCTAGTTAC
>VZSV01000213.1:1252512-1274879 GCA_013398735.1 Nothocercus julius | reverse complement strand
TGCCTTTTTTGCAGACTGCCGTGACATTGGCTTTCTTCCAGTCCTCCGGCACCTCCCCCGTTCTCCAGGACCTTTCAAAGATGATGGAGAGCGGCTTCGCTACGACATCCGCCAGCTCCCGCAGCACTCTGGGGTGCCTCCCATCAGGGCCCATGGATTTGTGGGTATCGAGTTTCCTTAGGTGCTCTCTGAGGTGCTCTCTTCTCGTAGCTCCCCTACAGCTTGGTTAATGTTACAAGGAGGCAGCACATTGCTTTTTGGCCCCGTGAGCCCCTGCAGGCCAACCACCACCATGATGTTCCACCCATCACCCATGGGAATGAGAAAGAGAGCAGAAATGGGAAAGGGAGCCAGTCTGCTCATCTGGCCGTATGGAGCAGTGCTGCAGACCTGCTTCTGTTGTGTGATGGTCTTGCACACTGGGAGCGAAGATGTCTGGAGCCTGCACCCAGGACTGTCTCGTATCCATCAGTATCCTCTGCCTCTGAGCTGCACAATTCCCTGCTGGGCATGAGCCATCTGGACTGTGACATCTTCACAGCATTGATAGGATGTCTCTGAGTTCACAACACAACGAATGCCATGTCCAAGTCGCTACGTGAGACTAAAATGTCCTACTTTGCCCACTTGTCTGGCTCTAAAAGTCTTGTAAACAGGTTGCACAGAGCCTGTTTCTGACTTGGCGAATGCATGCTGTTCCCCACGGTGGACTTTTTAACTGATGGTGCTTAGCATGATTTATGGGTTTCAAAGAGCTAGTCAAATCACATCACTGGGTTATTTTTGTATTATTATTCATGAAGGCCATTCAAAGCTCAATTCAAAGGGAGTTTGTAAGCAGTTGGTGAAGAACTGGATACCCTACTGTAATAAATGAGTCATTTCTCAGTGGAAAATGAAAAACTTACCATGTCAGCAAAATGACTGCACATGGTAGAGCATTTAAAGAAAGATGAAATTGCATTAAGCGAATGGAAGTGAAAGGAAATCTTAAAAGAGATAGAGAGGGCAAAATATATGGGTGGAAAGAGTCTCAAAATGGAATTATATAAGGAATTTTTCTTATGAATTACCTGGATTATAAAGCTGCTTTGTACTCAGGTGTCACCTCCCTTCTCACTGAGCGAGTTTCAGAGACTGGATAATCAGGTGAGGAAGTCAAGGCAGTCTAGGGAGTCTCAACAGAAAAAAGCTCTTGTAGAGGTGATGATCTACGTGTAGGGAGAACTTGACAGGTTCAAGTTCACAGAACTTGACATATTTTCTAGAAATTACTTGGCCTAAAGCAACTGGGTCACATGGCAGATGGGCAGCTTTCACTTGGAAACATGTTCCTACTTTCTATTTTCAGGCCAGAAAAGCCACTGAGATTCTGTTGACCTCAAAAGAATTAGTTCCTGACTTTAATTCACAGAGTTCTCCTCTTCACGAATACCTCATGGTTTCTACAAGTAGTGGTGCTTTTGTTCAGAGGCATTTGGTTTCATCACTTTAAAATGTGTTTCATTAGAAGGTTCCTTGTTCTCATATTACATGGAAAAACTGATTGATAAATTGATGCTTTACAGCATCATCTTGTATTCATTTCTTTCAGTAAAAGTTTTTCAGTGGTGCTGATTTTTTTTTGTTTGTTTGTTTTGCTTCTCTGAGCTCTTTCTTTTGCTGTTCTGTGCTTTCTCCAACAAGGTGATCAGAGTTGGACTGGTTTCAAGGTACAGGTGAGAGACCTACACAGTGCTGACTTGACATCTGCAAATCTGTCCTTAATATAATCGACCATCTTGGTTGCTTCGTGGTCCTTTGTTGTGTACTAAGCAGAGGGTTTTCACAGCTGCCAAAAATGTTGACAAAGGTTTTTCCCCAAATGGTTGCTGCTGCTTTAAAGCCCTTCACTGTCTGTGAGTAGCTGAAATGGCTCTTTCCATGACGGACAGCCCAGTGGATCAGAACCTGGTTCCGTGAGCGCAACATTTTTGAATTTAACACCTCAGCTCTCCCGCAGTGATCATGGATGTAATCACTCACAATTACCTGAAAGGGTCACTTCCCCCATTCAACTCATTAATCTTGTGGAGAGACAACCAGGAACATATCAAAGGAGGAGAAAAAGGAAGGGTAAAGGAAAAAGAGGTAACTAAAAGGAAAGAGAAGGAACTTGTCACTGTTCATCTCTCTGTCTCACTGCCTCTCTTTTTTCCTCTGGGAATCATAAATATGGCCCAAAACAGGCTATTTACAGAAAAAAAAAAAAAAAAAAAGTATTTTGCCACCACAAAGCTGATGACATGGGTCCCTGGAAGATCGAATATGTGACTGAAGGACCCCGCAGGATGGCCGAACTGTGTTTCATACAGCTTCCACATGTACTACATAGGCTTCTTGATCCTCCTCTCTCATTTTCCTTTTTAGGAAAGACATTTTCTTTTTTCTTTTTATTTCTAGTTGCTGTATAGCCATGTCCAGTCCATAACCAGCTTTCCTGGTATCACTGTCACTTGAGAAGCTCTTTTCCTTGCTTTCACATCAGTATCAGTGATCTCCAAACAGCTTAATGGTTCAGGTCAAGGATGGATTAATGGTTCAGGTCAAGGTTAGGGTATTTTTCATAGACACTCCCTCTCTTCCAGCCTCAGGTTTGTGATGGACAACATCGGAATATTTCAGTGCAAATGATTCTGCAGGCCTTGTGCTCTGGTTTGCAGGATCGGTAAAAAGCAAGCAGTGCATTAAGAAGGAGCCCTCAGTGACATATTGAAGCAAGCGAAATGGAAATGATTTCATAGATGTGTGGACATTTAAAGCCAGAAAGAACCACCATGGCCATTGAGTTTGACTCCTGAACATATGAGCCATATAGATGAGTATTTTAGCTACAGGTCTGTAGCAAACAGCTCTTTGCAGTGACCATTTTGCTCATAAATGCAGAAGCACACGAACACCTTCAGAAGCTGAGATACTTTAAAGGCTTTACTCCTTAAGAGGATGTCAGCATAGGAATGAGGAACTGAAATGCTTTCACAGACCTGGGTGTTTACTTATTAGCCATAATAGGAAGAAGCAGCTTCCAACTGAGATTTAGGATCTCAAAGAAAAATATTTTTCGCTTCTAACCACTGCCATTCTCTCCACTGGGCTCATAACCTGAGCCCTGAGCTAAACCTGGGTCTGGGGCTGAGGTAGCCCCAGTTCTGCACTAACCCCTGGGTGAAACACATTTCCCTACAGTCCATCCTGAACTTCCCAAGTCACAAGCTGTAACAGTTATAACATCTCACACTACCAAGAGAGATCTTGGCGCTGTCATCTTTGTCATTGCCCTTTGAGTTGATTTGGGCTGCCATTAGATCTCTGCTTTCCCAGACTAAGCAAGCCCAGCTCCCTTCACAGTTCTTTGTGGGTCACATGCTCTAGGTCCAAACTATCTTGTAATTCCTCCACTGGATCCTCTCTAGTTTCTTCACTTCCCGCTAGATCCCATGGGCCCAAAATTGGGTAGTTTTCTAGGTGCACCCTCAAGAGCACCAAGCACAGGGCAACATTACACTCACTGCGCTGGCCCATGTTTTGCCTGAACTTCCTTTTGCAGGTACCACGACTCCTGGCTACCTTCTTGCAGCCCTTAACATCTCTCACTAGTCTTGTCTCCAGCCAGGTTTGAGCCTTCACACGCGAGCGATGCTTCCATACTTCTCCTTTGTTTTCTATCCTTGTCTCTACCTCTTGTGCACTCCCTTTCTGCATTTCAGCTCATCAGGAAGCTCCTTCCTCAGACAAGCAGATCTTCGGCACAGACTCCTCATCCTCCCGCACAACAGGGAGGTTCATTCCTAGGTCCTTATTAAGCCTCCTTTGCATATTAACCAGCAACCAGGGGCACCTTTTCCTCCACAACACAGCTTTCCAAGACACTTTGTGTAGTAATTCCCTGAACAAATCAAAGCCTGCTCTGCTAAAATCCAGCCCCTGCTGAAGGCCAAAGCTGTGGCAGGAAGCATGCTAGCAATAAAACTGCATAAACGACTGCGGGGCAGTGTTGGAACCCCTGTCTGGCCCTTTTGAATTCGCTGGTATCAGTGAACACAACCAGCCCTAAGCTTCGTGGTCGATCAGGTTAAATAGGAGTAGGAGAAGAGGTTTCCAGTCTGCAGTGCTGGGCAGGCTCTGCAGCAGGTTACACTTCCACTCCCACAGCTCCCCACTCCCCTCCAGCCAGACCACTTGGAAGCTACTTCTGGCCATCGGAAAACCTCCCAGGCCTGATGTCAGTGACTCACATCCATTGAAGAGGTCTGGTGAGGAAATAACTCTTCTGTTTCTTCCATGTTCAGGTCCTTTCTGGGGATTCCTCCTGGGTTGCTTAATGTTGCTTAATGGGGGCATCCAACAAAAATTGTCTCCGCACTTATGTTTTTGCCACAGGAACTATTCTGAAATGATTTTGTGACTTCAGCCACCTCCAGAGCAGGTGTCATTCCCCAGGTTTCAGTTTCTGTGCTCTTAGGTTGAAGGCAAGTCATATTTTCAAGCTTTTCTCCACAGCCTGGAGGAAGGAAATACTAAACTTCCACTCCTCATAGTGATATAGGTATTAAAATAACGTGGCGTTCTCACAGCAACACCCGACTCCTGGGGCACCTAAGGAACAGAGTGAAGATGAGAGATACACAACAAGATCTTTAGAGATGGCAATCTGCTTTTGGTCTAAACTTAAGGGTGACTTCCTTTAATCCTTATATTCAAGAGAGAAATTAAGGAAAACCTGGTTATTATAACCATCCACTGAAAAAAACATAGTTTTAAGCCATAAATCCCAGCACACAGACTCTTAACAACATAAAAACAACCTGTCCAGCAGAACTCATTCTCCCCATACTGCTAATATTGCTCACACATTAAATCAGAACTGACCATGCAATCTTGTCAGCTGAGTTGTTCTCATTCTTCTTTTACTCTCATGATGAAATAATTCCTCTTTTTAACAACTTCCAAACATTTGTACTGATGCTTTATTGAAGGGATGGTGCAGATTTCCATGAAGATGTTGTGTGTGATTTTTCTAAGCAGTAAATACAGAGGATGTTAATGAATTGGAGATGTATTAAAAATTTGTTTTTTTTAAAAAAAAAAAAAAAGGAAATGTTTTTAACTGTATAGACCATTGCAAAAACTGTCGATTGCATTTTCAGCACAACAAGGCGGGCGAGGGCTGATTTGTGACAGTAACCCATCTTAAATATCTAAGCAGATTTAACATCATTGCCATATAGTTGCCACAATGATGTATATTTTTGTGGCAATCTAGAAAATAATTTGCAAGGAACAACACTTCATTCTTCAGGAATCAGCCCATAAAGTTGTTAACAGAGGGGCTCCAGTGCTGCCTGTAGGATGTAGCCAGCAGGATTGGAAAACTTCTTTGCCCGGAGGAAAACGGGGGATCCCAAATTTATGAGTGCAAGGACTGCAGCAATTCTGTTGTTACCCATTTTACTTTGACCATAAACTGAAGGTAAGGAAGCCTCCATAAGTCCACGCCGTGTTTACCCAACCTCCCTTTTCGCTGCCTCACAGAAGGTCAGAGCAGGTCTTGCCGTGTAAACCCGTGTGTTGCTGCTGCAGCAGGAGGGACCGAGATGTTGGGGAGGGAGGGAGACGACCCACAAACCTGCAGCCCCCAGGCTAATGGGGGACGGGGCACCCCCGTCACTGCAATGCCGTGATTTAAGTACCGAGGTAGGACGAGGATCTGTGTTCTCGGGCTGCTCAGACACAGGTAAGAGAAGGGGGAGAAGGAAGCAACGCTCACCACAGAGCAGAGCCTTGGAAACGCGCTGAGCACGTTTTCTTTAGTTGACTAGTTCTTGTTTATTTTTGAAGGCTGCTGCCATAAAATTGACAATGCAATTACAGTTTCCAGCCTGAAAGAATGCTTTTTAATTATGCTGTTTCCCATCATTACTACAGTCATTGCAAGAATGGATAAATGCTGTATGATTTTGGTTTCCTGTATGAGAATCAGATCTTGGTATTCTCATATGGTTTATAAAAGACACGTTAAGTAAACTATTAACAGTGTTTTTGCAACAGAAAGGGGGTTTACCATGATCAGGACAAGCTGAAAAATACAGATTTGCTGTTGCTCTCCAGCGCATCAGAAATGAGGACAACAAAATAGCACCTAACGGGTATAATCTGCAGAAACTTGAAATCGGGAAGGAAACTCAGGTGACTTGAAACTGCAGGAGATCTGGCTTGGTTTCTCGACTGGCAGAAACTTCCGGCATGACGTTGGATCACGGGATAGATGAGCACAGGTCCAGATAGAACGCAGTGGTGGAAGACGCTTCCTTGCAAGGCGTACAATTTCCTCCTGCTTTTCTCCAGGGAGTTTCTAGAGAGCAGCTGGTGACTTTTATTACCCACTGGTTGGGTTTTGTTTTTCAAATTGAAAAAAAAAACAAAACAAAACAAAACATTCAGGCCTGGCAATTCTGGTCTCACCTTCCTAATACCCCTGCACCTTCTCCCCCTCCAGGGTGCCCTACAGCTAAATGGAGAAAAAAAAGTCTGGCTTGCTAAACTGTTGAAGAAACTATTTCAGACATCTCTTGTCCTCTTCAAAATGGAGATAAATGCTTCTCTAAGCCAATGCTTGGCAGCAATCATCAGTCAGCGGGTCCCATCCGAGTGCCCAAGCCACACAGATCACACAAGTTTACCCAGACCAGCCTGAAAAACAAGCAGGGAGGAAATGCAGCTTTGCTCCCTCTCTCCAGCTAACCTAAAAGAGTATGATTGCAAATCAATATAACATCCAGAAAGAATAAAGTTGTGCTGTTCTTGCTTTGAACTTTAATTTCCCCCATGCGCTTTCAGCCTCTGAGCTCAGAGTGGGAACCAAAACCCTGTTATAGGGTCAAAATCTGCCACCTAGAGAACAAAACCACAAACGAAAAGGAGGTTTGTGGATCTTTTTAGAAGCCATTGTCTCAAAATATTACAGATGTGCCAAAACCTATAAATTTGCTGTGCTATCTTCTACAGCACCAAAACAGGTTTTAAGAGACCGTTCATTATGTATCTGCACAGTGCAGCCCTCGTTACAGGGCACCGCATCAATCCTCGGCACAAACGCTGCTGCATGCGGCTCGGAGATTATCGGGCGGGGGAACATTTTCCCCCTCCCGGTGCTGTGAATTTACGTGGTTTGTGCAAGCAGAGATTGATCTTTCTTCTTTTTTGAGGTTGCACAACTGTTGGGGAAAGCAGCCCGTTTTTACCCTACGCTTTGAACGCTTCAAGTGCCGGCAAAGCACCTGGCGCTGAGAAGTCTCACAGTGACTGTGTGCCCAGACAGTTGGCTAGCACTTCCCTTCGCTGGTCTGTGATCTGTCCCAGCTCCTCAGGTGGCCCCTGCCAGGGCACCTGATCACTAGAGCTGCAGGCCACAGCTGCAGAGCCGGAGCAGAGGCCACTGGGGGCCCCAGGCTGAAGGACAAGGCCACATTTCAGGTGCTTTCAGACTCCTTAATTAGCACCCTTTACCACAGTGTAACTTATGATCCATTTGTTACCCAGGAGGCCCATTAGTGACTGCTCCTCTCTTCACCTCAAAGCTTTAAATCTATTGTTGTATGTGCAAGGAATTAAGTTGCAGCTTCAATTTAACCAAAGCGTCTCCATACGGCAGCCGTCCGGCTTTAATGAAAGCTCTGCTGGGGCCTGCAGGAATTCAGCCCAACATGAAGGGATAAAGGCAACCAAGAGGATGAAGAATTGCACGTTCAGAAGAGATGTGACAGCTTGAACAACTATCAGGAACCCCAGGAACTGCCACAGTTGCTACTGAGCAACCCACCACTGTTTCCTCAATAATCACATGGAATTTTAAGAGCAGCCTGATCCTTGAACAGAGCGTTTTCCATCTTTCAGCAGCTTCCCCTTCACAAAGCAGCACATAATTTTAACAAACACATTGGTATTGATGATTCCTTTTGCTTTCATTAGCAAGTTTCAGGAAAGGGAAGCTCAGAAATCCTCTTGCTAGGATCTAGGGTCAGATTACCTCTTCAAGTGCAGAGATATGGAGAATAACTTACCACTGTCCTCCCCCAAAATATTACATAACAAAAGCAATCCTGGAGAGAAGTATATCCGCAGAGGAAAAATTAGGCACTAACACACTCGAAAAACAGTCCTTGTCCTTGGTGTTAATGCTTTTTTTTTTTTTTTTTTAAACGTCCAGTACCATTACAAGACAAGTGGGAGGAAAAACCTAGCAACAGAAAAGAGGTTCAACCCACAAAAATCTGCGCTGTGATGAAATTTTCTGACCAAAAGGGATCTACAACTTATCTGATAAAAATACAAGTCTACCTTGAAAAAACCCTCCGGACCTAAAAAAAAAGCTTTGTGAAATACCAAGCAGCAACATTTGTAAAGTTGGGGGATGGGGGGAGAAAAAAGAAACCAATTTCCCAGATTATTAAAAAATATTTATTCACAAGCCTATGTGATATTGAATGGATGCAAATATATTTTCCAAAGCGCTATTTCCATCAGCAATATGAAGGGCTGTGATAGTATTTGCCAAGGGTTGCTCAGGCAGCAACAAAAAGCTGCAGAACTGAAGCCTTTCTATCAGATGGGGAGAACCCGAGTCCAGACCGGCACAGACCAAGGCATGAGCCTGGAACAGGACCAGGCACCCGCTACAGGGCGGCACTAGGCAACTCATGCAAACACTGGAATCACCATCATGTCTTTAAACTCATCCTCAGACTTCCAGACACGAGGGAGCATTTTCACAAGGGACACCAGTCACTGTGTTTTACAGTCATCTTCTAATAGCGCCGGTGCCTCTAGAAGAGCTTCCATGGAACGACTCCAGCAGCAGCTCCTTGCACTTGAGCTGTCCTGGCAGGGCGCCTATTGCCACACTGGTGACACTGACGAAACTCGGGCAGTTCATCAACGAGTTCTCCCCAAAAGACACGTTATAAAGGAGCCCACCACCACGATGCGCTGTCTTGATTAGCAAGCTCATTAAAAGAACTGTAATATTCTGTCATACACTGCTGAAGAATCAGGCTCTTAGGCAGAGTAAGGCTTTGTAGCCTTGGTGTTTCTCTAGTTAAAGGCCATTATTTGGTCTTTCTTTTCTCCTTCAGATTAAACCACACTCCATTTGAAAGCTGTACAGATCTAGTAAGAAATTCCTTTGAGCTGTCATAGGCCTTATCAAACAATTTATCATCCAATGCATCTTTTAAACACCTAGTGCCACAGCATCAGGTCTTGGTAAATCATACCAAGGTGAATAACATAGTATCTGGTCTCTGTCCTCAGGCCTATAGCCTCTGACTAACACCTTGCTGTAAATGAAGCATATTAATATATCTTCAGTGCAGCACAGATATGACCTGTCCTTTTATGCATTTCTTCAGGGCTTAGACCTGGGAACTGTAAATGTCACCATCAAGATACTTCATTGCTTGCAAGACGCTCACTGCTTGCAAATAGGAAGAAAAAAATGGAAAAGTGTTTGAGAAAACCATGAACACTTTTAAACAAGTAATGCCACAAGTTTTTGTAACGGCACCTTTATGGAACACCAAGTTTGCTTTAGACAAGTGCCAGGCTACATGAATTTAAGTCCTCTGTACTAAGAATGCAATCTAGGGTTTAGCCTAGCCTGATAAAACTTGTAGAACTCATTTATTACAGGTACTGCATTTGGGCTATTTCAGAGCAAAACAGGGCTTTCCACTATGGATTCTGGAGTGATTAACAAAAAAAGACACATTATTACATTCTCTCCTGAGAAAAACTGTTCTCCATAATGTACCACATGTTTTTAGGACTTCAGAACACACAAACAACACGGTGCTAGTTATGATTAAACAGGAAATTCATGTAAGCAAAAGCCCAAATTCTTTTCATGGTTACAGACCATTTTGAATATACTTTTACATGGGAAATTTGACTCAGATTTATGAACATAAATTCCATCTCTTCACAGAACAGCAAGCAGAATTCCTTGCCAGTGGAAGTGAACATGGCCTATCAGCCTCCAAGAGGAAGTCTGGACTTGAGGCATATCCAGCTCTGAATTAACAAGCAATCCCTTCAGATCCAGCAGCTTTGGTTTAATGGACGGAAACTTTGGCCTATCGTTTAAACAAATGTACTTGCCAAAAATGAACAAATAAGACTTTATTTTTTAAAACAAAGCAAAGTGTAATATGTGCATAAAGTCAGTGCCTTGACCCTTAAAAGCATCTCTGGAAGTGACTTTAAAAATGGGCAGTGCTTAAGTTACAAAAGATTCAAACCTTCAAGGTCGACTGCTTTTCTTTATGATGGCTGTAGAAATGGCTCTGCTTCAGGAATTCAGAAGATGAATCAGGTTTAGTAGTGGATTTATTAGTTTCCTGCGATTTACAATCGGGTGATCACATCTGAACCAAGGAGATATCGAGACAGGTTTAGCCAAAAGGTTTATGGCTTCAAAGTTGAATTCAAAGACCAGTGTCAGTCATTTGGGCAACTGAAGAATAGCAGACAAAAGACAAGCGGAGGCCAGGTGCTTCACTGGTATTTTGGAGACAGTCTCCCACAGTGTCTTCTCCTACAGCAATTTCCTCTTCTCAAACTCCTGCAACAGCACACATATCCCAAGCAAAAGAACATTATACACTTCTATTACTGGTATGTTTTAGGTTACATTGTATTTGTTAGGAACTCTTGACTTTAGGAATTAAAAATTGGAATTAAAATTTAAAATAAGAAAACCTCAGTGTGTGGGAGCTGGAGAGAAAGCAGGACAAGTACTTCCTCACCTCTAATAAGCAAACTGGCTATGAAGAACCAGCAGCACTACATTGCAATCATTGCACTGCATCCAGACTTGCAGTGCTGTCAAGTAAGTGTTTATCCTAGCAGGCTTGAAAAACACCAATTATGCAGAAGCATTCAAGCCAGGGAAGCAATGACATCATTAGGATCTCCATTTTAGTACCGGAAAACACATAGAAAAAAGTCCCTCACGCAATGACCTATGAAGATGCTATATCATACAGGCACCACAAGAAAAAAAAGAAAATAATTTGCACAGTTGCATTTCTTCTAGCTGTGAAGAAATATTTTTTGAGAAGAATTAAAAAACATAAAAAAATCCTGCTCCACACAGAAGCTCACTCACTGTGTGCATTCAACCATGATTCTGAATTAGTACTTAAAGGAGACATATCTACATGCTTAAGCTTTCCAGCCTCAAACATCCTACTTGTAAAGAGTGTTTTCTCATTTAAAATTAATTCAGGCTCTTTGCTTCCCCTGAGAGCATCCAGAAAACACAATTCAAAGCTGATACCTTTGAGTGCAAAGTGTCATCACTTTCACTTTGTTCTATGCTCATGTTCTTATGAAGGCAATATTACATACAATTACTCATGCATATCATCTAATACCTGCAGTGATAACTGCAGCTTGTTCAGTTGATAGAACTCTTACATTTAACTATGTTAAAGCCACAGGATACTTGGGCGAAAGACATATTCCCAACTCTTCTTCCCTCAAAAAAGTACCTTCTATGACTTGCTCTGGATAAAAACCACAGCTTCCAAGTAACTAACCTTGTACATGGTGCTTCCTAGCTGAGCAGGAGACATGCTGACCACAACACCAGCGCTTTGAAGAGCGGCTATCTTCTCTTTGGCTCCACCTTTGCCCCCAGCAATGATTGCTCCAGCATGACCCATCCGCCTGCCCGGAGGAGCAGTCAGCCCAGCAATGAAGGACACTACTGGCTTGGCATTCGGACCCTGCAGAGAAAGCAAGAACACTGTGTTACACGGGGAAGGGGGAGAAGAAAAGCAATTCTAGCTGGTTGATTCTTTTTTTAAAAAATATTGACTACTCAGGATAAGATAGCAGACAATTAGAAACCTAAAGCAACATGGAACCACTAGTCTGGGTGGAATACTGCGTGGAATACTACTTCACAGTATAAAGCATGTTTTTTTTAAGACATCTCCCTACAGAACAGCCCCATATATTAGAAAATAAGCAACAAAAGAAATATCCACATTATATCACCACTGTTTTCAACACAAACGTCATTACAAGACTAAGGATCTAAAGCTGTCAGAACATTTCAGTTAACTTTAACCTGGTTAAAGCCCTTCCTAAGTTCAGTTCTTTCTCTAGAACAACAGTATGATTGTTTCCTTTTGTGTATATACAGATTAGAGACTAAATCACATTTTCCTTGATATAGCAAGGCAGGTAACTATGAAGGTGTTTGGAAGCAGAAAGTGGGCTCTAAGACTTACAGAATTATTTTCTTTCAAGAATGCTGCTGCATCTTCTTCAGCATTTCCTCCAATTTCTCCAATCAATATGATCCCCTCAGTATGAGGATCCTTCAGGAAGACATCAAGGCAGTCAATAAAATTAGTTCCATTAAAGGGATCTCCTCCAATCCCTGAAAAAAATTAAAAACCAACACATATGATAACTCAAATTAGTGATATTCCATTTACGTTAAGGCTGTTAACACATATTTTATCATGAAGGATATTCTAAGATTGATAAGCGGGAAAGCTCCGAATGCTCCTCTCAGAGAGAGTGAGAGTTCCTGCTCCAAACATCTCCCCCATAATTTACAGAGGGATATTAAAGCTTAATGTTTGCAAGATCCCACCTCTCAGATCAAAAGTTGCTAGATCTTTTACAGAGCTTCTCAGAAGAGCCAAGGCCCCAGCCCTACAAATTTCCTGTTAGAAATTTAATTTGAATGAGCCATCTCGCTTAACATAGCCAGCTCACTAAGTAAGAATAGCGTATCCCTTTGCAGAATATTAAACTTCTTATAACAACTTTTTTTTCCCCATGCTGACATCATGTTTGTTGACAAGGTTCCATCAAACCTTTTTTCCCCCTAAGCTTTTTTTTAATTTGACATGGAAAGAATAACAGAAGGTTTACACTCTTCAGGTTATATTCTTCACCACACATAGGTATCTCACGTCTTAACAGATTAAGATGACATTCAGCACTTGCTAGACTTTTAAGAAGAAATTACTTTGGATTTCCTCTAAACAAAAGGCAGATTAGTCCAGGTATAACAGACTGCTTCTGCAGAAACCTACCAACACAAAAAGACTGCCCTAATCCAACCTGCGTTGTCTGATGAACAGCTTCGTATGTCAGGGTGCCAGATCTTGACACGATACCTTTAAGGAAGAAAGGAAGAATAGTTTGACACTAACACAAGTAAGTGCATGACTAGAGACAGCTGTTCTTATACTCAGAGAAAAACACCTTAATAAGCTAAACACAAGCTGCCACGTTTTCCAGCTATCCTTGTAAAAAAGGTGAGAACTCTATATGAGATCTGCACTGTTTTTTGGCTGGAATTTTTGACATTCAACTTTCAGTTGTTTACAGCTGCCCAGCAAGGTAGTGATGCTGGCTGAGATGGCATTTCTCACATTATAGCTATACCACAGAGACTACTGAAAACATAAACTGCTAGAAGAACATATTTCTCATCTTGTATACAAGTAGCTGATATACTGTACTTAAAACATGGCAGCAGCTCAACATTTGCAAGCGTTCTGTATTAATCACATCTGCGGTACAGCTGGGCACGTCAGAGATACCCCAAAATGGAAAGACACTGCACAGGCATGAGTAATCTTATTTGCTGCTGCTGCTGCCCATTGCTCTATGGTCAACATTTAAAGTTTACATTATAGAGTATTATCAGAGGCCACAACCTTTACCAGGCCTCACTGTACTAGATTCCATACAAAGTAAATGATACACTGAATACTTTTAAGTTAAGGAAAGAAAGCAACAAATAGGCACTGGTGGGAAGGGGCAGACAAGAATATTCGCATGTGTCTTCCCAAGTTAGGCTTTCTATCACTATTACTAGAAAGCAATTTCTTAGAAAAAGAACATTTCCACATTTACCTGTTTCAATCCATCTAACATGCAATGTAATTAATGCATTGCATGAACAAAGGAAAAACAGACATCATATTGTCTGACAGTAGCTACAGATGCAGTGCAAAGACTGTGGTGAATTTTATAGCATGTGTCCCATGATTATCAGATGTTTGGGTGCCTCTCAGTAACAGAAAGCTGGGGAGCATTTCACCAAAGGTCATGGCCTGAAAGGAAGCTGGGAGGATGATAAAGTTCGTATTTTCACTTTGGGATTCTTGGACCACCACCAAAAACATTTCTAGCAGTAGTGGAATAAGAGGATTCAGGATTTAAAAAATCTCTCTTGCACTTGATGTGCCTTGCATTTGGATTCTGGTATGGTGCGATTACAAAACGTTTCTTTTAGACATTTCCAAAGTAGTTTTAACAGAATTTTGATTCAGAAGGGAGCTCAAGGCAACACCAGTTGATGTTGTCTTTTATAGTCATAGAGCATTGGCTTGATGCTATCTACAAAGGGCATAATTACAGTCATCAGACTTTTCACTTTCAGGTTTATAGGTTCTTTTGAAAGCTGTAGGTGTGACCTGAGTGCTAACCTGTGGTCTAGCAGTCAGTAGGTACAGCTTAATCTCCAGTCAGAAGTGGCCAAGTAGCAAAGACAGTTTCTCTTGCTAGAAAAACTCCACTGAAGCCCCTTAGTTCTAGTATCCTGAACAGCCTTCTCCACAGCAAATTCACTTTGCAACATTACCATTTTTTTCTGTTAAAGAGTACTGTGTTTAAGTTAAACTGGGTATGCTGCTGAGAGATACTGGCAGAGTACCTTGTCCACAGCAATATTTCTGAAGTGCTATTTATTAAATCACATATAGGAATAATTTTCTTTAGTTTCTATACTGCATTACTTTAAAAATAATGAAGTTGTTCTTCCTATGGTTTAGGACAAGCCATCAAAAGAAGGCAGAACTCCAGGTTTACATGCTGCAGGATGTGCAATTAACATCTGATCACGGACCCATTACTGCCTTTCTGATCCAATTCTCACTCTGCAAGAAGCAGGTGTAATATCTGTCACTGCCATTCACCATGGTATAACTGTCCAAGTTCTCACATCATAAACTTGTCTGTAATCTCTTATCTTTGCTATAATACTAAGCTCAGTATAAATATCGGATCCCAGTCCTTAGTAGCCAAGCTGTCAGAAGGATGAGCATTTGGGAACTTGGTGCTCTCAAATCCCCAAGATAAAAGAAGGATACTAAAACAAGAGCGTCAAGGAAACCCAAGTCCACCACGTCGCGTAAGGGGTTCTTCCCAATACATGTGCTTCTGCCATTAACATTCAGTGCCTGCTACAGCAGACAGACAAGACTTCAGCCTTCAGGATTGATAATGGCTAAATTCACTTACAAACTGAAGGACAGATAACCTGTTACACAGTATATTAACTGCTTTGAGGGTAGAATGTGACTAGATTAGAATGTGCTGAATAAGAACAATAGGGTACAAAATTTGAGTTTTAGATGATGCTAAGTATTCAAAAACTCACCAATCCTTCCTTTCTTGTGAATGTGACCCGGCATGATACCAATTTTACATTCTCCAGGCTAAAGAAAGAGCGAGAGAAGTCAGACGGAGTATTGAAACCATCACTAAGAATGGTTCAGCCTTGGCACAAATCCAGAAGTCACTTACATTGATGACTCCAGGGCAGTTTGGGCCCACTAGTCGAGTCTTATCCTGACGAAGCAGCCTATGTTTAACGCGAACCATGTCCTGCTGGGGGATTCCTTCAGTAATGCACACGACTAAGGGCATCTCTGCATCGATCGCTTCGTTGATCGCAGCAGCAGCGAACGGAGGGGGTACATATATAACAGTGGCAGAAGCACCAGTTTGTTCCTTGGCCTGAAACAGGCAATAACAAAAAGGTGTCAAACACTTAGTGGGCCAGAGAGAAATGTGACAAGTAGCACCCAAATACATCCACCGCAGCCATAAACTAAATAAATTGATATACGGTCACTTACTTACAGACAAAGCAAATGCTGAATCTTTGAAGATGAACACACACGGTGCAACTAGGAACTGAGAACCTAACCACTCTCTATAGGGGATTCTCTCCCAAACCATCCTTCTATAATATTTGCTGAAAGTTCATCATACACACTGGAATCGATCAGTAACTAGTTACAAGCAAAACATAAGGCTATTGGGGGGTAAAAATCATTTGTCTTCCTAAGTATCCAGACTCTGCAGACTACAAAGAAGCAGCTAAACATCTTTACATTCTTCATACATAACCACAGTGAATGTTCACCATATTACAGAGCCTCTATTCTATTTCTTACATAGTGATATTCGTATTTCAAATCTTTTTCTCCTCAAGTGTGAGCAGGGAAAAAACAGCCCTTCTGCACCATTAGTTCTTGGAATAAACTGTGTCAGCCCCTCTAGATACTGCAGCAAATTACCTCCTTCACAGAATTAAAGACCGGCAGACCCAGATGAGTTTTGCCCCCTTTTCCTGGGGAAATTCCACCAACTAGATTTGTGCCATAATCCAGTGCCTGTTGGCTGTGAAAGGTGCCCTATGAGAGAAGATAAGCAGAAAAGTTAAAAGGCTCACAATAGCCAATAAAGCACATCAAAAGTTTGATCGCATCTATAACTCTGAAGGCAATTTATAGCACTTAAATTTACAATGAAAGACATGATTTTACTGTAGATATATAGTCAGCTTTTTTGCAGAGTGCACCAACAAGTTTTAAACTGATTCAGAAATGTGCTATGCCTTTTTCTTTTAAATAAGAGCACTCTGGCTCCACACTAAAGCATGACAGTCTGTTCGGTGTTGCTAACACACCTCCAGACATAGCAGGCATTTTCCACATCAGTTCTGGCAGATGACAAACATGATAACAAAGCAGAAAAAATTAGCATTCTCATCCACAACTGGTTGATACTTACAGCAAGAGCAGTCTTATCTCCATGCAAATGAGTAAATGAGTGTGAGAAAATAATTAAATGGACTGAAATAAAAACAGAAATTAAAAATCTAGATTTTTTTCAAAGGGAATCTGCAAGAGCAACACGTGCTTGCAGTGATAACAGCACTTCAGTGAACAAAACACTAAATAAGCTAACAAGTCTGTTTACAGAATATGAACTTTAATAAATGGGGGCAGCTGTAAACAAATTGCAGAAAATTAAAAATGCAAAGAATAGGGAATTGCAGGTGGCAGCCTCTTATTTAGAGGTGAAAGCTCAAATTAATATTTACATCACTGAGCAAAATGAAAATACATTAAACAAAATATGAATACTAACCAATGACACCAGTCAAGCATACAGGCCTGAAAGGCAGCATCACCCATTTGCTTCAGTAACAAATGGCTTTCATTGCCTTTTTATTCAGAAGCTTTTGTGAAAAAGGTACATTTAAAATTGAAAGATTTTTGTAGGTTAAAAAAAAAAAAAAAAAAAAATCAGATCCACACATCTCCTTTACAAATAAATGCTTTTAATCATACACAATAAATAGGCTGAAGACCAAAAACAACAACAATCAGTAATCTAATGAAGACAACACAGAAATAAGTTTTCAGTTTGTGCACATACCTGTTTGCCTGTAAAACCCTGACAGACAACCTTTGTGCTTTTGTTAATATATAGATTTTTCCTTGACGACGAGTAGGAGCAGTGTCGCACTCCACTCTGCTGCACTACAGGAAGAGAGAGACCAAACCGTTACAGACGCTAATCAATAAAGTTATAAAATGCCTTATGAAACAAGCACACGCATATTCAGGCTTGCACTGATGCAGGGTTCTATATTTTCAAAAGTAGCTCTGAAATTTTTAAGTATTTATGACTTGCTATTCTGAGATATTAAACATCCTTAGTTTTCTTTGCTAGGAACCAACCTGCATATTTCTCAAAGAGGGTACTAGATATCAAAACTATTTTTAAATGAGTTTATGGACCAGTTGCAACTTCATTTGTTGAAAAGATGTAGTTGCAGATGCTGTCATTTCTAACCCAGGATAAACTAACAAACCCCACAAACATTTCTTGTCTATTTTAACACAGGAGGAAACACATTAGCTCAGAATACAGCCTGAAGCCTTAGATAGTTATTTTGTTAAACTATTTTGTTTCATTCTGCCCCAAAACAATCAAGCTTTCTCAGACCATGGCTTATGCTTTACTTCTATTCAAAGAAAGCCAAGAGGAAAATAAAGCCATGCCAGAAGAAGCTTGTGGACTTCACTGTCCTTCCTAAACCCAAGGCCCTGACAAGGAAAGTGCCAACAAAAACCCAGGGCTTCAGTTCCCACCACCCGCTGGGGTTCTCTAAGGAACTGTGGTGGCAACTGATGCTCAAACCAACATAAAATAATCCAAATAAATTTTAAAAATATGTTTACCAAATGACACTGAGTAAACTATAACAAAACCGTTAAGGGGCCTGCAGGGTTTTAACCTAAACACACCTTTATCTACTTCACTGGCATCTACCAATGCAACATGTATTATTACAGATACTGTCACAGGATTTTTGAAGCAAAGGAGAAAAAAAAAAAAAAAAGATCAGCAATGGACAAAAGCCCCAGATTCAATGAATGCAGCTACGAGGCTCTCTGTGCAATGTTGAAGTCTCGCTGCTCGATGTCATGGGTGCAACCAGAAGTACAGCACGGGCTCCAAAGGCTGCTTTGGTGATGGTAACTCACTTGCAAAAAGACGACAGCACCATTTGCCAGGCACACTGGTTGCCTCTTACTCAGTAACCTTATTGGTAATATTATTTTGGAAAAGTAAAAGCACTTTGACAAATAGCCACTTGTATCTTCACATCATAAAAGCAGCTCTGTGGTCCAAGTTCAGCTGTGTGTTCCATATCTATTTTCAGATATGTATTAGGTGTCACAAAAATATTTTTCGAAGCTTAACTTTCTCAATTCTCAGTTTTATTGAGAAGAATATAGAGATATTCTTAAAGGAAAAGAGGTTTTTGAGTCTTTTTAGAGCTATCAAAGTAGTCCAAAAAAAAAAAAAAAAAAAAGATTTATTTTTACACACTGATAACTAAAAAAAGACCTTAAACTCCAAGCTTCTTACAGATTTACTCCTGAAAACGGACCCTGTTTTGAGAAAACGCAGTGGGTTCAAAAAAACCCATCTATAGGTTTGAGCAGTTTGCTATCTTCACGTTAGCAGCTTGGCATGGGCACACGCGTAGGGAGGGAGCTATAGATTTTGGAAGAAATGCAAAAAAGTCACCTTGCATTTGCTAAGCTGGATTAGTACGAGAGATTTACCAAAAATAAACAAACAAACAAATAAAAGGTCACGGATATGATACAGCTCTGTATTTCTCTCCACAGCCTTGTGTGAAGTAGAAAACTTTGCCCCTGGTTATCAGCTCGGCTGGAGCAGCAGCATCGGCCAAGAGGAGGTTTTGCTATAAACGGCACAAACAGGCAGCAATTTAAGTACGGAGACAGATCTGAGATGAGAAGGAAACAGGTGGAAAACAGGCCTGGCCTAAGTTCACAGCAGGTAAGAGGCATAAATAGAAACCAAGTCTCACTTTCCAACTAGGATCTTCATTCACAAGCTTGAACTGCTTCAGAGTTGGGTGCCTGAGCAAAAATGTACATCCCCTTTTAGGAGGTAAGACAAAATACTTTCTCTTACTGGGCTTCAGTCACAAGGCAACAAAAGCCAAGCTCGTGTTGATGCTGAAGTCTTTCCAGCACAGAGTCCTACCAAAAACACAGTGGAAATGCTGCGTTTGGCCAAACCAGAGGTCTAAAACAACACTACCACGTCAAAAAAGGCCTGTAATAAAGCTTTAGAAAAGATAGTTTGTTTTCAAGGCAATCCCTTTGCTTCAGCCACATCCCTATTCTGTTCTGCATAGCTTGTGGCTTTCAAAAAAAAAAAAAATGCTACGCAAATAACAAGGTGGTTTATTTTGGCTTTTCTAATACTTCAGCTTTGACCTAGCTAAAAAAGGCATATAACATGGCAAGAAGCTTTTTTTAGTCCATTGTAGAGGACAACCAAGTATGAAAAATACTCAGCTACTAAAACCTTGCTGCTGCAGGATAGATTTGAAGAGTGTTAAAACTTTCCTGTTAAAAGTATAATTACCTCATTTGCAAGATACTTGAGAGCACACACAAGATGCAGGCCCTGCTTATGCAGAGTTTTTAAGTGCTCTTGTAGCAGCAACACTTCCACAGTACAAATCTTTTCTTAGCTGACACAACCCAAGCTACATTCGCCCAGCTTATTTGGGGTATAAGAGCCAGCACAGAAAAGATGCTCGGGCTAAATCTCTTCTGTATTCAGACTTTGCAGAGTAGAAAACTCAGCATTTTCAGAATTTCTTCCAAGTTTCCTTACAGCTATGGACAGAAATTCAATCAAAGCACCTCCCTCTTGCCCACTTTTACCCTGCATCAATTAAAAAAAGTTCAGAAGCTAAAGCAGTGACTGAAGCTACTCACTACAGAGCGAGCACAATCCAGAAGCGAAGTAAAATAGCAGCGATTCCTCTCCATAACTTTTGCTGCAGCTCTTTGGTCCTTGCTAATTTCAAAGTTTAGTGACTTGGAGACTTCAAGTTACAAGAATATTCAGCACAGTTTCTGATCCCATTACTTTATTATTTGTGGGTCTTTGTTACCTGGTCGTACATATTCTCAAACACACTATAACATTTATCTAAAATAACTCCCTCTTTCCCCCTAAATCTGCCTATTCACCTTGAAAGATATGAATTGCACTACTAGAAAGCTGTTCTTATTGACCATAAAGTTTTCATGCTATTGAGAATTACTCAAGGCATCTTAGCATCTTACTCCTACTCTCATAGGGGACTATGTACTCAGAGAAGGATTTCTAGCTACCCACCTCCAGCCTCTTCTCTTACCCTTCCTTTGCTGAACAAATTCCACTTAAATCACAGAAAGTTCAAGCTGTGAACACAGGCCAGGAGTTTAGGACTTGAGCAGATTAACCAACACGTAAAGCCCAGATACGACTACTCTACGACCACATCAAACAGAAATAACAGGCTAAACAATAACTAGGAAAGACTTTTTTTCCCCCCCTCCAAAAAAAAAAAAAAAAAAACACATCTCTCTGGTTAGCAAAAATCCCTGGTCATAACAACACACATCACCAAGCACACGGGGTCACAGGAGAGACAGCAGCATTTTGAAAGGAAAGCTCTGTCCCAAGTCCACTAATTCTAAATCACTTAAAGCACTCTGGAGAAATAACCAGCCCTTCAAGAAAGGGGCACATTCCTCTCAGCACACACCAGATACTTCTTGTAGGAAAACTGAGTGCTCTCCCACCTACCTGCCATCCATTAAGAACAAACACAGCTAAAGGCCGGGACGCTTTCGTCCCCACAACGCTGTCTGCATAAAACTAAATGAGAAATTCTTCAGTTTGGATTGTTATTTCCACAGCAGTGTTTTTGACAAGGTTATTCAAATAATTCACTTGAAACATTTCACGTAGGAGCTTCCAAGGCCTCCTAGCAAACCTGGCATGGAAGAGCCCTAGCCCTGACTCTCTGACCCCCCGTTAAGGTCCCTATAGAGAGGGACCCGCTCTTCAGAAGCGCAGTACAGCCCTGCATACGTCCTTCTGGTCCCTATGCAAACACTGCTCTGCCCTGACCTTTGAGCAGGCCCTTACCATCCCTTCACATTCTCGGGATCGTTTCACAACCTCCTGAGCTTCCTGACTTTGAGTAAATCCCACCCTGCCCACTTGTTTTCGTACTGCCCCAACAAAACCAGATCTTTTGCAATAGAAACCATGAGAAACGAGAAACGGGTGATTTTGAATCACCGCTGAACAAAAGCGGATGTTAATTATGTGTGACTCAAACTGCCGCACAAAGAAAGTCCAAATTTAAGGCTGCAGCAGTTGTTGAGCACTCTGCAAAGGGCATTAAACACGACGAGCTTTTCAGGTGAATGCACATTTGCTTTTGCAGAGGTTTCCCAAAAGACTTTACTGTTGCAAAACAGACGATTTCTTCAATCATTTAGTCTCTTCTTCTTCCCCCTCCATCCTAAAAGCGCCTTCAACGCTCCTGCGTCCTCTCAGTATCTCCTGCTTGCGCTTTTAACGGGAACACGGCAGGTTTTTAACGCGCGAAGCTGCCCCTGGGCCCAGCAGGGATCGGATTAACCCGACGTGGCGCTGCCCGTCCCCACCGCCAGGCCCAGCTGCCCCTGACCAGCAGGGAGGGCAGCAAAGCGCCCCGGCGGCTCCGGATCATCGGGCCTTCCCACCGCCGCTTGGGCCGCGCACCGGGGGAGCGGCCTGCGCTGCTCGCGCGGCCCGGCCCGGGTGACCTTGCCCGGCGC
>VZSV01000213.1:1233141-1252377 GCA_013398735.1 Nothocercus julius | reverse complement strand
CCGGCGGATGGCGGCGGCCCCGAGCGCTGCCCCGCTACCGGCGCCACACCGGGCAGCCCCCCGCGCCCATTGGGCCGCTGGCGAGGACCCCGCTGCTGTGGCGGTAGCCAATCACAGGCGGAGAGTGGCCGCGAGGGCTTGTGGAGGTTGTAGTGCGCTCCAGGGCCGCAATATGGCGGCCGCCACCTGGGCTGGGGGGAGAATGGGAACCCGCCTCGATAATGCCTAAAATCTGCAAAATTCAGGGCACAAACAGTGTCTCCGAGCTGGGAGCAGCCATTGCCCCCGCGCTGACTGTCAGAGTCCTGATAGGCTGGCAGGCAAAGCCAGGAAAGGCTTTGCCTAAGGAGCTAAGTGGGGAGGGGAGGTGTTAAACAGGTATTAATTTAAACAGGGATTTAAACAGGGATTTGTAGCCGTGTCAAGACAGAAATGTGAGAAAAGTAACGTTTTTAGGTGATGTTTTTGAGCAGCTGGTGCACATGCTCACACTGTAGTTAGTTGCTCAGCACTAATTAAAATGTTTAATATTAACTTGTAAATTTATTAATTGGTGGTGGCTCCGTTTCTTGCTAATTTGTACGGGCATGCAAAAAATGTGCCACAGTGCAATAAGAGAGAAAGAAAAAAAAAAAAAAAAAAAAAGAAGCCAGATTAACGCTTCTCCCCCCCCCCTAATTTTTGAAATTTTGGCAAGGAAATTGAGGCAGGCACAAGTTTCCCAGGCTTCAGGGACAGGGTCTGCAAGATGAACGTGCCCTGGGCAAGCAGAGGGCATGTCTGCACCTGGGACGTGTGGATAGGTTAGGAAAGCATGGAATGAATGGTATGAGGTCAGTTAATTCATTAAAGAACATGCAGTTCTTGCAGCTGAGAGTAAACTGAGCTTAGACCTCAGTCCTTAGAAACCAAAAAAAAAATAAAAAAAAAAAAAATCACAAGCTCCTCCTCAGTGGGATTTTCCCACAGTGGGTTATAGAGCGCTTTAAGTTACATTAGTTTTCAGGTATGGATTTCTTGATATGTCATAAGCCACCCTCAAAAGCCGTGTGTGTTTTTTTGTGTATCTGTGGGTACGTGCGAGGGAGGCAAGAAGAGACCAAATACTCCCTCAAGATGAGGATAATCGTGCAGTTTTATTCTGATTTTGCCTTGATTATTTTGTTTGCATCATATTTGTGTAACCGGGGCCAGAATGAGGCCATAAACAATAAATGAAGCGTCCAAGTCCTTGAATCCTAATGAAGTGTAAATGACACCCTTATATTGCACATGCACTGATTTTGTAAGAAATCCATTCACTACTAAAAATACCAGATTCCGCTTCGAAATCAATCTCTCCTTGGCTTTCACTTAGATTCGTGTGGACATTATTCGAGTTAGATGCTACTGTATTATTGTTGTGTATATGAGAAGCTTTCAGTCTTAGCAACTGCTTCTGTACAAAAATGAATGAGACTGGACAGCAGACAAATGACCAGAAAAATGAGAACCCCGATGTCCCTAAGGTCTCCCCCTCATTTTGGCTCATAGGTAGTCGTCACATTCAGGACTGCCCCTCTTGCAAGGGTCAGATGACAGTCCAAGTCCTGACAACAGTGAGATCAATCACATTTGACCCCAGCTAAATTATATACTGGGTCATTTTATTTCCTTTTTCTCATGTTAGCTATGTAGCGTTAGAAGGAAGCTCGCCTGTTGTGTATCAAATGCATTTTAAACTACACTACAACAAAAATAACGACACCTGCAGCTTTTACGTGGTTTTAATAGGAGTATGAAAGACTGGGGTTTGGGTATTTTCCCAAATCACGGGAGCAGAAACTTGCCCTTTACTCAGTTGCATTCAAACCTGAATCTTTGACTCTCCTGATATTCATGCAAGTTATTATCAGCCTAAGAGCAAAAGTTTCAGGGTACAGGAACCGAGCTGCATTCAGCTGCACAAAATACAATGGGCAAGATGTGCTTATACTTGAAGGTGAGAAAAATCAAAATCAACTTTTTTTTTTTGGCTCCTGTCAGAGATGCTCTGGCCTACCAAAATTCATTTAATTGATTTAATAAAGCGCCTGCAAACATTCCATTCAGTCTAGGGAGAAACAATACAGCAGTTAAGGTAGCAATTACAGGAGCTTCCCTAGAAAGTTTAGGAGATACCCACTTCACTTCAGAGATGTGCAACAGCATCACTGGGAGGGATAGAAAACGGTCCTTTCTCTGCTGAGTATGTTGTGGGAACCCCTTTCCCATCACGACTCACAGGCTGTTTGCTGTTCACACACTTGCTCAGCCAGAGGTTAAACACGGCCCTTGGTTTGTTGGGGATATGGGTCTTGCAGATGATGGGCAGCTTCAGTAAATGCTGCTGCCTCAGCCGGCCCATCTATACATTCCCTCAACTGGCCCATCTATACATTCATGTCATTATCAGATGTTATCATATGAGATCAGTAGAAAGCAGGATGCCTTTTTCTTTGCTCTAGTCCCAAAGTTCCCCCTCCTGTCTTTTTCTGCAATATTGATTTGTAGGGGGGGTTGTAAGACCCTGTCAGCTTTTCAACATTTCCCAAAAAGGAAGCTCGTAACGGGTACAAGCCTCTTGCACCCCCTCCCTGCAGCACAGTTTCCTGGGATTATAAAGTGTCAGGATTTTAAGGATTTATCTCTAAGCTGAGGAATATGCTGGTCAGGAACTTCTCGCTCCTGCAGACCCTCCCTAACACACCTGGCACTGAGCTCAGCATAAACCAGAGATGTGACTGATTTGAAGAAGATAAAGGCCAGAACTAAGAAGAGCTGCTGACCCTTCTAAAAACAGGCTCCTCTGTGGGTTTCAGCGCTTTGGTGAGCAAAGTAAGGTGTCAGCATCTCAGCCCTGCAAGAATCACCAGGAGCAGCTGAACTGTTCCTCTGTTATCCACAAATAGTAGAGGGAAAATCAGAGGTGAGGATACTTATTGAAGGGGTTAGCTACACTTGTGCTTTAGCCCACTGGCTTTTTTCCCCTGCAGCTGGTGATGCTGCAGTGACAGAGCTACGTTTGTGAGCATTTGCTAAGGAATTGGCTAGAAATGGATTTATTGTAACTTCTGATGTGGCCCCAGATAGCAGAGATAAGAGAGACTAGGACCATTTGAGGGTTGGTACTGCTCATGTTGTGACACTTGCTCCTTTCTATACAATCCACAAGGAGCTCTCAGCAAACTTTAAAACTTTCGGTTGCTGTTCTTTGCTGCCATCATCCCAGCTGGTTTTAAGCAGGGAAGAGAAATGCGTGCACAGAGCAGAGCCTCCTGGCTCATGCACCTCGCTCTTGCAGAAGCAGAAGAGTTTAGCCTGACTCCTACGTCTCTGCCCTGCGAAGAAACTGCTGCTGGATAATAACTAATCCCTGCATGATGAATCAGGTAACACTCCTCTCCGGGATGCCCGGCTGGTTTTTCAGGATGCTGGCATACAGCTCGGCTTTGGCCAAGCTGCCTAGTCCCTTTGACCTCAGCAGTCCCAAAACACTCTGGTTCCTCTGTCTCTGCATATCTAGGCATGGAACAACTTTATTTTTTACCCCTCAGGGGTTTTAGACATCTTATTTCTGAAATTCAGCATTATGAATCAAGAAAGTAGGAAGGAGGGGTAGCAACCTGCCTCCCCATCCAAAAAATGTATCAAAGAAGAAGGTCTCTAACTACTTAAATCTAACTGCCTATAAATAAAAGGTTGGGCGCTGTCCTGTTCACCAAGGATTGCAAGATCCACAGAACAATTTGCTTCACTGTGCACAGCAGCAGATCCTTCTACTTCCATCTTCTCTTACTGCCACATCATTTTCTTCATCTACTGTTACAGAGTCCTTGCTATCTAGGAGTCCAGTGAGTCTCAAAAGCGGAAGGGCAGGAGGAAGGGGACAAGAGGAAGAGGAGGGGGCAGCGAGAAGTGAGCTGTGTTCAACTCGGGTTACTAATAGCTGACTGCAGAGCATTTTCACTGCCTTCTGTGTTGGGCACTGGACTCAGTAGGACTTGTCCCTTATGGGTGTTTTCACACGGATGCCTGGCTGTGTGACTTGGCTGGTCTCTCTCCAGTTCCTCCCAGAGGTAAAAGAGCTCAGTGTGTTACCTCTCAAGTATATCATGTCACGAGTGTTACCTCTCAAATAAACCATGTCACGCCCGGTAGGAGCAGAACAAAGCGCCTTGGTGGGAGCGCAGGGGTGGCTTCCAAGCCCATGGGAGCAGGGACAGAGGGATGCAGGGGAGCAGAGTGCAGGTGGATGGCACAGAGTGCGATACTGTTCCCGGCGGGGCATGAGCCCATGCAATTCTCCCATCAAAAATCAGAAATGAGGCAGGAGAGGGAGCTGGTAGCTTTTATTAGGACCAGCTGATAAACCTGGAGGGCACCAAGCAGTGTTTGCACACGCAGACACTCACTTAGCGCCACAGGGTTTACCTGCTGCCTGCAGCTGGGATTGCAACGGAAGGCCTCAGCTGTCACCATGCTGCAAGTCCATAACGAAAGTGCGAGGAGAGCTGGAAAAACACAAGGAGTCTGAGTGTCCTAAGCAGGCTGATCAGGAAAAGACCGGGGAGCCCACAGGCACACGTGTAAGGAATCCCTTAATGTCCTCAGAAGACCTTTGCCGGCACGGTGCGACGGAGCTCACTGCCTCAGCCATGCAAGTCCCTGTGCGCAGGCTGTGACTTGAGCAGTGATCTGCTGGAACTGGGAAAAAAAAAAACACATCAGGAGGCAGCTGGGTCCCTGCTGTGACTGTTTTCATCCCAGCTTTGGGTAGATCTGCTAGTGAGGCAGCCTCTGAGCCCAGGTGCGTCTTCCCCAGTCACCTGTTTGCTTGGATCTGGGCGATACGAAGCTCTTGCCTCTCCCCTGCGCCAGAGGCCCTAAGGCACCTGGGCTTGAAGAACTATGTCTGGTTAGAAAACAGCCTCGTCTGCGCCAGGCTCCCGATTTGGTCCACAAGGACGCTGCATTTCCAGGATCCAGCAGTCCTACGTTGGAATGTCCTATTCCAACATTGTTAACATTATTCAACATATATTTTCCTGTGCATTGCTGAAGTGGCTTTAGCACTGGTGTTTGTCAGCAAGGCTTGCCTCTTTTTTGTTTCCAAAATCTAAAAGAACTTGCTCTGTGTAATTTCCTGTGTACTGAAACAGCCGCAAGTGCCGCTAGATGTCACAGCTGCTTCACTGTGTGCCTTTTCTCCCAGGGCTGTTTGTACTGAAGGGTCTTAATTTGAGGCTTTTACCTTTATGCTAATAGCTAGAGAGGAAAAGCCAGGATCATGTCAGTAAGCAAAAGCAGGTTTCTGTCCTCAGGCTGTATCTGAAAGAAGCTTTAGGATTGACTGTTGTTGAGCAAATAGTTCCTGCACTTCTGAAATCCTCCAGCTGGACAGAGAAGCCACAAAAATATTCTGGAGCTGTTTAATCTGATCCAAGTCCTGCCAGACCTCATTGTTTGAAGCTGCAGCAGGAAAACAGGGAGAAGGAGGAGGATGGAGCAGGACCACAAAGGAACATGGGTGAAAGAGGAAAAACAGCCTAACCACAAGGATATGCTTTTCTTCTTCTTTTTTTTTCTGATTATTTCAGTGTTAGATGAAATTAACTTCTACCCTTCTCTAGCATTAGTTTTTCCAGCATTTGCTTTATTTTTGTAGTTATCGATGCTTGCTGGTACAGGAACACAGGACCTTCATCCTGCTAAAATAGCCAAGAAATAGCAAAAACATCAGTAGAACATAGCGAGGACAGACCCAGAGCATTTTATTGGGCTGCCTCTGTCCTCTGGCCTAGTGCCTTGTGGCAGAGAGGTAAACGATCCCAGCATGCAGGAACAAGAGTGCTTGCTCGAGAATGGGAACATCAGTGGGATATTCTCCCTCTGTCCTCCAGATATTCTGAATTCTGCCTCCCAAAAATGCTAGTACTCATAAAAAGCACCAGTTTAAACTTTCTTCTGTGCAACCTCCTTTAGAAACCCAGGCCCCAGCTGCTGTGACACCATCTCCAGGAGCAATGAGCGCTACAAGACATTCAGCTCTATGGGTGAGGATAAGAATGAGATTCACTTAAATAAGGACAACTTCCCAAACTCCTCATTTATAATAGAAATATGGTTTCAACATGGTTTTGCTCACATGCAGTACCATGGGGATTGCCCAAGAGTAGGTATAAATCTCTGCGCAACCATTCTTCAGCTTCAGAGCATGCACTGAGCCTGTCTAGACATTGGTGTTTTGTCCATTTTCCCAGATGTCTATACAAATTGAATATATCTTGTCTAATTGTCTCTCTTATTTCAGCTCAGGGAATTCTACGGATTCGTGACACGGATCGGGAGCTTTGCTGTTCCTGACCCGTTCAATTGCATCTTCCTTGAGTCACCACTGTGGTAGGTGCCATGTTCTGCTTCCTGGTGTACCCTGTTGACCTTCATTTCTCTGTCAGTCTCGTCCCTGTCCCAGAGCCCAAATACGGGTATAGAGGTGACTTACTCCAGCTCTGAGCAGCACTGAGTGGTCCCCTAAATCACAAGCTTTGCCTTCAAACCGGGACAAGCCAAACTGGCTGGCTTGACACTGACCATCGGGGCGGCATGAGTTGCCCAACATATGTACGACGGGAATGAGGAAGGGATGTCTTACCTGGTCTATTTAACTCTCATACATCACCTACAACTTAACAGTGCAACTCTTCCGTTTCCACTAGGGATGATAGGTAATAGCTAGTCAGTTTACAGCAGTGAATTTCCAGATTATGGCCATGAGATGGCAGCACTTGATTAATGAAGTTAATTGATAAAACTTGAAAAGTCACATCAGTTTGTCCTTGCTACAGGCCTTGCATTAGTGGAGTAGAATATTGAGTGGTGGACTCAGCTGATACGAGATTTATTTTGTTAGGCAAAAGTTGAATTTGGCATCATACCTGTTGGCCTTGGCTGAACTCTATTCCCAGGACACAGTGAGATCCGTAGGATAATTTCAAAATCATCTTGCCAGGAAGAAAATAAAACTTTCAAGATAGAAAGCAAAGCAGTAACTGAAGAGCGTTATGTTCCATGTACCGACATCAGAGGGCAGCAAGGGGAATCACATCGGGAAACTCATCCATCTGATACTTAGCCCCACCAAAACACAATGACACCTGAGCGGGATCTGCCCAACGGTCACGTTGCGCTGGAGCTGTCGGAGGGGAGAGACCTGGGACCTGACACTGGGACTTTCCTACTTGGTAGCACTTCACAGGAGGATTGGGTTAAGCCTCTCGTAAACCTGCAAGATTTTGGAGACATTTCAAGGTTTTGTGCAAAAGAACTCTGTTTTGCTGGAGAAATTGTTCCCAAGCAACCATTTATTCAAAATGAGATATTTAAAACTCAGTTGGATCTAATTTATAGTTAGATGAGGTTGCTCAGGGTCGTATCCAGTTTGAAACTGGATCTGACTTTAGAACCAGCTTTGAGCAAGAGGTTGCACTTGATGACCTGTAGAGGTTCAATGGGAATTAGTCAGTTATTCAGACATTATAGTTATGAGAAAGTTTTCAATGTCCACTGAAGCTATAAAATCAATAACCTAAATGAAAACGGTAGAAGAGAGTTAAAATATTGTTGGCCTTCAAAAATGCACATCAGTGCATGTATCAAGAAATTGAAATGTTAAGATATGTTGCTAACCTAACAGGGAAAGATAAGGATGAAAAATGATTCAAATACCCATTTAAAATCTTTTCTGAGAAGCTCATATTGTTAGGAACAGCTACTTGTATGAGGAAGAAATAATTCTAGACAGTTTCCAGCAAGTGGTGCTAGTCCTCAATGTCCCTGTTGCCTTTTCTTCCTTGAATATTGTCATGGATTTTTTTTTCCCTAAGCTACTCTAGCAGTCCCTGTATTCCAATATTAAGAATCATAGGTAATATATCCAATCTCCTGCTCCCGTCTGAGGTCAGGGCAGACTTCTTCACCTTCAGCCTCTCGCCTGAGCCGTAACTCCTGGGCCAAGTGGTCTTCAGGGCATGGAAATGTAGAGCTGTATCAGAGGGATACCCTAGGTGAAAGTCTTCAAGACACCCAGGATATGTTGTATATTTTGGCTCAGTGTCTCCACTCTCGGGCCTTTACATATTTTAACAAGACCAAAGTACTTTTTTTGAGAATTCTCAATGGTTTTCAGAAAAACAAGATGGTTTCAAACCATGTGTTTATCATCAACGTGACAATATATTGCTGGGTGCCAAACCAATAGCTCTCGTGTATTTTGTCTTCTTGAAACTGTATGGCAAACCCCCAACCGTGGAGCTCATCAGGTTTGCTCAGAAGAACAGCAATATTCTTCAGAAGAACAGCAATATTCTTCAGAAGAACAGCAATATTCTTCAGAGTGTAAAGGCAATCTGCCCGCTGGAGGTGTCAGTGCGTTAAAGCAGCTTCAGCTTATCCCTTCACGGGTGGCGAAGGCGCCAGCGGGACTCGTGCTGCAGGTGATTAGTGAGGGATGGGGTGCCTGGCCAGCAGCCAGGTCCACGGACACATTTCCTCATCCGCTTGATCCGGAGGTGAAGCATGGAGTGCTTCAGTCTCCGTCTTACTCGGCAAAACCAGGCTGCTGCAGCCAGAATCTGCATGAAGCACATCAGCACATTTTCTGGAGTTCTGAAAAATCTATCGGCATCCTTCACTGAATGTTCTGAATTTGGGGAAAAAAAAAAAAAAACAAAAAAAACTCTTTTCTTTACTTTGACCCATAGGAGGAAACAAAAGCATTCAGAATGATGCTGAAATGCAAAAGAAAAGAGGTGAACTGGAAATCAGGATGTTTTCCTTTTCTGGTAAGTAGCATTCAGCAGATGTTTCCCCGGCACCTACATGGGAGATTTCTGCAAGGTCTTGGCCCAAATTTGGGCTGGGCTAAGTTGGCATAATTATCTCTGGGATCACCGGGTAAAATTCGCACTGCCTGAGGCTCAGGCTGCGATCTGCAACACACGGTGCCTGTGAGACCAGCAATGGTCTAAACTGGAAGGACGTGAGGTTTCTGTAGTGGGAAACAGTGGAGCACGATAGGCTGTTTTCAGACAGGCAACCCAGCTGGAGGTCAAACCTAAGTGCATTTTTTTATGTCATTGTTCTGTTATGCTGACAAATTGGACGATTATTTTTGTAGGGTTTATCTGCTTTTAGGGTAATAAGAGAGTTATCAGCAGGAGTGGCCAAGGGAGTAAAATATATCAAATGAACCTGTCTTTGAGGATAAAAATAGCCTGCATAACCTTAGGAAAAAAAAAAAAAAAAAAAGAAATAAAAAAAATAAGGAGCAAAAAATGAAATTGGATCAATTTGGTGTGAATGCAGGATAAAGTGCCTTGTTATTGGGAAACCTCAATGAGGAGCACGCATGAAGGATATGAAGAAGGAAAAAGTGCTATTTGAAAGCGTTAAAAGCTTCATATTTCCTATGAGGGAAGAAAGAGTCAATATTGGTTCAATATATTTTCTGGAGGTTCTCTCATTTTTGAATAGAGAAGTTGTTTTTTCAAATCTTTTCTTGAAAAACAAAGCATATTTTAAATGGGACTTTTAACATTTTGCAGCGAGCAATTGGCCTGCAGATTTTTTAAAATAATTTAACACTAGTGTAGATGCTAGACATGGAGAAGGACTGTGTGCAGGATTCCCATGGGCAAGCAATTTTCATAGTCAGAAGAGCCAGAATTTAAAAAAAAAAAAAAAAAAAACAGATCAGAAGCCACCTGTTTTACTTAATGTGCTGCACCTACTGTGTTGGGGTTTTGGATTTTTCAAATCAAGTCATCAAATCTAACAAGACCAAGACTGAATGTCCTTTACTCTCTCGATCCTATGGGGAAAACTATAGGGTCACACAGACTCCCTGTTGATTTAATCTGCCTAAACAATAGTTAGAAACGCACAGCTTTTTAACACGTGAAAGGTGTGAGCGTTACACGTTTGTGTCCCGGCGGGTGCCTATGGAACAAGGTCCAGTAGGAGCTCTACGGCCTGACCAAGTCCAAAGCCAAATGAAATGCCGAGACTTCGTTAGGTTTGTCCCCAGGGAGAGCACGAGCCGGGGGATTTCTCTTCTGATCTGGTTTTCCCAATTACACTTTTTCAAAAGGAATGTGTGTCACCATCTCAAGATCAAAACCGAGCAATTTCCTGCCTTTAGCTGCATAAATGACCGATCAATAATTGTCACATGAGATTTTTCTGAATGGGTTTTCCATGGACATGAACATTGCAGGACGAAACCCCAGCATCTCCACCAACCCAGCAGTGAGAGCGTAAGCTTTAGAGATCTCCTTCCTCCCAAAAAGCGCTGTAACGAGGGCTAGAATTGGGCTCAGCTACTCTTAGCCCGCAAAAACTGGCTCTCTAGCCTAAGCCAAACCTCTGGGCTCTGGGACTGCACTAGGCCCTGCCAGGAGGGGCCTAAAATGGATGGGATGAATCATTTTGGATGCTTCTGTGGAGCTCTGAGCTTGCTCACGCTAAGTGTGCATGGAGCCTTTGGATGGTAAGCAATGTGACACAAACCCTATTACCAACGCAGCAGCACTGGGAATAAGTTGCTCCTGGTCCTGCTCTACCTGTTTGATCAGCTAAATGGCTGCAGAGATCGATTAATAGACAGATAAATGTATTAGAGCAGACAATATTTGTCGCTGCTCAGCCAGCAGGCTGGCTAAGTAGCAGTATTGATCCTGTAAATAACGACATCCTTAAAATAACCGACGTTCCTCAAGCAGTAAGTACAGGCCTAGGAATATGAATTTCTCCAGCTGAATTCACTTCTTGGGAAAGCAGAGGAGCCGAATGACGCCGACTTTCTTGCTCACTGGTTGCGTCTTATTTATTTCTCTTAAATCAGTCAAATGAAGACCGGAAATTATCACCTTTTGCCCCCCCATATTTACTGAACATTCAGTTTGGTACTTCGAATATTATTTAATCCAAAAATACTCAAGTATCCAAGTACTCTCTCCAAGTACTCATTGACTGCACAAGGCTTTGTATTTTTATAAACAAAATGTTGCAAGTCAGGATGATTGAGGTAAGATCTTACGTTATGTGCTGGGCTAGAAAATACTTGTCTTACTGAATTGATAAGACCTCGGTCCCACCCAAGCTGAGCAAGACTCTGGGTGCCTAAATACAAATTTGGCACCTTCTTTGAAATCCCAATGCCTGGAATCTGCTTCCAGGATCCCCTGCTTCTCTTGGGAGCTGATTTTGATGAAATTGTGATGAAGTCCCTACAAGCTCGAGAGTAGAGACTTTTCTGATGACCCCTTCGTAGCTGTTGTTAAAAGCTTCATGCTGACTTGCTGTAAAACCTATGGAAAGCTCAGGAATGGCATCTCATCCAGCCTCGCTGCTTTTTCCCACCCAAATATACTAAATATATTGAAATCCCACTGTGAAATTCAGCAGGGAACAATCTAAGCCAGTTTTTAATGGATATTATTTTATCTTTGCGAGGAAAGGCTGCTTTTAACAGCTAGCAATAATGTATAGTTTATAAAACTCTGAGCTTCAGCTTTAGAGCTGTTTGTCTATTTATTTATTTACTTTTACTGCCATACAACCAGAAACAGAACAGAAAATAGAGAAGAAAGAAGAGGGTTTTTAGAAAAGAGGAAGGCAAGACTATCTCTTTTTAAAGTAAGGACTGTAAAAGAGAGTCCCAGGCTGCTGTCTAGATTTGCAGCAGGTTTGGTTTTTTTTTCAATTTAATTTGTCACTGACAAATACATTACTGGGATTAAACTGCAGGTTATTAAACACTGATTACAAGTTGACAGGGAATTGCATAAAGCAAATCACTTACAAGTTACTACAGTTTAGACTTTGAAAATGTTTTAAGGGAATTAGTACTAGTTAATGATTTTGACCTGTTAAAGTTACTAAAAAGGGAAATGAATAATCTTCAATAGCTTTAGAAACAACAACAGAAAAAAAACATGTTTTTCTTTTTATTAAATTTATTACTAAAGAGCTCTTTAAGCTCATTTTTAAGCTGAAATACATCATCTTTTTGCTGCTTCACTGAGTAAAATAAAACTACAAAGAAATTTTGGAGCACTCATGATGCTTGATAAATAAAACTTGCAAATTCATTTTGAAAATGAAGACTTAACTACTTTCCCTCTTTTTTTCTTTCCTTTTTTTTTTTTTTTTTTTTTTTTTTTTTTTTTTTTTTTCCCTTTTTTGGTCCTGCTGCAGCAACAAAAAAGCCAGAAGAATGACATGATCTTTGGTGAAACCACCCGACCTAAAAGCCCTTCTAGTTGCTCTAAGCAGTAACTATGTCAGGTCATAAAACTAGCCCTACAGTGACGATAATAAAACTCTGACAGGCAGTAACACTTGTGTGGAACAAGGTGCTTTCTTTTAACTAAACACTTAATTTATTTTCATTTAGTCCAATTCGTTCAGCCTAATTACTTACCCTGTTAATCAAAGATTGCTGACATTGAATCTGAAGCCCTCAGCTGTTATATTTATGTGAGAGAGAAAAGCAGCTGCCCCCAGTGCAAACTAGCCAGGACACTGGAATCCAAACTGCTCCGCTGGGAGAAACCCATGGAAGGGGCTGAGCTCCCCCTGCACAGGGAATTGCAGGTATTGGCAGTGCCTGGTCCACCCTGGCATCGCTCCTGGAAGTTATTCTGTGTGAAAAATGAAATAAAAACACCCAGCAAGCCGCGACCAGGAGCCGTCCCGCTCCTGCTGCGGGTCCCTCTGCATCCCCGCGCCGGGGGTTTGGGAGCAGCTCCGCTCTGCACCGGCTTCCTTCCATCCAGCCCCCTCAGAGCTGCGATTTGCAGGCACAAAGCTGAATGAGATCACACCTGGGCCAGGGCCAGCCCCTAATGGCACCGTAATGGATTTATCGGCTTTTTGAGAAGGAGCTGTTGGACTTTAGGGAGATGGAGCCAAGAGCAGCGCTCTCCTGCTAATCTCATTTTTCCAGAGCACGCTGAGAGAGAAGAGGCTTCGTCACAAGGCTCTGCTTGAGTGCTCTGGGGAGCTGGGATTACATCAGGAGCCCAGGAAGTATCTGAAAACAGCCCGTGGCCCTCCAGCCAGGACTGTTATGTTGTGAATTGTTTCTGCGGTATCAGACTGGCAGGAAGAGATATTCCTGGCTTTCCAGCAAGTTGTTGGCTGGAGTTTTCTCCATACAAGCACTTTGGAACAGAATATGCATGGAGGAAAGGGAAAATTGAGATGCAAAAATAGCTCCCTTTTAACAAAAATGAACTATATTTTAAACATGCAGCTTGGAGACATGCAAATGCAAGGCAGTTCTATGGCAAAGCACTGCAGTTAACAAGCGCTGATTAGGTATTCTTGTTCATTTAAAATAATCTAATGCATTTATCTTAAAGAAAAAAAGAAATCAGCTGCGGAATAGATGCATTTGGCCTGGGTGAAGTTTGCCTTCATAAGGGAAGCACAAAGAGAAGCTCTAAATTGAACTGCAAGATGACTTGTTCCAACCAGGATGTGCCCCATGGTTACTTTAAGAATCAGACTACGGCCAAGTCTGGTTTAACAGCTCTTTATTTCAGTGCCTGTAACACAAAGTAAGGGCTTGCGTTTTGACACCGGAACCATGCAAAGCACCTACACGCAAAGAACAACACACTGAACTACGCGTCTCCCTCCTGCGACATGTGGTAAGTTCAGGCAGGAAGACGCTGTTTTCCTTCCCATTCTGCTCTATCCTTCCGCAAATCAGCCAGCTGTGAGAGGTGCTAAATAACCTTCATTCCCAACAGCGTGGTTTGCCACTGAACGGTATTTCTCGTTGTGCTAAGTTGCTCAAATATGCTGCTGTAAACTGCATCGGGGACCCTGTTCTGCTCTTGTGCTACAGGGCTGAATTCCAGAATGTCTCCACATACAGGAACAGACTTTAATCAGAGGTATTGGATCACCACAGTTGTTCAAGAGCAGAATTTGGCCCAAAGATGAACGTTTCCTCCATACAGAGGCCCAGAAAAAGGCCGTTATAATGTTTATGTCCCAGACAAGAGGGATGTAGAGACCACAGTATCCCTAGGCTCAGATTTGTCTTATGCACAGAGGATAACTAGACACCCTGGACTATTACAAACAGTGGTGTAGAAAAATAAAAGGCATAAAGTCCTGAACCAAAAAGGTTCCAAATAAGGCATCAGCAGGTCCCAACTGGATATGCTCCCCTTACAAAAATCACCCTCCCGGTGAGTAAGATTAATGCATTAGGATTGTACTTCTGACCTCAACCACTAAACACCATGAGCAACCAGAAGGGTTCAAGTTCTGTTTAAAAAACAAGAAAACAAAAAACACGAACAAAAACAAGAACCATCTTTTTTGGTAAATATTTCTTAGAAAATAAAAAAGTGTTAGAGCAATTTGTTTAAATGATTCTTTTTAAAAAAAAAAGACAATATTCCTGTAAAGTAAAAATATATAGAGAAATAGAATTTTTTTGTTGTTTAAAAAAAAAAAAAAAAAAAAACAACACAACATTCAGGACATTCAGTATCAGGTCAGCAGATTCTGATCCTCTCTTCCTCCATTTTCTGCAGTGACCNNNNGATTCTGATCCTCTCTTCCTCCATTTTCTGCAGTGACCGCTGCTTGTTAAGGCGAAACGTCAGGTTGGCACCGTCGCGACAGCTGAACGGAGGGGCCGGGCGGCACGGGGCGCTCAGCGGGGCTGCTTCTCCCGCACGCTCACCGAGCCGTCCTGCATGCCGAAGTAAACCACCTCGGCCATGTCGATGAAGAGGCCCGTCTCCACCACACCTGCAAGGCAAGGCGTCACCCGCCGCTCCGCGCCGCGGCCGCCAGCGCCACCCAAAAGCCTCGGAGGAAGTTCACGGCGCTGCCCCTCTTGCGAGGGGGTAAGGGCAAGAGGGGCTTGAGGACAAAGACCGAGGGGTGCGGAGGAAGCAACAAGGGACCAAGGCCCTGGCCTCACCTCGGACCCAGAGCGGGAGGTCAGCAGTGCTCCGAGCTGAGCTCCAGCCCGGCACAGGTTTAACCGCGCTGCCTGCAGCGGTGCGGGGAGTGCACCAGCAAGCCCTGCTGCCAGAGCCCAGGTGCCTCCGCACATCCAGCCTCCGAGTGCTCTCGTGCTTCTGCCAGCAGGGATGCTCCTCTCCCCTTAGCAGGCCCACTTCTGAGAGCAAGCGGAGACCATCTGCACCAACGTGATGGAGGGAGGTTTCCTCAGGTGCCCTCTCATTTCTCTTCCAGACCAGCAGCACTCATTGCTTTTTTGAATCTACTCTCCTTCCTAAGGTGTGAACCTGCCATCTACTGTTAGCTGCAAGCAAGTGCCAGGTAATTATTCAGACTAGTTAAACACCAGGACAAGCCAAGGTAGAGGCAACACCTTAGCAGTTGGATCTAGAGCAGGAAAAAAGAAAATGGGTAATTTTCAGCAAATCAGCCTTATCACAGACGTTGAGGGAAGCCAAGCCACCGCATGGGAACAGCCAGAAGTTACTGGTGACTCTTCCCCTAACCTGTTCCCGTGTCCTGTGCTCAGGCCCCAGGTTCTAACCGTGGGGCAAGGAGGAGGCTTTGCCCTGCGGTGCGACCCTGCCCATTCCTCAGCACAGGACACTGCAGTGGGCACAGGTAAAGGGGGATGTCCTGGGGGATCAGGGCTCGTAGGTAGCAGGCATAAGCAGGGAACCTCCAAGGAGCAAGATAAGAAAAGACTGAAAAGCCAAGAAAACCACATGTGGGAGCGGCCCAGAAAGGCGGGACTGAAGAGCAGAATTTGAGAAGTTAAATTTCCTTCCAAGATTAACAGTGTAACTAAAAAACAAAACAAAGGAAAAAGACTGTTCCACAATGAGCGTGGGCTCTGCTGCGAGGTACGAGGTCTGCTTCTAGGAGGGCTTTGTCCTGGTTTTCTGTCTTATACGAAAGTTGCTGATTTGTGGGGTTTACTAAATAGCTAAAAATAGATGAGATAGTGGCAGTGGAGAGAGACTTGGGGAAACAGGATTATTCAGTGTCATCATAAGACACTGAAGTCCAACATCAAGTCTGAGAGATCAAGCAGAGATTGAGACTGATGCATACCCATTAAAAACAAACAAATAAATAAATGAATAAGATTTTCATTTCCTGATGGTTAAGACTTCAAGTTCAGCACTTAAGGGCTTGTCTCTGCAGCAGGACATGCTCCCAGGACATTTTAACAGCACTCACACAATCACGTCAGGGCCTCAGTATCAAATATTGTCTTTGGATGACACAAGGCACTGACGCGCTCTGCCAGGGAATTAGAAACTGCAGCTTCACTCAGTGCAATTCAGCTCTCAGAACCATTAAGGACAGAGATATCTCAGGCCTTCTTCTAGCAAAAGCCAGTAGCCCCTTAATCTGGGCTTCTTTTGTGCTCCTGAACAAAAGAGGCTGCGTTTTGTTTAGAAACGGTTAATGTAACCAGCCACTGTTTCTCTCTTGCATAGAAATAGCTACAACAATGTAGACATTTATACAGCTATGGGCAGCAGCCACATTAAGCTAAGTGTCACCCTCACAGCAAGGTGAGCCTGCAGGCTACATGAGAGCAGAGGGACACAGAGCTGTAAACAGTCTCTAGGAAATAAGCCAGAGCTACCTCCCTCCTGCAGGGTCCACAAAGGACCATTAAAAGCCCCTCTCTAACAGGGCACAAGGACAGGAAGGTGGAGGGCATGACTGATGTGCCTAGTGAAGACAGGGTTGTGCGGGCTCTGGGTCCACCCCAGGCTTTCACCACCACATGGAAGTCCTGCTTGGGTATAGCTCATTCATCCTATGCAGAGGAAGGCTCACTTGGTCAGGGTTTTCTATCGTGGACCAAGCCCTGGCCACCCCTCAGTTTTTAAATTACCTGGTATCATTTTTATAGCTGTGTTCACTTCACTCCACTTATGAACCGTGTCAAACTTCCAGTCCAGGATGAAGTTCCCGTTGTCCGTCACCACGGGGCCCTGGGGAGCAGACCCGTTACCTGCACTGCGAGCCCTGCTCTGCCCAGCACAACGAGGGGCTGTCACAGCCTCTCCCTGGGCAGCCGTGGCCCTGAGCAGGGTTTGCACCTGCCAGGAGACACCTGAGTGCCAGACCACAGCAGGAGACGTGTCCTGAGGAGCCAGCTCGTGCTGCAGCAGCACAGGGCCTCAACACAGCCCGGGCAGGCTCTCAGGTTGGGGTTTTTAATGCATTAAACAACAACATTATTTAGGTGAGCAGGGACACTTACTGCTTTGCTAACAGCCATGCGTAGCTCAGCGGCACCTCCGAAGTTTTTGGTCAGGGTTCTAGTGACAGGGACATAGGCCATAGGGATGACCTCAATAGGAATTCCCTTCTTCCACTGCTCCCCAAGGCTCTTGGATTTTTTCCTGAAGACATGGTTTGAGGTAGGATTAGCATCAGATATACATTGCTAACAACAGGAACATAACATCTTATCTCTTGCAAACTGCTCAGGTGCTGGAGGGCACAGCAGCTATTCCCCTGCACACACACATAGGAAGAACAAGTTCAAAGTGTGAAGCTCAATTCCCTCACGAACCCTGTTTTGATGCAGACGAGCAGGACAGAAGTTAGCTTTTCCACAGCCCTGGGATGTCTACACAAAAGGGGAAATTTATTCAGTGCTGACAACTACTGAGCTCAGAAAGAGCAATACAGCCACTTTGCTCCTTATCTCCTAGAACCACAAATGCTGCTGACTCCTAAGCAGATCTGCCGAGTTGAAAATTAAAATAGCAAAGCTGACTTGCTGGGACTCAGGCTCACTTCTACCTATTCTCGCTCTCTTTGACCATCTGGAAAGAAAATAACGCTGCAACACAGGGCAATCCAAATTCTCCCCTGTGGAGGATCAAATAGGATAGTAATATTTTACCTGTAATCAGCAATAACGATGAAGCATTTTGCATATCCTGCAACTATCTTCTCCTGCGTCAAGCAACCACTGCAAAGAGAGGGAAGGATAACAAAGAAGTACATTAGACTGCACATCAGGGTGTCCCGTGGCCTCAAAGGCCAGTTTCCTCTGTCCAGCTCTTCCTAGCTAGAGACGGGAGTTCAGAAGCCTCCTGGCACCCACACAGAGAGCAAGGCTCACCCGCCACCTTTGATAAGGTTGAGAACGGGAGTTCAGAAGCCTCCTGGCACCCACACAGAGAGCAAGGCTCACCCGCCACCTTTGATAAGGTTGAGATCACAGTCCACTTCGTCTGCGCCGTCAATGGCAACGTCAAGCTGCAGGAAGAGGAAAAGCTGGGTTTAGAAAGACATACCATGCAGCACAGGAGAGCAGCAGCCCTGCACAGGAAGCCTGCGGGAGGGAGGCAGCCAGGCCTCTCCCACCCGGAAAGGTGCCAGCAGACAGATGTGTCTGGTGCTGGGATCACCTCGACACCGGCCTGGCCAGAGGCGAGAGCCTGTGGAACTGCCACCCAGGACACGAGCCCCAGCTAAACCACGAGTTCTCCAGACAGGGCCAGTTTCCTGCCCCTGCAACCCCTGCTCTGCACTAGCCTGGGCACCACAAGCCACCCCTCTGCGCTGAGGCCAAACCTGCCAGTCAGACCTCCACTTGCGGACAAAAAAAACGTCTTCCCCCTCCACCTTAAGCTTCTTTTCACTTACGTTCAGCAGTGCCTAAACCACTGCCCTCAGAGGGGGCAAGTGCGCCTGATGCTTTAGCAAGGGAAGGTCGGGTGAGGTTTCCACTTACCTCTGGATGTCGGTCCAAGTCACTCAGCGTTAAGCCGTTCTGCAGGATCAGCTGACGGGCCTGCACACCAAGAACAGAGCAAACACTGCTCAGCAGCAGAGCAAGCAAACGGGCTGCGTTATTCCCTAATTCCAACACAGATGTGGTCTCCCTGGAGGAGCCAGATCTCTCCATCCTGAGCAGCAGAGCTGCATCCAGCATCAGGAACATCTAGCAAGGAGAAAACGCTGCATCCACACTGCGTGATTGAACTGAAATGGTCAGATGGTCATCAGCACTCCTGGATCCTGGTCTTGTAAAACAAAATAACCAGAGGTCTTATGAACTCTGCAGGAATTACTTGTATCCAAATATAAGGGTAGATACAGGATTGAGTTCTGTTTTATCCATTTCAACTTGAACAACACTGCCGTTAAAACAGACCCTCC
>VZSV01000213.1:1170942-1218167 GCA_013398735.1 Nothocercus julius | reverse complement strand
TGGCGTGGGGGTCAGCGTGGGGGGGGTACACAGGGTGCAGAGGGTGGGGGTCCGTGCGTAGGGATGGATGGAGTGTTTGGGGGGGGGTCAGTGGAGTTAGGATCAGTGTCAATGGATGCAGGGATGGGGGTAGCGCCAAGCAGGGGTCGGCGCGTGGGGGCTCCAGGCAGGGCTTGGTGTCTCTGTGCAGCAGGAAGGAGCTGCCCGGTGTTGGGCATGGGAAGGGGTGTCGGGGAGCCCCTGCAGCAGTGGGTGCAGGGGGCCTGCAGTGGGGAGGGGGCTCTGTAGGGCTGGGGGTGAGGGTGGGCATGGTCTGGAGGAGCAATACGGGAGAGGTGGACTGGGCTAGTGAAGAGCTACGTGCCAGGAAGGGGGTCATGGCAAAAGAGGGAAGTGGGGCTGCTGTGACCTAGTGCGCAGGGGCAGCCGGAAAGTGCACAGGATCTTCAGGATCCTTCAGGATGGTGGTTGCCTCGTAAAGAGGGAAAAGGATGTCTTGAATCTTGCTGTGACGCTAAGTTGCTAGATGTCACTGCGCTAAACATCTGGCCTGACTGGCTGTTACCATGATAATATGGAGCCCGATTCCTTCTGTGACTTGTCCCTGAGGGACAGCGCTGTGCTGGCTGCGAGGAAATCTGAAAGCCAAGGCACAGTCCTCGGGGTCTGTCCTCTAAATTCCTTCCAGGGCTTGCACCTCTGAAGTCTTCAGAGTGTTGTATTCCTTTCTGTCATCCTCTTTCTTTTAAACAAAACATAATTCTCCTCTTTGCTTAATTGCCTATTAAATACAAGTACCAGTGTGTGCTTGAAGGGAAGGAAAGCACACCACAAACTGCCAAACAAGTTTCAGAATACAGAAAGGAGAAATAAAATACTTGATAAGTGCGTGTGGCGCAAAGCTGCTGGAAAAGTGAGAATCTAATGAATGACTCAAATGCAAAAATGTTACTGAGCTGTTTCCAGGCTGTTTCTGAATTGGCTGAGAAGCGATGAGGTGATAAGCCACAGCTAGAGCTTAAAGGAGGAGAGAGGTATGACTACATACTCTATTTGAGAGTGTGTACTAAAAATGAAAAGCCTGAGCACTTGTTTAGAGGAAGAAACCGACTGACAGCTCTGCATCCTGTTTTCTTTAAGGAAAATATAGCCACTTATTAAAAACAGAGGCATCCTTTTGTGTATTGGGTCATCAAAAACCTAGCTAGCTTATTGCAGTTCTACTGCACTGGGTGTGGGGAAAAGAGTTGTGTCCAATTTTACTAAGATCTTCTTTTATTTACCCCTGAAAATTATTTAAAAGTGATTATTCTGTGTGGTTACTAGTTAAATAAAAGCATTGAGGATGTTCAAGCTAAGAAATTAAAGCCTAAGATTAAATGTAGCTGTTCTCTAATTGACTAGTGCTTTGGAATAGATTTGCTGTCACGAAATGAAAATACAATGGCTGTGTGGTTGTAGTATTCTCCTTCATTCTTTGTTTTTTTAACCTCAGTACCTGTGAGTTGTGTGCTCACCTCAGCAAATTGTTCTTCAGCAATAAAATATCCATTTAGTATAACAGTATGTCACTGTAATCTGAAAAACTCTGTTGTTGGCAAATGAATATGATTGTCTGGTTGTTGAGAATAATTTCTTTCCTAGAAGAAAATAAATGTGATGGTTAGTGAATTACTGTGTTTGTTACACACAAGCATGAAGGTTTGTGAAATTAGAGTAGCTCTTTAGAGTAAAGCCTGACAAATAGCCCCATTACAGTATTGGAACGTTAATGTCCCAAACAGCTTCAGTCCAGTATTAGGATATTTTTTCCTGAAGCAGAATAGAGGGAAATGTTGCACATTAATGATGATGTTAATCTCTTTTGTTAATGAGAACAGCTCCTTTGAATACATGTAAATATCTTTCTGAGTGAAAGAGCCTAGGCAAGCTCAGTAAGTTTTCCCCTTCCATCCTCTTTACATCTTCCCTTTGATCTTAGCTGTTTTTTTCTGATTGTAGGTAAATCATGTGCAAACTTCTGTAAAGTAGAGCAGGGATGGGCTCAAGCCCTCTGGTGTGAGGGAGTTTGCTGTGTTCATAACAGGATATAGACAGTGTCTTTAGGTCACCTTTTATAAATGTATGTGAAAGTCACCAGGTGATCTTTTTTTCTGTAGTGTAAAGAGAGAAAGTTGTAACTACGCTGCAATAGCAAGCTCATGTCTGAAAGCGAAAGAGGACAGGAAATGGTAAAAAGAAGCATTTTCACTTAACTATAGTGGTTAATTATATTTGCTGAGTGGGAAAAAAAAACGGTATTTCTGGATTTTTTTTCATACTAAGTGCAAATAAAATCTGACTACATAGTGTTAACGTGGCCTCTGTCAGGTGCTGCTATTAAAGATATCTCTGTGTGCACTGCCTGGTACTGATCCCATCCTTTAGTCCTTTCGTTGGCCATCTGTGAGGACCCAGGAGAGATCATGGTCTCCACTGTTCGCTCTATACTATGTTCTGGAGCTCTGGCTTGTGATAAAGGGGTTTAATTGTCTGCATCCTAAAATTTCAATTTTCAGCATTCTGATTGAAACCTCTTGTTCATAAGCTTGTAGTTTAAGTAACTACATGATTTGGAGTTGAGTGATTCGTTCATTTTACGCATATATTCATGTGTATTCGTGTGTGTGTGTGTATGTGTATTTCTATTCTGGTCCAGGCTTGTGGAGACAATTGCCAGAATTCCAGTTCTAGATCTGCGCTTAATTTTGTTTTGTTTTTGCTTTCCCTAGTACTATGTGATATGATTCACTCCCTAGTACAGTCTGTCACTTATTTGAATTTCTTGTCAGTAAAAGGTTTGCAAAGAGATGGCTAAAACGCTCTTTATTCTTGAATAACTTTTCACATCCTTGACCGTATTCCACTGGTCAGCGTTTTGGCATAAGAATTTGGCATCATTTGCCACGGTAAACTGTTGTGATAGCCGTCTAGGAAGACAAAAATCAAGACACCTCTTCTTTTCTAAGCTCTCTTGAACAAAAGTTTCTTGGAATAGCATTAACTTAAACAGCTTCTATCAGAATGTACTGATCTAGTTCTTCAAATAGCAGCTCAGTTAGACTACATGAAAGATGGAGAAATCTTTTTCTTATCAGCATTCTGTATCCTGAGCTTCAAATTTGCAGGTAGTGGAATTTCTCAAGGAAAGGAGGGAAGCTGAAAAAAGGAAAACTTTGATGGTGAGAACTAGCAAGGCTCCCAGCACATGTGCAGACATCCTGAAGTGATTAAGTGCAAACAACAGGATTTCAAGCAGTAGGCGTTGGTCAGAGATGGGAGTAGTAGGCATTAAAATTGCAATTTATGGAAAAATAAATAATTGGAGATAGTAACGATGGGGTTTAGTATGCAAATTAGGATTTTTTTTAGCAGTTTGTCTTTACCGTGCAGGGATATGGTTTAAGAACAAGCTAAAGATTGGATGAGAAACCTGCCATATAACATTGTAGGTTAAAACAAATCATTCATTTTAAAAATGCTGAAAGAAACCAGTGCTTTTCTTGCACCTGCTTCCAGTTCTGCATGTAGCTCAGTGCAAGGTTAGACTGATGGGCAGAGCTGGGCCTGTTCTGGGTCTCGGGATGTTTGCTGAGGAGGTGGAGAACGTGAAACAAAGTCCATTTGTGGCGGGGGGAGTAACAAGAATGTTACTCCATCTCAGGGAGGAGAGGGTTTTTGGGGCACTTAACTTCTTCAGTTGTGCATCTTGTTGCTACCAACAAGTAGTAACAAGAACTCTCTGTACAGGTCAAGATTTGTGCCTGGTGAGGAAAGATAGTACAGAAAGGTACAACACAAAGAATAAAGCATTTCTTATAGAGAGATGAGACAGGTGGGAAGAGCTAGATTAAAGAAAACGCTGGGAGTAGATAGGAGGGGAATGTTTTACGGGGTGATGTGTAGAGTTTTTCATCTTCACAGCATTATTGCCAAGATTCTTTCCATTCTGGCTATTTTTCTAGCTTCTATTTTTTAAAAAACAAAACAAAACAAAAACCTAGTTGTCAGATGAATCAAGATAAAATTTCCATAGACCTTAGAATAATACTTTCATGCAATACGAGAGCATTTCAAATAAATTGTTTTACAACAATGTGCAAGCAGGTTCTGTTCAACCTGTGTCCAGGGCTTTTGGTGTGCACTTGGTTACAGTGCTCAGAGATAGTCTCCTTCAATCCAGTTTATTATTAACCTGCTCTTGGTTTCTGTACAGTTGCAATAATTATATGTACTCGGCTATAAAACTTGTGTGTTCTCCTGTTCAAATATTTGCACAATTGGTACTTTCCTAACAGTTTCTCAAACGAAGAAGTTTAAGTTTTATGGAGGAATGTGATGTTTGGCTACCCTCAGGAATAGGGGCTACTACAGTATTTGTGACTCAGCTTAAAGGTGTGTTCAGTTTTTCATGATTTGTTAGAAGGATAGTGCAATATAGTATAAGGTTTTATAAAAATGCATGTAAAACTGCAGTGTTTTACATGGCTTTTGTTATGGGTGATGTAATAGGCCACTGTCCTTGAGCATGTTTTTAAGATCACGCTTTTTATTTTCCTCCTCAAAGGAAAACAAATGCCCTCATCATTTCCTCTCTCACCACCAGCTTACTGCATCGGTAGTTTTGGATAAGCTAATTTATTTGGCTTCAGTTTTACATAATTTTGTGACTCTTACTGGTTGGATGGTAATTCATGTATGTATCTCTGTGTGCAATAGCCTTTTAAACCCCCCCTCCCTGCCCTTGCCTCCTCCCCTAGACCAGAAAAGAGTTAATTTGCCAATCAGGCTTATTTACACTGTTCTGTAGTCTCATTGAAATGTGTCTATAAAGGGTCCTTCTGGGTCACTAAACCAGCCCCTCGCAGCACAAGCAGCTTGTAAAGGGATCCAGGTTGGCCCTCACCGCCCTTCGAAATGGGTGACTTGCTGCGAGCCAGGGCTGCCGGCAGCTCCCAGCCATTTCAGGTCAGGGAAAATGAAGTTTGCAGAGATAAAAGACCACTGAAGGTGCTCTGTTAGCATCTCATCTCTGGCCATTACCTGTGTGTTTCTTGGTTTTTTTTTTTTTTTTTTTTTTTTTTTTTTTTTTTTTTTGTTTTTCTTTTTACGCTTGGGTTCTAGCCCAGTCAGAAATACTCATTTCAGTTGTTGTGTAAGAAATTTTATACATATATATATATGTATATATATTTTTTGTGGATAATATACATATTTTGGGTAAGTTTCAGGCTGTGTAGAAATCAACAGCTAGTCTGCTATAATCACAGATATATATATATATATAAATATATATAGCCAGACAGGCTACTTAAAGTGTAAGTGGCATAAGACAATTTGCTTTATTGTCCACAGACATTTGGAGGTTATTTTCTGTGTGGTGTTCTGTTTGTGTCTTGAGCAAGGCTCATTTCATTATAGGATGTTGTTAAATCTCCTCCAGGGTTCCTGTGCTTTAGCTACAGATGCTGAGAATTTGCTTGGTTCCAACTTAGCATTTCTTACATGCTGATTTGCTGGGTTAATTGTTGTTGGAGGGTTTTTGTTTTTAAAAGAAGTCAGGTTAAAGATCCCTGGAGAAGGGGCTAGAGAAAATAGTGTTTATGCTTTCCACAGAAATATCTGAAGAGAGGAAGGTCTCATTCAGTAGTAACACCTATATTTGGGAGCAAAAAATCAGATACCCCCTATGCAATTGAACTCTGGAAGTGTGTTATGGTTTGTAGAATGAGTTTGTGACATACAGCCACATGCTTCAATTTTTCTACTCTTTTTTTTTTTTTTTTTTTTTCCCTGTCTAAGTAGAGCTACCAAGTGCTGTTTTGCAGAATATATTGCCTCAGATTTATTTAAACAAATATAGGTTCAGAGGATAGCTAATAGTGTGTATTTTCAGAAGAGGGAAAACTACGGATTGCTCTTTTGACTAAGGAATATGTCTTGACTTTCAGGTCTTTAGTAATTATTAGCACTTTGGATGGACGAATTGCTGCACTGGATCCAGAAAATAGTGGGAGAAAGCAGTGGGATCTGGATGTGGGATCTGGTTCTCTTGTGTCATCCAGTCTCAGTAAACCAGAGGTAAGACTTAATCTCTTTCTTGACTCAATCTTTGATAATAATAGACTTTTCTATAATAACCTGAGTGTTCTCTCATCCACCATGATAAATGCCAAATAATACAGCAAACTTAGTGTGGCCAGAGCTTCGTGGCACTCTCAAACGTGTTAGAACTGCTTACATCATGTTGCCATTCCAAACTAGCATGTGTTACCATTATAGTTGAGATGGATCTTTGTGACAACTATCAAGCTGGATGATGTAACCGAAATGGGGGGTTGTGTGCAATTACTGGTTGGAAACACGTTCCTTGTACTTCGAAGCAACCTGAAGATCTGCTTTGTGTTACTAAGGTTTTTGGCAAGTACTGCCATCCTTCATCGCCCTCCCTTTCTTCCTTCCCCCTCCAAGAGAAGCAAAAGGCCTTGTGACTTTAAAAAAACAATCTTTTGTTCATTTGTTATACTAGATAAGCAGGCCGCCTATGAAATAGTGTGTGTTAGCAACAAAATAGAGCACTGAAGGTCACCCTGAAATACTGAGTGAAAAGAGAGTTACATCATTTCTGGCTGATGAGCTGCAAGAAGAAAATCTAAAGAGTTAAATGTCTTCTGGGGGGTTATTTCAGCCATCAGTTTGAAAATACTTAGGATAAAAAATAATAAAAAGCTGCTTTGCTTTTCTTCTGTCATGGAAGAAGCGAACCAAGAGTCATTCCCTCCTAGAACTAGGAGAGAATGCGCCAACTTGGGAGGTAGTTTGTGGTGCCAACCAAGGGAACAGACCTTTGCTGTTGTGGATGACTGGACTTGAGGACCAATTTTGTGTTTCCTGGGTTCAGGTTAGTGCTTTGGGATGATGAATATCAGAGAAGGAGAGTTGAATTTGGGGTGTTGACACTGAGAATCTTGTATGTGGTTACTGGCTAAATTTACATAACCTGTTTTCAGCACAAAGAAGTCTAATGAAAGATTTTTTGGTGCTGTAGTGTGTGAGAGGTAGTAATAAATATCTGACTGATGGCAAAAATAAAGGGAATGTCAGCTTCTGTTTCTTTGTTTCTTGGAGAATTTCATCTCAGGTTGCAACTTTTTGAGGCTTGTTCTTTTAATATAGGATATTCTGGGGTTTAACAAAAAAACAGAGAAGAATTTTCATGAAAATGTTCTCTACAGCAGAAGTGAAAAGAACATGAAAACTGTAAAGAGCAAAGTGTCCATTATATTTGTGAATGACCAAAGTAAATTTTCAATACTGGAAACTCAAAATATTGGTCTGCAATATGTTGTGCAGGATAGCTTTTCAGGACCACAGTGAAAATGGAACAACTGTTTATAAAACAAATGTTTGAAAGGAAGGCAAATATAAATGTCATTATTCACTATAAATTAAAAGACTTTTGTCCAGGCTTCTCAAACTTCAAGAATGCAGGTGTTTGGTACCACAGAGAAGCCTTTACAAATCTATATTTTTAACTTTCAACTGGTTTATCCTAAGTTCTGAGATTTTTTTTTTTTTTCCTCTCCAATGCAGCATGGCTGTAGAAATAAGGTTGGTGCTTGAAAGACAGAAATCCTGGTTCTTCAACGCAATATTTAATTCTTTTCTGCAGCTATAAGCTAGAAGGGTCTTAGAAACATTAAAAAAAAAAAAAAAAAAAAAAAAAAAAACAGTTTTAAAGAATATTTGATATACACATACTAAGTTTTCAGTTCAGATTTCAAATGGTTGCATCTCTAAAACTGTGGGCAAAGGCAGTGATGGGTTTTGCTGAAAATGCTTAGGTTTTGACAGTTATGATGCAGAATGTCCAAAATTAGTTCTCTTCTACATAGAGAACTTCATTCTGGTCTTTCAGAAGCCTTTTAGATTATGAATATAGATTTTTTTTTTTTTTTTTGGCAACTTACTTTCAGGTAAACAAATGCTGTTAAGATAAGAAGAAATAGGAATGATGAATGTTCCAGGTATGCTACACTAAAATGTTTAAGCTTGCTACATGTTTTAAAACCTCATCTGTTACCAGACTGAATTGGAAGACTTCTTAAAATTGGTGTAGAGACTGTTTGAGTGAATACTTAGTCTCTTTACTGTGCCGTGCTGTGGACAATTGTCAGTTTTGTTCCGGGTCAAGATCTTAGATTCATTAAAGCTTCAGAGTCTATCCTCTCCCTGCTCTGCACTGTGTTCTCTCTGATATGTTCAGTTTTGTTCCCAAACTAATCACTGAGGCTTTTTCTTCACCTTCCAGCCTTTTTGAAACAGTGATGCGCTCTGTGCTTGCAGCCACATACTATTTTCAGTTTGAACCAGTATCATTAGGTAAGGTGTAAACGCAGAACTTCCTCCAGGAAACAGCAGGTGAGAAACTCCTCTCACGTTATCCTTGTAGCATTAAAGACTTGTTTCCTTGCAGAATGAGGAACTTATAAACCTGTTTTTGTTCTGTTTTTGCCCTCTTGAGTGACAGTGCAATGAGCTCTACTTCCAGGTTCTGGTGCAAAAGTATCAAGTTAATTTTTAAATGCCTTTTAAGAATAGACATTAGGACTTTAAACATACAGTGTTTAAAAGAACTGTAGTTACTTCCTAAATTTAGCTTCACCTCTGCCTAGCTGTAGAATGTCAGTTAGGCTGTCTTGAGCTCATGTGTTAATTAGGAAAGTGAGGTAGTAAAATTTCAAATGTTCCAGCAGCTCTGTCAAACACTTCAGTTCTTGAAACTACTGCTGAAGACACTGACAAGTGAGATGTTCATCATTTGTCATATGAACAGATCAATTAAAATAGAAAGTGTGTTAAACTACTAATTGTTTATCTGGGTAACTGAGATGATAAAATTCACTCTGACTCTGAGCTCCAGCCTCTACAGTCACGGTCAGGGTGCTGGTGCTGAAAAACTTGGACTCCGTGTTTCAGTCTTGTGCATCAAAACTTTGGTTCCACCTCTACTATGTGTTTTAAAAAAATCCCTTTGAGAAGTTGCAACTCCAAGATTCCTCATTAGCAAGCAAAGGAGTAAGGTTCAGGGTGAAGTCATTGAATCTCAAATTTTCCAAAAGGGAACTTACTTTTAACAAAACCACTTCCATTTACTCTTTAAAATTTAACTTTGTAATGAATATACCATCTGCACTTAGATGGGAATACATTTGAGGGAATCAGCCTGTGGGAATAATGATTGTTCATCGTGTGGAAGTAAAGGCTGTGTCTGAGATAAAAGAAAGCTTTATAATAAAATACTGTGTTTCTGTCTATCTACTATCTATCATATCAGGCACAAAATGTGGGATGACCTGTAAATTGAAGTGACTGGTCACTAGAGAGTAGCATGAGCGATGGGATAGTGGGGCACTGGTGGTAGATGATGGTGACAGAAAAAGACCCACTACAGGGTGGGTAAACTGTAAGGATGCTGCCATGAAAAAGCTGGTAGCTGAGGTGGATGAGAAATAGGAAAACAAGGGGAGTGCTTCATGGTGATGATGTGAGAGTCACATCTTGAAAATAAGTTTGTGACTGTGACGCTAAGAGCTGTCAGGAACAGTGCAGGGAGCTGAGCCAGGGTGGCTCAAATCATGATTTCAGTAGTCGGGATAGAGACGTCTTGAATCTGCTGGATAAAAGTAACTGCATTTGCTCCCAGTTGGGTATTAAAGATTGATCCCTAAGAATCCCATTTCTTAATTTGGGAGGTTTGGGATCACGTGACAAAATGAGTTTGAATCGATGGGGTTGGCATAGCAGTCACAGTAAACATACCATTGTAACTCCAAAAATTGAAATAATTGTGATGTGGTGTTACAGAATCTGTTGATCAACATCCTTATTTGTCTAAAGGTTCTCAATACCTTGAGACTTGTGCAAAGACTTGTGAATTGCATTAAATATTGTACTCTTGTCACTTTTAGCATTACAGCCATGCAAAATAAACTTTTTTGTAAATTTAGACATTTATCTGCTTGTGCCTTTTTTCTCTCCTTGTTAAAAATGGCTGCTATTTGTGAAACAGTTTAGCATTAGTAATTTTTTCCTCCAGAGAAATGTGGAGGTGCAGAGAAGTTGAACATGTTGAGGCAAACTGGAAATTAATTGCTCTGTAGACAGACTGGACCAGTCTTTGGTTTATTCCTTTTTTGCCCTTTGGAGAGGACAGGCTGATGCTTATAGCAGTATGTAAGTTAGGAAGGGATTTGCAAGTCTGTAAATCTCCATCACGAAAGGATTTAGTATACAGGATAAATTCTTCTTTCTTGCTTTGTGCTCCAAGCATTTTAAAATTCTCAATCTTTTGATATTCCCCAAAAGAAAAGAAACATTAAGCTCTGCTGTGAAGCGTCCAGCGACAGCGGTAGCCTGCGATGCTGGTGAGATGCTGACTGCCCGGGCACAGCCCTGAAAGGCTGGTTGTGCTTCCAGGAAAGCAGTTTCTGTGCCCTGTCAAGGGCAGAGAAGGGCCAAAGGACCCATTCTGGGCTGCTTTGTGGACGAGGCAAGAAATTCAGCAACTCTTATCCTCTGTCCTCTTGCTCCTCAGTGCATAAGAAATGACAAAGCTGAAGCAGGTCGCAGCAAGACGAGAGGTCAAAACGCCCTCTAGAGATGTGGACTTGCGATTTCTAGTTTTTCTTTAATGTGCACTGCCTGAGGTTAGGGGAGGGTAAATATTTTAGTTCTCTCTTTGAGAGAGAAATCTTATGATGTCAGCTTTGAAAAAATCATACCCACCACTTAGGGCACTCCTGCAGAAGTATTCTATTACTTTTATTAGCCTGAATAAAAATTACCTTGCTGATTAATCCTTTGTATTCTGCTTCAGGATTTTTCTCCCCGCCCTGAAAAAGCATCTATCCATCTCAGTAAGGTTAATCTTAACTTTTAATGTAAACATCTGGTGTGGTATGTACATCAGCACCAGAAACAGTGTTTTCTTTCTAGCACTCAGCGGAGTCTTTGGGCACTATTGTGGGCTTCATGTAGGAGCAAATGCCGTGCGGTGGCATCAGACTTCCCATAGAAACTCAGAAGTTGGTTCTCCGATGCCTTAGAGTGTATACACATCTATGCGAAGAACAGCTTTACTACAGAAAACAAAGAATAAAAAATTGAAAATTTCTATTAATGCTGTAAAAATTGTTTTCCATGTGTCGTAATTGACCCCAAACTGTCCTCCTCTATTGTGGTGAGCAGAGTAAATCACTGGACTGGGGTGACCAGTCTGGGGAAAATCTGTTTCCTTGCAGATAAAGTGGTGTAACTGTTACCTGTTACTGATGTAAATGTGAGTTAGATATAACTGAAAGACCCGGAGATCTGGGGACTGATAACAGCGCTTGTGCTGACGGTTGGAGGTGCGTGGTTTAGAACGGTGAGTAAAGACTCCTCTGTGCAGGAGATGCTGTGACAGGTTGTCCACTGCCATCCCGATTCCTGCGCAGGGAGGGGGGAAATGTGATCCTCTGCTGCCTGAGGGCAGGGAGAGATTAGGGTCTTAAATGGTCCTGGAAAAGCACATAATGAATGAGAAGTGAGTGTCCAGAATTGTACTTCAAAGAAAGATAAATTCTAATTGCAATTGAAACTGAGAAGGCTGATTAGGGTTATCAGAGGGAGCAGAGCCTGTGTTTTATGAGAGGAAAATAGATGGTGACTGCTCTTTAACTCTATAGACGTATAGATGTTTCCTGAGGCTTGAGGGGTAATTTTGTTTTTGATACTGGAGACGCACAAGGAATACCTGGCAGTGCTTGGCAAACTTCGAGAGATCTGTGGACAGATCTTTCCTGATAAAACTAAACAAACTGTTTGCAGTTCTCCTGAAAAACAAACTTGTAGTAGTTTGCTGGTCAGAAATTAATCAGCTAAGGAGCAATTATTTCAAAATATTTGGATAACTAGGCATTCTGCTTCAGTAGAAAATCCTGTCAAACTTCTCAAATGTGGAGCAGTAAATCCAGGTGAAGGGGATCTGCTGGCAGTCCCTTGAGTTAGGAGTTAATGTGATGCAGTGCAGTGTTTTCTGTTGGGGTGACAAGTAGGGCAATTCCTCTGACAAGTGGTCTTCCATATTTGTCAAAACTGCACATCTTCAAAGGCAATCATATCACTTTAATGGCTCCTTCAATTACAAAGAAGAAAAAAGGCTTCCTATAACTGCAGCTTGGTGGCTTTCCTAGTGACACTTAATGTGGTTAGCAGTGATGAAGCTCTGATAACGTGCCGACATGTGTCCTCTTAACTCATACTGTAATAACACTGGGGGGGAGACAACTTCCGTTACCAAGGCACGTGGGAAGCTAAATTAGCTAAATATTGTGCCTGAATGATATCAGAGCTCTCAGCGCTAATCCTCATAAGTGATACTTTTTTTCTGAACAAAGCCAGAAAAGTTTCTAAACCGGAGTCATTCTGGGCTAATGTTTATGGCCAACTTTTGATTGTGGTGCTCACAGACGTTGTCAAAATACTGTAGCAAATCTGGGAGAGGATGTTTATCGTCAGCTTGCTGTCTCCAAGCCTCCTCTGTTGTTTAGTTATTTTTATAGTAGCTTGTAATTTAATTGGATATGGTAGACTGCGTGTTTTTATTGGTTGTTGAGCAGTTTTAGTGTGTATAGATATTAAAATGGATCAGCTCGAGTAATGCCAGGACAAACACCTCATCCAGAACTGAGGAGAGATATTTGGATTTCAGCTGCCCAGAACACAACAAAAATGGTTTATTTTGCCCTAGTGACTTTTTTCAACTTTCAGCGCATATTTTATATGCACATGTGTGGTAGGTATATATGGTATCTATGCACATATATATGTGTGTGCACACACCTCTAAGCATTTCAGGCAGTTTAACGAATCATTCCTCTCGCAGCCCAAACGCTGACATTTCATTTCCGAATTTCTTGTCAACTCTGTGCTCTGCATGCATTAATCTTTGTCAGACTTGCAGTGCATTTTCTGTGCTCTGTCGTTTAACCTTTCTGCATTTCTAAAAATCCTTGAAGGAGACTTTGCTTTTGCCCTGCCCATTCCCCTCCTGTGTTGGGCTCCCTTTTCCTGTGAGTTAGCTCTGCAGCCCAGAGTGCTTTTGAAGACAGGGATACTCAGTGTCCTTAAACTCGCTGTCCTGGAAGGGCTGGGGAGAAAACCTCAAGGCCTGTCAGAGATCAACATGAATCTTGGACTTCTAAAGGGACAGAAGTTTTGCTCTTGCCTTCTTCCTACCTCCTCTCTTAAGAAAAGCCTTTTTCTTCTTCCTAGAGTAGTTTTGCAAGAGGAGTTTAAGGCGAGTAAGTTAAAGCATCGACTTAAAACACCCTAGTACTGGTACAATGCTGCTTTTGCCATGGTGGCTTATTTTTCTGCTTCTGTAGAAGTGAGGTTAGCAGTAATTTTCATTTTCTTCCGTCATCTTTTTCCATATGTGCTGTTGTTGTCAAGGAGTTGAGTGATGGGCTCAATAGCTGCAGCTCCCGTTTGTCTCAGGGAGGATGCTCTTAAGTCCTGGAAAACTGTTGCAGTTTTTTCTTATTAATAAAACTTGCGACATTAAAAAGGGAGGATGGAATAATGTCAAAATAAAGTCTTTCTTAAAGCACTGTGCTGTTTTTATTATTAAGGGGAACAGTTTTTAAAAGTCTGTTACCATGGCAGCAAAGCAGGCTGGCATGTCTGTAGTCAAAACCCGAAGTCTTGTTTGACTATGATTAGAGTAACGGCAGCGTTTTAGTTTGTTAGCCTTCTTCAGAAGGGTTTATTTGATTGCACGGCAAACAGCATCGGGGAGCTTGGCCCTTTTGAAACTGGGACAGGGTCTGGTTAACTCACTGTAGTTTCTTCATCCATTTCCCTGCGTGGCTGCTCAAGGAGGGGCAGGGGACAGTGCAAAACTGCTCCTTTTAATGACAAACTCAAGTCGACCACGATACTGCGCCCTTGACCCTGGCAGTGAGTATATTCTGCAGCTACAGTGCTGCTGCTGCTGCTTGTTGTGTCTCTTTGTTTAAAACACAGTTTTGTCAGGACTGTTTCTACTCAGTCAGATTTTAAGCATAGACTCATGACCATGATATCAACTGTAGTCATTTAATAAAGTTCTGGGCAGGATATTGCAGGTGGCATTTCCAAAAGCAGTGTATATATATATGCACACACACACACACACACACACACGCACACACACACACACACGCACATATTGGTCTTTTTGGAGGAAAGTGAGGAAGTGTTTGAGGAGTTTGAGACTAAACAACTTCTCAAATCCCTGTACTCGCCCAAGCACAAGGCTAGGGTGCAGTTTCCCTTCAATACTCTGCAGCATATGCTTGGTATATGTGAAATATTTGCCCACCAAAACTTGGCTTGGCCCATTCTTCCCTAACCGAGGAAGAAAGAAGTAGAAACTGTCAGGTAGAGAAGTATGGAAGGAATTGGAGGGAGAACAGCCTTACTAAGTAGACACTAACATCACACAGCTCCTGCCATGGCCTCTGGCAGAAGTGGGGCCAGATTTGGTGGCCTGACACATCTCTTGAGCCCTCAACCCTAGGTAAACTGCACAGCTTGTGGGTAGAAAATGCTTTAGATTTTAGAGGTACCTTCCCTACCCCCATGCAAAGCTCTTCACACCTGCTCCAATAATACCCATTTCTTTGGCTTCTCCAGTGTGCCAGCCTGGCATCAGCTGTCCTTTACCTCATCAGAGAAGGAGGACCACCTGATCCTCTCCTCAGAAACTGCCATGGCAAAACACTGAATCATCAGAAGTTTAAGCACGACCTTTCTTGCGGTTCTGGTGTTGAAGACGGTCTCGGCACACTGGCGAGGAGCAGGATGTAGTCGACAGCAGGCACGTGTACATATTTTGAAAACAGATATGGTGCTGAACTGAAGTGTATTGGCATTTACAAGAAATGAAGTTGTTCTAGACAAAACAACTATCTATATGTGTTTCCTGTTTTGGTTTCCTCGTTGCCCTTGAGAACATCTCAGAAGGTCGCTGTACACAGGATTGATGTGAATCATGGACTGCCCTTTGTCCCATTTTGTCTCCCTTGGCTGGTTAAACAGGACTGTGTCCCATGAGGGATATTGTTTTTTGCATGTGCTTTAGGCAGTGGAATAACTTAACTCTGTGGACTCTTTTCTTTAACATAGTACTGGTGTCTGATTCTTTGTCCTTTCCTTGAAGAAGTGTCAGTGCTGTAGACCTAGCAAAAAGTTCATGAAAAAAACACATCCCTGGACTCTGTTTTCCTGCATCCCAGTGTATTGCTGCTTAAATAGGATTTGCCTAAGTTAACAAAGCTACATTGTCATCCATGTATCCTATGCTTCAATTTCTGCACCTCGGTGAAGGGAAAACAGATGAATTAACCATGCTTAAACTGAAGAGGAAGAATAACCTCTTCTATTAGAAGAGAGTCCTGAGCCTGTGGCTCTGTGCAGGTACCTCTGAGAGTCTGTCAGAAAGAGCAGGTGGTAAATGGGTCCCATGCAAATCCGACCCGTGTGGAACCAGGACTGTCGGTTATCTGGTTATCAGTAACGACCAGAACGAGCGTCTCACACAAGTGAGAGTTCAGCACATGGGTAAGATTGGAAATCCACAAGCTGAAGTATCAGAAACAGATAGAGACCTAAGACGTCTGCTCTGAGGGCAGTATTTTACCTCCATTTAGTTATTTCCTTGGAGTTTGTAGAAAGTCCAGCACAGCTGATAGCGACTATTTTGGCACCGGATTTGTCTCAGCTCCATCTGCACGTGAGCACGCTTGATTTTTGCTTCATATGCTAACGATTTTTAGTTATAGGAAACGGATATTATCCTCGCCGCTAAAGAGCGGATGAAAGCTCAAGCGCTTGAGCTTGTTTTTCTCTCTGTTTACACGGCTCATTTTCCCTCTAAAACAAACCAGCCGCTTCCAGCCTGCCGTGGGATCTCTCGTGGGGTGCCCTCCTTTCCAGCAAAGCGTCTAGACGGCCCATTCGCGGGCCGCGCGCGCCGCCGCCTCCTCCTCCTCCTCGTCCTCGTCCTCGGCACGGGCATTACCTCACCCGTCGGCCTGGCGACTGCGCGGCTGCCGCCGCCGATAGGGCTGCGCGGAGCCAATGGAGGCCGCGGCTCCCCCTCGGCGCGGGGCGGGCTGCTGCGCCGCGTGCGCTTTGTCGTGCTTTTCTATTTTTTATTTATTTATTTTTTTTCCAAGTGTTACTTCTGAAAGACAAGCCACTTAACAATTATGTGCCATATTGCCGCCCGGCGGAGCTGAACAAATAGCTATTTACGTTGACGGATCAGAGGAACGTGCGAGCGCGGCGCGGTAACCTACATTTGCCGTGCCAGGAGATTTGCAGCTGACTGCCGGGTGACTCACTGCTGGGCGAGGATGAGGTAATGCCTTGGAGATACGGGCTGATGTCATTCCTCTACCTGAGCCGCATGCCGATGCGGCTGCCTCCTGCTTTCAAGGAAAGTCCCTCTGCTGCCTCTAGGTATCCTAGAGAACAGGAGCTCTGATAGGAATTAATGCTATTCGCTGGATTTCTGCAGCCTCTGTGTCTAAAGCCTGGAAAAATAATGCCAGGGCTCTTGTTGGACACGTGTGTTCACCTGCAAATTTACACAGCTGCCCCGATTTTCAAATAAACCCATTTTGGTACTAGAGGACCTTTGGGGTAATCAAGCGCAGTCCCTTGTCAGGGTGTGTCATCCAGCTATAGGTAAATTCCTCTTGCAAGAAGATGTTTTTGTTTTGTTTTTTTATGCTGCTGTTCCAGCTGGAGGCTCTTGTAAAGTGCCATATGTGCGATGGCCGGTTACTGAAATGCCTCGCTCACACTTATTCACGGTCATTCAGCCCCATCTGTTCTTACACCAGCATTGCCCCTTGGTCTAATAGCTCTTTCCCCTGCCACTGCTCGCCCCTCCAGTGGGTTTGCAGGCAGTAGCTGTATCTTTTCTCAGCGTTTCCTTCCCAGGTCATATGGGATGTTCTGCTAGCTTAGGCTCCTCTTGAGATCGGCAGCACAGGCAGGTGATCAGCAGAACTAAGCAGAGCTGCCCTGGCTTTCATCTGCAATTTATAGGGGTTGAGATCTTAACAGATGAGCAGTTTACTGCCTTGCTGTCAGAATTTTTTCGAATTCATGCAAAGCGTGACCTGATTTGACTTGTATCTTGGGAGTACACAAGTGCATGTTGCTAAGCAAACTTGCATATTGGAAATTTGGGTGTGGTGTTCCCAGAGATTGGAAATTTGGGTGTGGTGTTCCCAGAGATGACCAGTGTTCTGTCTTTCTTGTTTAATAGTGGAAAATTTCCCAGGAATCACGGATCAGACCCCGGAGAACTTCAGGATGAGGGAAACATGGTGCCATGTGTGCCGCTATCCCCGCAGCTCTGAGTTAACCACCGCGGCGCTGCCGTGCTCAGCAGTAGATGCAACCTCTGGTTGCTTGCTGACCGCTCTCGTCTTCCCAAATTGATGGCAAGGACGTCAGCCCTCAGAGCATGCCGAGGCAGAGCCCTTGCAGTTGTGGTTTCAGGAAATGTATCCAACCACTGAACCTGATCATAGCTGGGTGCCACCGCCGTGTGTCTGATGTGACCATGGCCACATGAATTTAACTGCCTCATGACCTAGTAGAAGTTCTTCAGGTTGCCACTTGAAGCTGGCCTCTGAATTCCTGCTAGGACTTGACATGTCTATGAAAGCTGAGGTGAGGACATAACTAAATGTTCAGCAAAAGGCAGAGAATGTGGCTGGTCTGGCAGTCAGGTTGTGAGGACCTGTGACCCCAACCAGGTGAGCAGATTGAAGTTACCTGCTAACTAATGCATAAGTTGTCACAGGCGAGTGATGGAGGAAAGTGAAAATGCAGAAACTTATGTGTGTGTGGATTTTATCGAAGGAGATAAGTAGTTACTGCAACTGGAGAGAGAAGCTGCGTCCCGTTGCGTGGGAAGGCAGGTAGCCATAATCTCTTCTTCCCTCCCTTGGTGTGGAGTTTTAAGGGATAGGGAGCAGGGGACCCTACCCATGGGCTGACTGGGGGTTCGCTTTGACGTGTAGAGCACATATTAAGAGACCATAACATTTTTGAGCCAGCTTGGTTTTGAATGCCTTCCTGATACATGCCTTTGGTTTCCTGTCTTAAGGATTGGGTCTCTGTCTTCCCAATTGTCCTTGCATTTCTTTTTGTTTCCTAATGTCCCCATTCCTAGTAGTGCTTCTTCTCTGTCCCGAAAGCTTCTGACCCTGCTTGACCTTGGGCTTCCGAGCTACATCCAAACCTGGCACCACTGGGATCTCTCCAGCTCTTCCTTGGAGCTGCCCTAGGTAAAGCCCTTTCTCTGAGAGCTACGTCATTCCTCCCTGCTCTGCCCACTCCCCCACTGCTGCAGAACCTGTTCCCTGCTGGCTCTGGTAGCAGTGAGCTGGCACCGAGTGCCCTGCAAGGCTGTCCTCCTTATGAAGAGACCCCGCGGATACTGTCTCATTGGCTCATGAAGAGCAAATGTTCCTTTTTGCTCGAAAATGCCCATCTCAGCCCCTCTGCTATCAGTGCTTCTTACCTCTCCCTTGTTTTCTTTGCATCGTCTGCAAACAGCTGTGGCTAATGGATTTCCGTGTGATATGTTGATGGCAAAACAGGATTTACCCGGCTTGATCTCTGTATGCTGAAACAGTAGTACAGGGGCTGGTTGAGCTATTGTTTCTTTGCAAAGCTGATTGTATAAAGAACTTGTCTGTTCATTTCTTACTCCTCATATGGCTGTAGATTGGCCCTGAATCACTTGCAGGCATTTGAACCTTGCAGATAAAAGGCCTGGCAGAGGATTTGTTCACAGAACGTCATGGCTGCACAGGCTAAAAGTTTTCGTCAAAATTATTCTGCGTTTATCAAAGAGTGTATTGCAAAAAAGATCGCAGTGACATTACTATTCTGTGTAAAGCAAACATTTTAACAAAGTAGTCGAACTTGGTTAAGGCCAGTGTTGGCACGGGAGTCTTTTATTTTCAAGAAAGCATTTTGCAAAATCTGGAAGTTTCTGCTTCTAAGCTTCATAAGGCTGCTCTGTAATACAAGCAGCTGTTAGCCTTATTTGGTTGCTTTTTTTCGCTATTGTTCGTGTGATTTCTAAAATTTCTCCCCATGCAAACTTTTGCTTTTGTTATTGTTTTCGCTCTGTAAATGTGTGTGTATGTGTATCCTCCCACCCCAGGTGGGCCATAAAGCAGCGTTCCTTGTGCATCACAGCTCACTCGTACCTGATCCTGCCTTTCTTATCACAAGGTGAATATCTGGGTGGGGAAAGACTTACCTCATTTTGCTTTGTGAGGTACTTTGCACCTACTCAGGGGTCTATTTATATCACCTCTTCAATTACCCGCTGTGTTCCTGCGAGAATGTTTTATTTTATTGTCAATCACCATGAGACTTTTCTATGCTGGAGAGCATTGGCGTTGGATCCTAGAGGAATCTAGGTACAGTCACCAACCCTGTGAGGTAATGCCCCCTAAATGTTCTCTTTGAACAAGTGCTATCAGATATTAGTCATGATATGCACAGATCTACAAGATCTTTCCGTCCCTGTTTATATGAATCCCAACTCTGCTTAGTGCCGTATGCTCTTCTGTGACCCAGTTAGAGGAAAAAAAAGTCTCCTTGTAGAGAGAATTTCAGTCATGCAGAAGAGGCGGTTTCAGGTCTTCTGACTAGTTCCTGAAATAAGAACCAGAAACCTTTTGGATCTTTTTGTAGTAGAAACCAGGGTCTTGGAGTCTACTCAGGAATATTTTGTTTGGAGTGACTAACACACATGTAGCAAAAGCCATCTTTAAATGATAAAGTGTAAGGTATCTGAACTTAATGTGATCATGCTGTAGGGTACTACCCAAATGGACAGAGGTTCTGAAAAAGCATTATAATCTTCCATGTTAATCCTGAAAAGTTTAAGATTATGTGGATTACGGTTTCCCAGTATTCCTGAGACGCACAGGCCGCTGTGGCTCCACAGTATTAGTTATGGTCTATCATGCAGATAATGAGTTTCTTAATAAGTCCCTTAGTACTCATGGGCAATGACTCATACTTCTGAGCAAGGGTCTCCTTGAGCATCTCGGTGTAATGGATGGAGTTCTGGGTCCTGGAGAAGATACCTTGACCTGTTGGGTGCTTAAGAAAAAGCCTGATGAGTTTTAAAGGAATTGTATTCTTAAACATAAGAAACTGTGGGGAGGAGAAGCTAGACTTAGCTGTCTAAAAAGGCAAAAATGAAAGATGAGCTCTGATTTAAATGATAATTGCTCTGTCTGCTTTAAAGGATAATACATTTTCTGGTGTAGTCATTAATTGCAGAATTACTCACATACAGTCTTAGCTTTTCAGAATTCACTTTTCTAATCTAGAGTGATTGGGAGATTCTGCGTTTAGTAGTAAATCAGCTCTGAAAAAAAAAAATACAAGAAAGAACTTTACTTGCAGCACACTGTCTTAAAACTATTACAAGTAGCCTGTCATAGTTGTGTTTTGACCTGTGAGTATTTAGTCACTTCAGTTATTTCCCTTTCTGCAGGTTGGATGATTGCTAATCTATCAACTGCTTGATCTTTAAAGTGGTTTTGCTTAAAGTGGAAGAAGTGTCATATCCTGGAATGGTTTTTAAGGAACTGTTAAAAATAGTGAAATAGGACTTTAATTTTAATATTCAACCTTTTTCTCTTTTCAGTATAACTTAAAACAGAAAATTTTGGGATATAAAACTAGAAAAAAAGTAGGCATATAGAGCACTATATTTGATCATACAGTGTTTCTATTTGCGCTCTGTGTGTTAAACTGTGTTTAAGTGGTGTCTAACTGCCAATTCAATGCATTTCTGTTAGGTATTTGGAAATAAGATGATAATTCCTTCCTTGGATGGGGACCTTTTCCAGTGGGATCGAGATCGAGAGAGCATGGAAGCAGTTCCTTTCACAGTTGAATCTCTTCTTGAGTCGTCCTACAAATTCGGCGAGGACGTCGTTTTAGTTGGCGGAAAGTCTTTAACAACCTACGGGCTGAGCTCATATTCGGGGAAGGTAAAAGCCTGAAAAGTTCCCTTGCCACTCTGTGTTCCTAGGACTGCCTTGTAAATAGGTTGCTCTTGAGGTTTTGAAGCACAGTACAATTGATAATATAAGATTGTGTGGCACAACAGAGCAGAATCTGAATTTGTTGGGCAAATCCAGCAGGCTGGAATAGAGGTAAGAAGGGGGCTGCTGAGCTGTGTCCCGCTGTGATCCCTCCTGCCGCGTCCCTTGCACTAGCTCTAACATTTGTCTTGTCCTTCCTGAGCTGACTCATCTTGCCAACCCAATGGAAGACAGTTCATCACTTTTTATTGGATTAGCTTGTGCTGGGTTAGCAAATTTAGTCAGCTCAGCAAGGGTGGGGTGAGTTCCAGAGCGAGCCCAGGGGAAGGGGCAGGGATTCCATGAGATGAAGCGAGTGAAGAGGAAATAAGAAATGGCCTCTTCCCAGCAACATCTTGGAGGAATTCAGTTCTATCGTGTAGCTGTAACTGAGCTCTGCTTTGCAGTTTACTGAGGTCCAAAACTTAGTTGGAAACTGTGATCTGGCTAGGCTAGAAGGCATTTCTCTTCTGAAATACATTGGTTGAAAGCTGTATATTTAAAAAAAAAAAAAAGAAGAAAGGGAAAAAAGGTTTAAGAAGTGATTGCAGTGTTCAGAGTTCTAGATTTTCATGACTCTCTTTGTACAACATTTTTGGGTCAGATATTAAAATGATTATAGATACTTCATATAGTAAAGAAGAGACTAAATCATAAATGTTGACGTATTTAAGAAAAGACAGGAGGAAAACAAAAATAGATGTTAAAAAGTACTTTTTAAAAATTGAAAACTTCAAGTGCTTGTTTTTCACAAGATCAATTTTCCTACTTCAATGCGACAGTTTGACAGAGACCTCTTCTGTGGTGATAAGTCATGAATGAGAATATGGACCCCAAACAGATTTTGAAATCACTTTGATTTTCTCGTCGATAGCAGAGGACACTAATTTGCACTAGTAGAGGGCACCTCCCCCATGTTCAGGAAGTGGAAATTTCAGTTTCTGCTTTGTTTCCCAGCTTGTGTGTTGAGTAGCAGAGATGCTCCGTACAGGAAGCAGGGCCTGACTCTGCCCAGTTAAGAGGTTCAGCAGTCTGTTGCCTTCGGCAGTATAATGTTAATTCAGACTGATTACAAGTGTGTTCAACTCACTTTCCCAAATACTTTATAATCCTAATTCTGTTTCCTTATCCAAGGTGTTGTCTTTGAAATTGGGAGTATTGCAAAATCTATTCAACTGGGACAGTTAAATAAGGCACTCTCCTCCCTTAACAGAAGAGAAGGCCAAGGGGGATGGCTCTGCAGCATTTTATACAAATGATTAGTGCATCATTTGAAGTTAATAAAGTTATTGTGAGACATATGTGGCATGGAAACAAAGTGATCCTCCGGGCCTCATGTAGGAAGGATTTTTCTATGTCCATGGAGAAAGGATGGGAAAGGGAGCTGGGAGAGAAGAGGAGCATGCAAAGAAGAGTCAAAAGGCGATCAGAGATGGTCCAAACTGAATAATGGCTTCCCAGTCGTGGACTTCCTAGCGCTTTTTGAAAGTTATAGTCTGCAAAGCACTTGTGGTCTTTTAAACCAGGCTTTTCAAGATCCCTTTAAGTTGAGCACCTGAAAGAGTGGAGCTCTAAATGACTTGTGAGCCAAAAATGTATTTTGAGAATTGCTTGTTTTGAACGTTGCTGTTGGTTGTGTTTGTTTGTCTTGAAGTTCTCAATTTTCCTAAACAGTCCCCTGCACTGTCCCTTAGGTGAAGTACATCTGCTCGGCCATGGGCTGCCGTCGCTGGGATGACGATGAGTCGGAACAGGAAGACACTCTTCTCCTGCACCGAACCCAGAAAACAGTCCGTGCCGTTGGCCCGCGTAGTGGCAATGAGAAGTAAGTGTACAAACAGTTCAAAAACAGGCAGAGATTAGTCCTCAATATGTGACATTTTAAGGACTTGACCTGTTTTTTTCCCTTGTTAAATTACAAATTGCATGAGGGAGTTGAGATTCCTAACTGAAGGAATGTGGCAGACTGTTGTTTAAGTTCTAGCCCCTTTGCTTTTTAACGCATGTGAAAAATCCCTTAAACTTCGGTTTTATAGATGATTAGATAAAAAAATGTGTTTGCACACACTGACTTTCCCTAAATCCAATGCAAATAACTTTTGTTGTCCTTGGATATCTCCAAAGAGTTTGTCAACTGCTACTGGACAAGGGAAGTCACAGATGTGATGGTTCCAACAGTTGATCTTATACATCAGGAAAGTGTTTGTCTTCTTATGAGTAACTGATGTACGGCTTTTTAAAGTTCTTTACATACTCATAGTAACTACAACTGGAATATTTTGTACTTGGTATCTTCAGCTGTCATTTTAAGTTGATTTTTAAAATGGTTTTGGTCCATTTTTAAGATCTCATTCTTAAAGCAACTTTGTTCTTTTCATGATGTGTCTGTGCTTCAAAAGTTATGATTCAGTGGTGGCTGGCTCAGGCTGTGACCAGTTTTGCATGACGAAGTTTTAACACATAAAGAGTTCTATAAGAATACAGACACATTCCACAAATATATATATATATATATATATATATATATAGCATAAAATACAGATTCAAAAGTCTGGTTGCTCCACATACACTCAATATTTGCCCAACAATTTAGCATAGAACTAGTCTTTCCCTGTTCCCCCTGCTCCCTCTTCTGTTTGCAGCAGGATTTAGCAGGTTGTGCAACTGTAGTCAGTCAGAGATAGCCTAGTTGCAACTTGAATAGATTAGCAGATCAGAAGCCTTCAAAGGAAAGGGAGAAGCATGTCACAAATCTTAGCAACATGCACGCTCTTTCCTTTGTGCATCTGTCTTTCAAAAATGCGGCATTTGTGTATCCGAATGCTCCTGTTTTTGTGGTCAGAAAGAGATGCTGTCCTGTGGACGTGGTAGATCTGCTGTGTTTTAATCCAGAGAAAGAACAAAACAGTAACATTCAAATGAAAATATAAAATAAAATATACACAAATTTTATCATATGAATTTTAAATGTTTTCAGGGGCAATGACGGGGCTCTTGATTGGTGCCAAAGTGTTTCTAGCAAATTTTGGGTACCTAAACATTACTTCTAAAAATATTTTTCAGTTTCTGCCTTCACTTGGCCATACAGCTTTTGGCCATACAAGACATCTCTGTGTTCCTGATATAATCATCTGTTTCTCAGAGTATATTCACCTTTGAGCAGTCCTGATTTCATTGCAGTAGCTGTGAGAAAGATCCTGTACTAATGTACCTCTGGAATTAAAGCAAAAATAAAGAATAATTTCTCCCTGGCATGAAAATTATTTCACATAAAACCTGCTTTATCGATGGAGAAATATATCATGAACATAGAATGCTCCTTCCTAAACACTATACACTTGCAGCTTTTATCAGATGTGTAATGTTATTCTACCTAAACAGATCCAACTATATTACATGATTTTTTAATTAGCATGCCCATATATTAAACTTAACCTTTAATCCATTGGCTCTTCTTCACTAGCTGCTTTACTTTACCTTCTCAACTCATGCATCATGTTGTGCTACAAGTTGTTTTAGTTGTGTCCTGGAAATAGCCTACTTAGAGGATTAGCATCCCCTTTCCTGGTACAATTGGCGGCTTCTTGCAATCCTACTGCAAAATATGAGTCAAATGTATATAATTCCTTTAAGACTCTTTTGACTGGAGGGCTTTGGAGTTTCCCCTTGTAAAACAGAAGTTGTTACTACAAAGTTTTTCTTTTTCTCTTTAAGGTGGAATTTCAGCGTTGGTCACTTTGAACTGCGCTATGTCCCAGATATTGAAACTAGAGCAGGATATATTGAGAGCAATTTTAAAGCAAATATGAACAAAGAAGAAACTAAAATAATTTCAGATGTGGAAGAGCAGGAAGCTGTAATGAAAGATACAGTGATAAAGGTCTCCGTAGCTGACTGGAAAGTTATGGCTTTTAATAAACGAGGAGGACATCTGGAATGGGAGTACCAGGTACTGAAAAAGACAAAATATTAAATGTTATGGAAGTAGAAACTTTACAGCATTACAGAAAATTTGTTTTGGGTTTTCTTAGTGAAAAAAAAGAAAAAAGCCACACATCTGTTTGTAACTTTTTTTTTTAACTGAACTTTTATCTTTCAGCTGCTACATTTGTTACAAAAAATAAACCAAGGAGTTTAAGCATGTCATTTATCCTTACTTCTTCCATAACTTCTATAACATGAATTTTCAACATACCTCTCTCTTCTGCAGTTTTGCACTCCCATTGCTTCTGCATGGCTGGTTAAAGATGGCAAAGTGATTCCAATCAGTCTGTTTGATGACACAAGTTACACCGCGAACAATGAAGCATTAGAAGATGAGGAAGATCTTGTGGAAGCTGCCAGAGGGGCCACAGAATCCAGTGTCTATTTGGGTGAGACACCTATTGTAGCATTGCATGTGGAAATACAGATACAGATATATATGTGCTGTGCATACTGAGCATTCTCTGCTGAGGTTTTAGTAAAGGAGATCTTTTTGTACTGGTAGATTAAGGCCAAGAAAAGTAATTACGTGTCCAGTCTGATATTCTATATCATGCAGACCATTAAACTTGAACCACGTTGTTTTATAAATCCCAGAACTTGAGATTTCAGTAACAGGTCGCACCTACTCTTCACTTAAGTATTTATAATGGGTAGAGCTGTGTTTGCATCCCTTCTAGCCTGCTCTGGTCATCCCTGCTGCCATCATTCTAAGACATTCTTCTGTGTATCCGTCTTAGAAATTTTAACAAGCATAGAAGGTACAGACAAATAGAGAAGGTATAGCTTTGGCTCCAGCAGAATTAATTTGTCTGATTTCTTTGGACTAAACTGTTAGTAAGAAGGTTGCTTCTTTCTTTCTTTTTCAAAAAAGATAGTAAAACCATAAATCTTTCACACTAAATGTTCACTGCTTTGTAGTGTCAGTACTTTTGAGATGATTCCAAGTCTCAGAACTTTTGAAGATAGCCTTGTACCTAGCAAGGCAGTCTTACTGCTCAGTAAGCAATAAGCAATATTTTCTTCCAGCCCACTGATCTGTCACATTCTTTTTTTTATCTCTACATGGATTACAGTAATTTCCCATGAAGAAATTTCAGCTAAGGTTTTATACTACTGAGTCTAACTGTCAAAACTTATTTAACTTCATTTAATGTGGTTTGTGACAATTTGAAATAGATGGGCCTCAGGTTCTCCCTCCTCTCAACTCTCTCTCTAGAAGGTAAATGAGCTTTGGCTTTCTAAGACATTTTTTGCCTTAGCCTTTTTCTCTTGAGTCTTTACACTCAGATTTTACACTCAATTTTCCTGATAGTGGTTAAACAGATGAATCTTAAAAACAGCAACTTTCCTGTTAATGGCAGTTGAGGAGTAATCTGTACCAGTATTAAAGAAAGTCTTACATGTAGAAAACCCAAGTTGCTTTATAACTCTTGAAAATTTCTGGCATTTTTCTGAAATTTCAATTCCATAACAGTCAAAACAAGCTATGCTGATCTCTTGTGTTTTTTAGAATAAAGGCTACATATTGTTTGAATACATCCAGACCTAGTAATCAGAATACAGAGAAATACTTTCCAAAATACTTTCTTCAAACTAGCATGAACTGCAAAGGTTAAAATAAGTTATAAAGGTTATAATAATGAAATTTTACAAAGGTATGGATTTTGCTTTTCTTCGGCTGGGCAGTTTGAGTCACAAATACCAAAATTATGCCTTGAACTTCTTGGGTAAGTAAATGTAGAGTTGCACAGTGCCTCCTGAGCTGAGCTGAGCTGAGCTGTCTAACAACTTCTGGTCAAGCTGCTGCGCTGATCGCTGTGAAAGGTCTGTGAAAGATGTGAAAGACAGAAAATAGAGGAGATGGAGATCCTTCTTTAGCACTGTTCTACAATGAGAGAAACTGGTTCTTAATTAATTTATGTTGATTAATGCATGGTGGTGATTTGACTTCCCTATTACAGTAATAGATATATTTTTCACAGTCTTCATTAGTTCTACCTGGAATTAAACATGAGATGCTTGTTCCTTCTGTGGGTGGGTGCTCTCTGAAATGCCGCTTAAGAAAAAAAACCTTTTCCTGTGGGGTTCAATGCCCAGCCTTTGCTGTCCTGCAGGTAAGGCATTAGGAGTGCCCAGCAGCTTTCCTGTTCCTTACAACAGCAGTTGGTTGTGCAATAAATGCGAGGTTAAAAAACAAACTCCTGAAGTGCCAGAAATTTTTAACCACATTCACAACTGGGCAATTTTATGCTGTCTGAATTTTAACACGAATGTGATCTCTGGTTTATTACTTAGGTATGTACAGGGGCCAGCTCTATCTGCAGTCATCAGTCAGAATTTCTGAAAAATTCCCAACCAATCCAAAGGCTCTGGAATCCAGAAATGATAATGCAATTATTCCTCTTCCCAAAATCAAATGGAAGCCCTTAATCCGTAAGTAGCAGTGCAGAGTTTTGTTAATATCTTAACAATGAAGAGACAGGACATCTTTCTGACTTCCATTATGCATGAAACTAGTCTAATGTTTCCAACTGTAACAGGAACAATCTCTGTGCTCTATTAAGTGCTTTTTTTTAATTGAATGTTTAATATCTAAATATCTTCTTTAACTATGAATTTGACAGTATCTTCTTTATTGATGAATTGCTCATCTTCTGATTCAAATCTTTCTGCAAAAAAAAGATGAAATTTTTGCAGTGATGTGAAGATCGGTTAATGGACTTGTCCAAAAAAGAGTATTTTGGCAAGGAGGGAGTAGAGATTTATTAGGTGATAACTTTCATAAAATACCCTTTAGATGTTTGCTTGCATGAATTTTGATTCATGAATTGAATCTTACATTTCCTAAAATTATGCATTTGAAATTCTCATAGAATATGTGTGAAAGTGTGGAGTTTTTATGACAGCTTAGCTCAGAAACTAAATTTCCTTTCTATGCTTAGATTCTCCTTCCAGGACTCCAGTCCTGGTGGGCTCGGATGAATTTGACAAGTGTCTCAGCAATGACAAGTATTCTCATGAAGAGTACAGTAATGGAGCACTTTCAGTTCTGCAGTATCCATATGGTAAGTGGAAGCCTAAATTTGGAATTGTTTCAAATATTTCAATATTTGAATATTGAATTGAATATTGAAATATTTCAATTTCAGTATCACATTTACCCATGTGTTACCTGTGAAATTCAATAAATACAGCCCTTTTAACATCAAATGAAGCAGGAAATTATTACACAAATAAGAATTTCCAAATTGCGTTGCATACGCTGTCAGTGCTACACAGGGCACTTTGCATTGCCAGAAGTTGCTGCTGCAGAGGTTTTGTGTGTGCTGTCATTACCAGTAATAGCTGTACGTAGTGAAAAAAAAAATGTGATTTTGTTGTTGTTGTTATTTTGTTTTGTTTTTCTCCCAGAATTTGCTAATGTTGCTAGAGGTTCAGCCTTGCTGTATAGCTTTTCTCTATGGCAGACTTCCTGCACTGAAGTCTTTCAGTGGTCAGGCCTCAGCAACAAACTGTGACTGGAGACCTAGCTTGGCATAGTTTGAAGTCCAGTCAAAGTCCACCGCTTTGAATACCTGAATTCAGCTATGGAATAAGCTATATAAAAAAATCACAGGACATGCAAAACATGCAAACACGAATACTGTGTGTCTCTTGCGAAAACCTATTAATAACAAGACAGAATTGCTTGGTAGTTACCCACAAGTTAATCTATTCCCTCTTTGTGTCTTTTCTATGCAGATAACGGTTATTATTTACCTTACTACAAGAGAGAAAGAAATAAACGTAGCACCCAGATCACCGTTAGATTTTATGAGGATATGAATTACAAGAATATTCGCAAAAAAGATCCTGTTCTTCTCCTTCACTGGTGGAAGGAAATAGTTGGCACTATTGTATTCTGCATCGTGGCCACAACTTTTATTGTACGCAAACTTTTTCATCCACATCCTCACAGCAGAGTAAGTACTTTTTTCAATCCTAAATATGGAAAGCATTATTCTAGGCTTTGCTTTTGGTTTTCAGTGAGTAGTGTTAATAAGTTAATAACTAATGAAATAGCAAAATCAAAAGCCTATATTTATTATTTAATGTATTTGTGAAAGCTGTCAGCTGCTGTGCAGAAGCGCTTAACTGCTGCAGCAGGCAAATATATTGCTTCAACAATATCTGAATTACATAGAAGTGATTTAATGCCATATGTAAAGGCCCAAATTGATCTCAGGCATTAAGGACTTTTTTTGTTGTTTTGGTAGCTGCGGAAGGAATCTGAAACACAGTGTCAGACTGATAGTAAATATGAGCCCACGTGTGGAGATGTTAAAGAGAGCAGCTGGAATGATGTCAAGAACTCTGGATACGTGTCAAGGTGAGCTCAAGTAATCACAATTCAACAAAAGTGCCAAAGTGTTTTGGTGAGGGGGAGAACTAACCTTATCTGCAGAGTTTGTACTTGTTGATTCTTACTAGTGTTCTCAGACTGCATAGAATAAGTGTCAAATGCAACACAGAACGCTGTCATCATGCTGTCAGTGCGATGGCAACCCCTGAGCTGTCCCTGAGAGGCTACAGGATACCTGTGTTTGGAATTGTTCTTATATTTCTCAATGAAATGGAAAATTGAGGTCCTCAGTGTTTTGTGTGTGCCTCGGGGCAAAAAAGTGGCCTTTTGTTTCTGTGTTGTGGTTTAGGGAATTGGAGATGGAAGCGTCTGATATTTTATGAGCAAAACGAGCAGAGTATGTTTGAAACAGACCTTTGCTACTATTTTGATGGAGATTGGTTAAGGCAAAAGATTTTCTAGGCATACGTCACTAGTATTTTGAAGAAAATATGGCCAAGAGCTGTACGCTTGCAACTTGCTGAAGCCGTGAACTAGAGAAATAAAAATGAGGAAGAACAAGAAGGGTTATGAGATATAAAAGCAGTGATGTTTCAAAAAAGATGGATAGAAGAACTAGTAGCAAAAATGCTTGAGAAGAGGCAATTTTTTAAAGGCAAATTGTGATTTAGATGCTTGTCTGTTGCCATCTGTTATGGGGATAGGAACCTAGGCTAAATAGCTCTGATCTTGACAGTAAGCACACAACCTAATAATCCTAAAAGCTTCTTCAATTTATTATGTGCTGCTGTAAGGAGTCTTGCTGGGAACGTGATAGACGCTGCATAAATGTGTAATCAGCAACTGTCCATTTCATAAACAGCCAACCCCCTGATTACATCAGTGGCTGAGCACGACAAAAAGACAAGAGACATGCTGGAAGTCACACAGCCTGTATATTTTTTTATAGAGAAATATATTAATATTTCTTATATTATAGAGAAATACATTAATATTTCTACAGCCTGTAGAGAAATATTTCACCCTTAGAAAAGCAAAATGGCTTGGAAGTATCCTTTACTAATGCATTTTTCGCCACTGTCCTCTCACCCTTCTCCTGCCCCTCTGTGACTCTCTCTCTCCCTCCAGATATCTGACAGATTTTGAACCAATTCAGTGCCTGGGTCGCGGAGGTTTTGGAGTTGTGTTTGAAGCCAAAAATAAAGTAGATGACTGCAATTATGCTATCAAAAGGATCCGTTTACCTAACAGGTAATGAATGAGTTTGAGATACAGACAAAGTAATGAGTTGTGGAATCCAATCCTACACTGAACCATCTGTTCCTGAATTAATTTCCAGGTATTATTACATTAGGATGAATAACATACTTTTTTACTGGGGGTCTGATTGAGTTTTGGCATTGAGAATTTGGCATATGTAATCACAGCAGAAGGGTGACCTGCTTGGCTAAAATACTTGCATAGCAGGACACTCGAAAGGATATTATGGCTACACGGGATCTCCATTGATTGCCTAGATGAATAAAGCCTTTGATAACAGGACCAGTGATTTGTAGCACTGTTAATTTGCTTCTCTCCTTCCTCTCTTTACCTCTCGTATTCCACCCTTTTTTTTTCTCCCTCCCTCCTCAGCTTTTCTGACTCCATTTGTCCATTTGTTTCATTTTCTGGTCCCACAACCCTTACCTTTTCTTTCAGTCATAGGTGGTCAAGCCATGCTGCTGAATTCCCCTACACAGAGCTTGCAGCACTTCCTTTTAGTGGGAGATGGGAGACACTGCTTCTGGAAATCTCGAGTTAGAACAGCAACAGGCAGGCCAGTAGAGGGTGGGGGTAAAGCTATCAAATCTAGAATTACTATTTTTTAAATGTATTAAATAAGTCATTATTTAAGATAAAGATTTTGTTCAAAAAACTAAGGTAGCCTGCTTTTTTCTTTTCCAAGCCTATAACATTAAAATCGATTAAATAAAGCTCTTTTGACTTCATTTGAACCAGTTACAGTCTCATGAAGAGAGATTTTGTAGGACACCAGGCTACCTGTTTTCCTACCTGTAAAATGGAGATAGTCTTTACACAGTCTCCGAAAGTTCTGCCAATTAAAGAAAGGTGTAATTAACACTGAGGTGTAATGGTCTGTCGCCTTTTGCGTCAGTGTCTTCTACATCCCTGGTAGAATATTGCCATTTAGTGGACCTTTTTCCTGTCCTTGTAAAGAGCTGAGAGCAAGGTGAAGTTCTTCTAAGTTTTTGTTACCTGTAATTATTTGAAAAGAGATGACTAAATAATTAGCCGTTATGAGCATATCCTGCTCCCCCACACTTCTAACCTGAAGGAGTTATTTTGGGGAATTGAAGGCAGATCTGTCTCTTGGTGGGAAGAACAGTGCTACTAGCCTGCTTTATACTGGGCTAGCTTTGGTTAAATTCCTTTGCAGAAATTTCCATTCTGTGCTGTTGCTTTATGTGACCTTGTCTCTGTGTTTTCCTCTTCCTCACCCAAATCCCTAGGGAGCTGGCTCGTGAAAAGGTGATGAGGGAAGTCAAGGCGTTGGCTAAACTCGAGCACCCAGGTATCGTTCGGTATTTCAACGCGTGGCTGGAAGCGCCCCCGGAGCGATGGCAGGAGAAGATGGATGAGCAGTGGTTAAAGGACGAAAGGTAACTCGTTTCAGAGATGATAAGGTGGAATTTTTGTAACAGTTGAATGTTACCATGATGAAGTTATTCATGAACAGAATGAGAGAACAGGTTGTCTATCCAAGAAGATGGAGACATCAGTCAGGAAGATGACAGATTAGGGATGTATTAAGGCCTTTTTTTAGGGTGTGGAACATGCTATAGGTCTTCATTTAACTTTTCTTCTTTGGGTGGGTAGAAGATTGGGCATTGTTTGTTACTGAGATTTGGTATTTCTGTCGTCTTTGTTCTGTGTTACTGCTGTTGTCCTGTTTATTGTCTTGGTTTATGTGAGGGATCCATAGCTCTTTGTAGAATTAGGTTATAAACAGAAAATTAAGTAAAAGAAGATGAAGAGGGTATTGAAAGTAAAGAAAAAAGTGAATTTATGTTAGCAGCAGTTAAAGGTGTCAAGGAAGGAAGGAGGCTTAATATGAGACTATATAGTGATCTCATAGTAACATCTTAAAATGCCTGAGAATTTTTGGAATACATTGACCTTTATATTTATTTCAGGGACTGAATTAACATTTCACAGCTCTAACTTCCAACATGGCTATAAATGTTCAAAAGAAGTGAATATTTTGAGCTGAAGATAAACCTGATTGCACAGAGGGAGGCAGGGAGTAGAGTTTGCTAAATTTTCTTTTACCGTTCATGAGATATTTAACACAATACATTTATCTCAATGAGAAAACATAATCCTCACTGACAGAAATGGATGGTGAATTCTGGTTATTAGCGATGCCCACCCTCAGAGTCATTTGCTAATACGTTAGCATGCCTTCTGTTCTCAAAGCAAGCAGTTGTTTAAACATAGTCTTTGAAAATTCATTTATGATGGGATGAAGTTCTGTAATATTGATCTGTTCGTTTTTTTTTCCGTTCCTTTTAGCACTGATTGGCCACTCAGTTCTCCCAGTCCAATGGACGTTCCATCATTTAAGATTAGAACAGAGCCATTCTCTACAAAAGAACACATTGAAGTTATTGCCACTTCATCCGAGAGGATAGGGTCCTTTTCCGTGGGGATACCCTGCGGACAGTCTGATTCATCGGAAAGCCAGTTTTCTCCTCTGGAATTTTCTGCCACGGACAACAGGGACTTGCACCAGTCAGAAGATCCCCTGTTAAACCTGCAGGACAGTGTTCTTATGGGCTGTGATGTGGAAGACAGTACCATCAACAATACCAAGCTGGGTCATTCCTTTGAAATGTGCCCTCCAGCTATTCCTGTGGTACACCTGAGGGAAGGGACGTCGTCCTCCATTGTGTTTGAGGATTCTGGCTGTGGAAATGCTTCTAGTAAGGAAGATAAAATTGATGTTTCACATGATGAAAGTGTTTCTGAGGGTAAGCCTACAAGTACGAAAGAGTTCAGTGACAGGAAATCTGCTTCAGGAAGTCCCCTCTCAATTTCTCCACCAAGGCCAACAAGTTTAAGCCTGGACTTTTCTAAAAATACAACAGAAAAAGTCAAACCCACCTCTCCCAAAGTGTATCTTTACATCCAAATGCAGCTCTGCAGGAAAGAGAACCTTAAAGACTGGATGAGCAGAAGATGCGCGATAGAGGAGAGGGAAAGGACAGAGTGTCTGCAGATATTTCTGCAGATAGCTGAAGCAGTTGACTTTCTGCACAGCAAAGGATTAATGCACAGGGATCTCAAGGTTTGTATCAGCAGCATATTATAGGAAATGTTTTCTCTGTTTGCATGAATATCACTGAATGCCTGAATTTTCCAAGCTCTAGCTGTAACTGTAATCACTGGCTGTGTCCCCAGACAAATATTTTCTGGTTTACTGCTGTGAGATTATCTTTGGAGCTATGGCAATTGAAGTATCTATGCCCAAAATATCACACACAAGTCTCTGGTACTGTAAAATTCCTGAAGCACAGGGACTCATTCCAATGGCAGCACAGAGTAGCTGCCTCCTTACTGCAGGACTGACTTGGGGATCAGCAATTGCACGTTTGACTGCCTCTCAACTCAATTTTAGGTTCTGCTTTAAAATGAGAAATCATGTGATTACAGGTAACTTTTATATATATATATATATATATATAAATGTGGGGCTAATACGACATTGGAGAGAAACCCTGCTAAGATATTTGACAGTATCAGTTACCTCCGAATGGGTGTTGCTAAAGCTAAGTCTTAATGTTTTTACAACAGTTTGGAAGTGGAGTGCTCCAGGAAATCAACATTCATCATTTACCATTACAACTCAACTCTTTCTACAGCAAGATCACTTGCACCTGCCACAGATCTGCTGCATTTGTTACAGCATTTTTAATTCGGTTTGTGCTTTTACAGCTTTGTTCGTTGCTGAGCTATACGGCAAAGAAAACTTCTCGGGTGAAACTTCGCTTTGGTGTGAATAAAAGGAGAAAGAAAAATAAATTCTTTATTTTTCTCCTTACTTTTTCTATAGCAATATTGCCTAAGAGCAGCAGTGTTAATCATGCTTACAGAAATCAAAAGTAAAGTATTAGTACTCTAGGACTGAAATGTAAACTGTTCTGCAGTTGAATTCCTAAGTCAGTGCTGACTGCCATGATCTTTTTAGTGTGTGATAAGGCGCAGGGTGTTAAGGCCAGTAATGAGTGCTATACAGCATGGGAAAGTAGTTTGCTTTTAGCTCTGGCTTTTGAGATAGTTGAAATAGGAGTAACTTACGGGTTTTGTACCTCTTCTGTGTTGCCTTATCTTACTGAAACTTAGTACTGGAAGTGTCCCTGTTACCAGTGACCAAAATCTACATCTCTGAGGGCTGCAGTTCTTTACTCTTGCCAAGTGCTGGAGAGGCAGTTCCCATTTCTGTTTGGGGAAACACTAATACCCACCTCAGTGGAGTAAATACTGAAATGGTAACAGCTGTTGTTGGAGCTCCTCAGATGGTAATCATTTGGTATCAGTAGAAACAAAAGATAAAAATACTGTGTCAGACTTGTCTGTTAAAAGGGAAATAAAAGTTCAAGTTCAATAACACTAAAAGCATATGCCAAAGTTAGAAAAGCTCAGAACTTATCCAAGTATTTTCTTTTCTCACCAGCATTAAGCAGTTATATTGAACCAAAACTATCTGAAAATCTTTAGTGCTTGAGAAACCTAGCAGACAAGTAATTTAATCCGTATATTAATATGTTGCTAGACATGTTAATTAATAGCATTTCTTAACAATACAGTCACTTGAAACTCTGCAGAGTCTTTGCTGGGATCACTGTTCAGTAAAGTTATGTAGATCTTGGCTGAAAGCTACCTTGGTGTCAATCAGCAGTTATGTAGAGTTTTGTTGGAACATCTTAAAAGTTCGGTGTTGGCAGGAAGATGAACAGGAGGGTTTTTTGTTTACTTGGTATAAACAATTTGGAAAGAATCTCCCCAAATGAGCAACTTCCATGCTTCAGAAAACTTCCTGTGCATGTATAGACATTATTCTTATATCCTAGAGGTTTTTGTCTATGATTTGTTAATTTGGTCAAAATAACAGCTAGTAGGTTGGGGGTTTTTTTGTTTTTTTGTTTTTTTGGGTTTTTTTTTTGCTGTTTTCAAGGAGCTCCCTGGAAAACATCTCATCTAATTTTGTTTGTCAGCTCTAATAAGCAAATCTGTGAATCTGTTTTTCCTCTGCTAACCTCTGCCTAGCTCTACGGTAGCTTTTCTTGTTCCCATTGGTGCCAGGGAGAACTGGCTGGACCTATGTGAAAATAGGTTTGCATGAGTGCATATTGAAAGAGTCAAAGATTTATTTAAAACCAATTATTAAATTAACAGCACACATCGAGATATATTCATGAGGCTCCCCCTCATCAGAGATATCTTAATGACAAGACAGGAGGAATTTAGGCAAGTGAGTAAGCAAGTGGATAGGTTGCACTTCTAATTCTTTGAAAGAGAGTAAAATAATTATGTCTGTCAGGTGGATTGGCTGTTATTCCCAGGATGAGCTGTCAGACGTGCTTTGGCAGCTCAAAAAACATGTTGGATCAAGTGAGATATCAAAGGATTGAAAAAAGCCACTTTTTTGCAGCTTTGATTGAATTGAACAGTAGTCTTCCAGATGTGTGATTACATCCTTCATTTATGTGGAAACCTGGGAATTTTTACTGTGATGGAAGAATCTGAAATTTCTTTGTGCACAAGATAATTAAACTAGAAATTGGTTGTATTTTTCTGATGTGAGTCCCAGCTGAGGGCACCTGCCTTGCTTCAGAGCGCTTCAGTTCTTGCTGGCTGTGCTTCGCTGGGGGCTGCGGGGGTTCCGCTCTCCTGAATCTGCAGCAACTCTGTGGGCGAGGGGAGGCCGGTCAGAAACAAGAGGCATCTTCCTGGTTTCTGTGTTTGCTGGAAGGGGAGGGAACAGAGCTGAAATTTGTAGCCTCTAAATCCTTCGTGGAGAAGTTTGTGTCTTGCACTTTTCAGCTCTGAACGCATTTCTGAGCGCTTCTGTGTGAATTTCCCTCAATTTCAGTGTCCATTGCCATTGCTTAAAGCCAAGACCGTGGGATGTGGCAAGCTAAAGCAGGGTTAAGCCAGGGCGTCAGTGTTGCTGCTCTTGTGACTGCAAAGTTCATAAACTTTTAATTCTATTGGGTAGAAGCTCTTCCCACAAGGTCAGTCAGTACAAAGAGTGGACGCTGTTCCCAGACTCCCAGCTATATCTATAATTTACAGTTAAGATGGTGTGCTGTAAGCCAATTAAAAATTTTGTGGCTGCCTGTAGCACTCAGAGATCAGAATAAACGATAAAGAGTCAGAACTGCAACGTGAGGTGAGAATTTGCCTTGTGTTTGATGGCAAACGGGGTGACTTTTTGCAGCTCTTTCCCGGAGCTGTTGATTTTTGCAGGCTCCTGTGGTGTTGGGAACCATCTACAGGAAGGCAAGAGATGAGCAGTCTGGGACAAGAAAGAGACTAGTTATTGTGGAATAATTATGTTTTCCTGAATAGCAGGGATTCTTAGCCTGTCTTGCTAATGTGATCCTTAATTAGAATTTTTAGCAGAATTAGAACAAAAAGCTCTACCTACTGAGACCCAGAGACTTGTTAGTTTTTTTTTTTTCTATTTTTTTTTTTCAGCCTTCCAATATATTTTTCACAATGGATGACATAGTAAAGGTTGGGGATTTTGGACTGGTAACTGCTATGGACCAAGACGAGGAGGAGGAATCGGTCCTTACACCGATGCCGGCCTACGCCAGACACACGGGACAAGTAGGGACGAAACTCTACATGAGCCCCGAACAGGTTGGTGCTCCCTGCTCCAGCAGGACCTGGAGGCTCTGCGGATCCCCAGGAGCTCACGCATCAGGCACTTTTTCTACATCGCAACATATTGCAATCAGGTTGCTTAAATTCTTTTCTTGTAACCATCAAGGTAAAATCTTGACCTAAACTGAATTCCCAAATTAAATTAATATACATTTTTAATATGTATATATTTAATCACAGCAAAAAGTGTTTGACTAATGATTACTTAGGTGCATTGATTAGTTAATCTTGCTGTTACGGTTAAGAGAAAACCAACTATATAATGAACTCAGGGTAGATGAGAAAGAACACACTGTGGTACATGAGAATTAAGTTGAAGCACTTCACCTGGCAGTTGTACCTGCCGAGGGAGCTGATATCAGGAGCTTGGCTGGTTCCTGCTCCCTCGGTGAGGTCTGGCTGCGCGCCCAGAGGCTGGTAGGAAACCTGCCCTGGGGCTTTCGGCTCTGCACAGAAGCAGTCGTGGGTTGACCGAGTGGGGTTTGATCACACAGTGTGTCCCTCCATGCAGTAAGGAGTTTGACTGACCTAACCCTAATTTTGGATTTTCAGATCTATGGGAACACCTATTCGCACAAAGTGGATATCTTTTCTTTGGGGCTGATTCTCTTTGAGCTGCTTTACCCCTTCAGCACACAGATGGAGAGGGTCAGGGTAGGTATTCTGTTTTACCAAGCATTATCTGCTGTTTGGTCACTTGTATAAAATCTCCATTCGCTTGGAAAAGCATTTGCAAGAGATTCTTCTTGGCTTTATTTTTGAAATTAGAAGGACAGCTTCTTTTTCAGCCTTGTACAGACCTCCTGAATCCCGGGAATGAATCGCAGTCTTGCTAGTGTGTGCAATCCAATTCAGGCCCTAGTTTCTTTACAAATTTCCTGCTTTGTCAAGCCAAATAAGAGAAACTCTTGAACTACGACACCCAGGATCTCAGCAACAAATGCACTTGTGACTTCAAGCCTATCAGTTTGTTTTTCACTGGAGAATTTGACTCATGCTGAGTTTTTGCCATTCCTTCCTCCTTTGCATGTCCAGTGCTTTGTCACTCAAAACACATAGTGGAAGTTGCTGTTAGCTTTGTCTGTAGCAAGTCTTGTTTGTGAGTCTTGTTCCTCTTAAAGCACCATCTACCCAGTAATAAAATGACTTCTCATTGCATCAGCTGTGAATTTGGGAGGCTTGATGGTGCATTCTTATTTTTCTCTGCTATTAAAACACGTGTGATATCCATCTCTGCCATCAGGAACAAGTTCATACAGAAGAACAAGGGCTACAGCCAGTTTTTCTTGTACAGGTGATCAGTGACCTGTCCACGAAAGGAGAGAGAATTGTTGTAACTTGTATTTGTCATTGGGATACATTTGGTGTTTCAGTCTTCATGTGAGGACAGGCTCTTTTTTTGCAGAGATGTAAAAAGCATCTTGAACAAAACTATGAAACCAGCCTGATCAAGTGCTTCATCTCTGCTGGTCTTGCACTCTTCTGCTAAAGCTTTTTAGATTTATATGACACAAAGGAGCATATTCCAGAGGACTGAAGTTGCTTAACTTGTACTGAAAGCAACTTAAATTTCCCTGTCTTTTCCCAAATAAAAATAACTTGCCTGGGACATGTGCCCCAGGGTTTTCCTTGATCATCAAGATCTTTCGCAGCGGTGACTACAAGACTTTGCCCTTCCAATGTCTGCCCTGAATATGGAAGCAAAGCAAAGTAATCAGGAAAATGGATCCTAAATTACCTCAAATTCCCAAGAATTTTTCTTCCGTGCTTGACCAGGCAGTGCAGCAAATCCTTGGAGTGTTTGATGAGCAGAAAAATTCCCAGAGGAGAAGCGCAAGAGGCCTCTCTGCCTCAGGCTGTTAGCGGTTAGTCTGTGGCAGTGCAGATTGTTTTCAAACAAGATGTTGGAAAACAGATCAGATTTCAGATTGATTGGTAAAAAAAAGAAGTTGTTGGGTTTTTTTTTTCCTGAGCTGTTTATTGACACAGAGCCAAATTTTATCTTGCTCAGAGGTGTGACTGTGACTGCAATGATCAGTTTGTGCTTTCGGTGAAATAGTAGTGGATTGACTTTAACTGCAGAATTGTTTTATTCTTTCAAAATTATTTATTTTATGCTTTTTTTTTTTTCGTGAAAGAGATACTTCTTAAAAGATGCAGAGTACTAAATATTGTCTTTCTGGTCTAGAAACATGCCAAAGCAGGTCGTGGCTTGGTGGAAATCCCAGAATTTATGTAAATAAAGTAGCTTGCTGCAAATTGTGTAGCTGGCCGTGTGAAATGCTGTCACTAGATGGAGCCAACGTGCTAATCATGAACAGTGACTAAGGGAGAGCAGCTACGTTGTGCGGGCACACAAATGGGCCGCTTGAACTGCCTTTGAAACCGCTGATAGATCTGCTGTGAACCTGTTAGCCCCAACTAAAGATTGGGGATGACAGTGCCGAGACAGAGCCTGGCGTTCCCTGCATCTCCATTCTGGAATCGAAGATCTTGGGGTTACAGGTGGTGCAGCCCTGACCTTGCTGAGCCTGAGTGGAAAAGCTCAAGTTTGTGTGTCTGGACACTCTAAAATTGCAAAGATCAGAGCTCTCCTAACACAATTTCTAGTGCAGACTGTATACGCAGGGAAACAGTAGTGTGTACATTTAAGTACATTGTAGTTTGAACCACTAAAATGATAATTAAAAGCAAGCCTTTCCTTTATCAGCATGATTTGTTTGCATAGTTTGGATTTTTTTGAAAAATAATAAAAATATATTGTTGGAAAATGGTATTTTGGAAGAATTAAGTGCTTTTCTTAATATTTTACAGACCTTAAGTGATGTCAGAAATTTGAAGTTCCCATCATTGTTCACTCAGAAGTATGCACAAGAGGTAAGTGTATCTGATGCTAGTAATTTTAGCTTTTTCCTGGTTTGTTTTTCAGTTGTCTTGCAAGTAAAAAATGTAGAAGTTTTAGCTTTCATGTCTTTAAGATGCATTTCTCTGTCCAGTGTTTTACGATGCTTCAAAATAAAAATGTTACAGTATGGGGTTGGACTAGCTGATCTCCAGAGGTCCTTCCAGCCTCAGTCATTCTGTGGTTCTGTGCATGCCAATGTTTTCATCACACGGTTTAACTGCAGTAGCTGTAAGACATTAGCTGACTTTCTTTTGTCACTTGTTGTCACTCATTTCACCTAAATCCTGGCGTGATTTCTTGCAACGAGTCCACGTACACGAAGTGCAGAGAGTTCTAGACAGGTAGCATCGTGGCTCTGTGGGGTCTAGCTCCAGGAACTGGATCTTGCAAGTGGAGAACTCTATGTTTAAAGTAAAATTTCAGGTAACAAGGAAGTTTAAAAACCTCTGCAAAACTGAGATGCTTCCAGTTTTCATGGTGGCTTCAGCGCAGGAGTTCAGAGCCCAGCCTCTCATCCTGTACAGCTGCAGGGGCTGGGGGGGAACGTGCTGGGCTCTGTGGGAGCAGGACACCCTGTTTCTCACTCCAAGATGTTTTGGGAAGTGCTTTTGGTCATGAGATTTGAGACAAATCTTCAAACTACCTAAATAGTTCAAGGAAAACTCCAACCCGCCCTGTGAAACTAGTGCATGTGACAGCTTAAACCTCATGCTTAAAAATTGCCAGTAAGTTAAATTTTGTATAAGATTTTTGAAGTCTTGTGGTAGCAAATAATGTAAAGTTTTTATCACTCAATTGAACTTTGGGTCAGGTTTGATCTGCCAAATAGAGTGTAGTTCTTGATAATAAAGGTGGTTGGTGGATGCACAGTGATATGTTTTGAAAGGTTTAATGAACTTCTAAATATTGTTCTGAAGCATTAATACCCAAACCACTAAGAAAGCACTTGGGGACACTTTCCAGTTGTTCATACAGCAACAGCTAAAGTCGGAACATTAAAGAAGGAGGAATTCCTGAACAGGTTCATGCAGCACATCTCATCTTGTCTTTTAGTACACCATGGTGAAGGACATGCTCTCTCCAAGCCCCACAGAGAGACCAGAGGCTGCAGTGATCATAGAAAATCCTGTGTTTGAAGACTTGGAACTGCCAGCAAAACCAGTGCTGAGACAGCGGTCACGGACAATGAGTTTATCAGGAAATAAGCATTCGAGACAACCAAGCAAATAAATATCCTCAGGATCCCTTCTTCCACTCGACAGGCTTTAAAGGGATTGTTCATCAGAAGGATCCTATGTTGCAGAATGTCTACCATGGAAATAGTTTACTTCAGCTTTTTTTCCCATGTTTAAGATGCATTGGACAGATTTTGGTTTACTCCGACAGCCAAGAAAGGCAGTAACTACACTTTTCACATTCCATTTTCTTCACTCTTCTAGGTGGATGGGTCCAGCTGCTGTGCTTACCAATCTTGTGCTCCATTATCTTTTGTTTTGGTTTATTGGGTTTTTTTGAGGCTTGTAAATGTCAGCTTGCTGGGTAAGTGAGAGATCTGTAACATGTAAATAGAATTAAAATACTGTATTTTTATAGTGCAAATTACAGTCTCTAAGCCTAGTGAGTGTATATCCAGATCACTTGCTCTTGAAATGAAGATGCTTTTGAAACAAACTATGACTCCATTTTTGTCCCTGGTGGGTAAACTGGAAATTGCACTATTTTTAAAGCAAAAAAGTATCACACCTGTACATACGGTCACTCTCCATAGTCAGTCGTTAGAGGAAATTGTTTCGTATTTCCGCACTATCGTAGTTCTTAGGGAATGCATTTTATACTGATAAACCTGTAGAAAAGGAAAAGGAACCTTTTGCAATGAAAAAAAAGGGGTTATAGACAATGGTTGGAAGAGCCATAGTAAAAAGAATTATGTACGAAATGTTGTGCTTCTGATGATTTAAACCTAATGAAGTCATACGTGTCCTATGTAATCTTGTAGATTTGTACTTTCAAAAAAAAACAAAATCAACTGGTAGGCATTTGTTGTAATCTGCTAATTTAACTGCCTAATACCATGCTTTTATTTCTCAATGTAAATATGTTTTTATTTATAAAATACAGAATCAATCCATTTGGGTTGGTGGTGTACAGAATGCACTTGCTGTAATTGTTGGGTGCATTAATTATTGTGACTTTTTTCAAGTCTAAATGATTTAATAAACATTTTTTATTAAAAAAAAAAAATCTCTAGTAGTTGCTTGTGTTGAAACCCTTCAGGGGTGTGTGCTGCAGATGGCAGCCGTGGGCAGCCGAAGTATCTCTGCTCTGTCTATCTCACTTGCTTTGCCTTCCTCTCTCAAATGAGCATATATATATGTCACTCTGAAGCCAGATGCTTCTGCAGGAGGGGAGGATGGAGCTCTCAGGAGGTGAGGTGTGGATTATGGAGGCTTGGACATAATCTCAAGTGTTATCAGAGTGGGAGAAAAGGGGATAATTTTCACACATTTGCATAAATGTTTTTGGTTGTTTTTTTACAGTAAGTTTTCCAAGCTTAAATTTTTGCAGTTAGAGTCTTTGAAATCAGTTCCTTAAAGTGAAGCTAGAGGTGCGCCCTTCAGAGGATCACTGTGCTCTGCTATGATACTTCAGCAAGCACCTGAAGTGCCACTCCAAGCCGTGGCACTTTGTGATAAAGCCAGAGCGCGTGACAGGGTTTTCTTGCTTGTGCTCTCAGCTGCCTGTGTCCTAGATTCTGGCCCATCAGAATATCAGATGTTTCATTCACCAGTTAACATATGAGCAGCTGTGGGAAATTTAGAAAACAACTCTGAGGCTGCCACAGGTCCCTTGTCTTGCTGTGGCACTGGACATGAGTGTGTGCCTTCCTGCCAACACCTTTTTTTGCCAAGGGATACCCTCACGCTGGAAGGACTCAGGCCTTTGACTAACTTGCCTCTCTCTTCTTACCCTGTGTTAGATACTTGCGGAGACCTTCTGGTGCAATCCTGCCTTTCCAGGGTCACCCTGCAGTTGTTCCTCAGCTCCCTTCCAGGGAGCCAGTGCCAGGAAGCTGCTGTTTAAAGCCCAGGGAAGCACTGAGGAATAATGATTCTGTTCCTGTATTTGTTTGAAACAGCTGATCTATTCTTCTGTACTTTCTGCTTAAAGTCCATACACTGTTGCTGGGATTTTAGTGGTGAGAGGAAAGGATATTTATACTTTTTTGTTGTTGTGTTGTCCAGCAACATTCTATATGGTTATACTCACAGCATCAACGTATAGACACTGCAGTGCAAAAAGAACCCTTATACTTAACCAGTAACTTCTCTACCTCTGCTGCTTGGCTGGTGTCAGGCACCTGTAAGCTCTTTTGAACTCCTTGGGTAGTTGGTTCTCTAGAGAAATGTTTCGGCAAGGCCTGCTCATCCCCAGGGGGTCTAAGACATAAGGGCCCTTTCCAGAATAAAGAAGGACTAAGGGAACTTGTCATAAATAATTCACAGAAAACACCACTGAAGCAGCAGTCTTAGATTCTACAAAGGCACTCAAAGGAAAACCACACACAGAGTATTTCTCCCGCCCATTTGTGACCGATGTTGAACCACTCTTATGCTGCCAAACACTAAGTCTGAAGCGTGAAAGCAGCGAGCCCCTTGGTGCTTCAGAAGCAAGAACGTTGCTTAAATCCTGTGCAGGCAGCCCAGGCTGACAAGCACGAGCTCTCGGTCCACACTGGCTTTATATAAGCCTTAACTCTGCTCTCTCATCCTGCCAATGCCCATTCACAGACTGACCCAAGGGATTCTATTAAAATTTGTCAGACTTATGATCTGAATTGCAAGATGAGAGTTACAGTAAGCTCAGCAGAAAAAACTGCTGTCCCACCTTTGGTTGTAGGAGATCACCACGCTATAAACAGCAAGACAAGTTCACATTATCAATTTTTTTTTTTTTTTTGCACCATGAAGTTTGAAATGTTAATTTTAAAAAAAATAAATAGTAAGACAGTAATTATCTTCATTAGTTAAATAAATTGCCCCAAAATAGCAAAGTTCATCATTCTTAAAAGCTTGGAAGATGAAGTAATATCTTGTAGCACACCCCCAGCTATAATAAACAATTAAGCCCTATTCCAGCCTCTCCTTCCCCTATTTTCCTCCCCGTTGCTCTTCCATTTGGATGTGCTCTTGTGTTGTTCCCGCAACAGCCTCCAGCAGCTGATTCCAAATCCCTATTGCTTGGGTTTGCCCTTCAGAGCGCTGTTAGGCACCGGCACGCTACATTCCAAGTCTGGAGCAGTCTTGGAAAACGTGGCTATTGAAACCATGTCTTCTCCACTGTCCACCTGAGACCTGTGCCTGCAAATGAGCAGCTTCTTCAGGGCCCGCTGGAAGTCCCGGTTCAGGAATGCGTAGAGCATTGGGTTGATCGTGGAGTTGCAATAACCCAACCAAGTGATGATCTTGAAGGTGTCAACCAGGATGGTGCTAGTGGAACTGGCCCCTTTGGCAGCCAACCAAACATTCAGGACAAAGTAGGGCAGCCAGCAGAGCACAAAGACAGAAATGATAATGCTAATGGTCCACGTGGCTTTGTTCTCCAGTTGCAGGTGGTTCTGCCGTTTGCTGTTGGGGTGGTAGTGAATCTCCAGCGTCTGAGACATGATCCGCGTGGCCTTGAGCCGCGAAGCCCGGTAGATGAAGAAATACATGCTGCACATGACCATGAAGGGGACAAAAAAGGCAAGGGCAGAAGCTACAATGGCAAAAATCCAGTTGGTGACAAAGATGCATTCTCTGCCTGCATCAAAATCCACTCCTGGGATCTCGTTCCAGCCTTGCATGACAGGAAGGAAGGAAATGAGGGAAGAGTACACCCAAACCATGCAGGTCATTACGATGCACCTGCAAAAGGGAAAAAAAAAAAAAAAAAATCGGGGAGAGGAGAGGGTCGAGTTATTTTGAGATGAGAACATCCAGTACAATTCAATCCCCATGGTAACCCCTGTGGGATATCACTGCACAACAGTCCCAGAGGGTTTTGAGAAGTGGCAGAGCAGAGAGAAAGCTGGGATACAGCAAGCCCATCTGTGAATGTCTCTGATGACTTGGTACTTTGGATCTATGGCTTACAGAACAGCCCAGGTGTATAAGGGAAGCTCACAGCTGGATGGGAAACAGGAAAAATAATGGTTTACAGGTTTTTGTTAATATTTAAACCTTAACATGCAGATTTTTTCTAATCAATTCCAGCATTAATGTCTCATTACTATATTATCCTCTAAGGATCCTTCCTGCAAGAGGCGTGGAGCTGCTGGGTGCTGCAGATGCTCAGCATCACTGCAGCCTTTGCTCTCCATCGTGTGCTGCACAGCCCCCTTCCCCGTTTTGGTAACTGTGGGCACCCTGCAAACCATACACTGCACGAGCTGCAGCTGAGGAAAAATGTTCAAAGAGCCTGAACCCGCCTTGTGGGTCACCAACAGCAGCATAGCCAGGGCAGCAAAGACTGGAGCTGCAGTGTCCACAGCTGCACTCGTTCAAATGTGGCTTGGGGTGCTGTAACATTCAGCAGGACTGGCAGCAAAAGGGCACTCAAAGACACCCAATTGCAGAGGTCCCATCCTTTGCCCTAGGCCTACTCCCTGAACACGCCTCTGCTTTTAAATACCTACAGTTTAAAAGGGGATCCACCAAATCTGATGGCTGGGATCTTATTCTGGTGAGATAGGCCAGTAACAAATAGACTGTAAAGGGATGACACACAAAACCTGGTGAGAAACCAAACTGGAGAGCCACCCACCCTGCAGTCCTCATTTGAACATTACATGTGGAACACTGGCAGCAGCTTAAACACCCATCCTGTTTTTTCCACATTCCCCACATTAATATCACTTTGTAGGTACTAAAGATTTAGGAGGGGGAAAGCAATTGTTAGAGGAATTCTTCTGGGTGTAATTTCTCCTTCTCCTTGGAGAAAACGCCCCCTGAAATGCCTACCAAGGGAGACACTGCAGGCACAAGTCAGCCCACATCATTGGTTTCCACCCCATTCTGAAACCATCCTTAACTCAAAAGGTGCTTTCCCAGAAGCACTGTCAAATCAGGCCAGCTGCATTCCTCCCAGCTGCAAAGTTTTAACTGGTGCTAAGATCTTTCTAATCACACTCCTCTGGTTTTGTGCAGTCTATAGTTCATTTAGGACTGCCAGGGCCTGTAAGGAACAGCGACAGAGTGAAAAATCTGCAGATAAGATAACCATGTGGACCTGTAATGACTCTGAAATGGAGAACTGTCATTCTCACATAATAGAAGAATAGGTAGAATAGGTACAGTAGCCTTAGAGCTTTGCAGTGAGAATGAAACATCTGCAACTTTTCCCTCTCTTTGCCATCCTTGTGGTTGCCTGCCAAATTCTTGAGCAAATGCACTCACCTGCCACGGGACATCCTTCTTGAATAGTGGTAAGGGGTCACCACAGAGCAGTATCTGTCCAGGCTGATAAAGCACAAAGTAACGATGGATGCAGTGCAGAACATTACGTCGAAAGAGATCCACACTTTGCAAAACAGCCTGCCAAACAGCCACATCCCTGTCACCTCGTAAATGATACTGGGAGGGAAAACGGAGAGAAACCAAAGTTAGAAACAGACTAATTTAATGCTATGAATCACAGAGCTTTATGAATTCTCCCCAATTCTTCGGACATGCAAGATGCTCCCTACAACAAGAAACTCAGCTTTCATCAGGGCTCAGGGTTCAAAACT
>VZSV01000213.1:1116229-1160768 GCA_013398735.1 Nothocercus julius | reverse complement strand
TTTTTTTTTTTTTTTTTTTTTTGGGCACAGGCAACTATTATTTCAAGGCAGGTCAAGGATGCATAGTTCTGGAATTATAGAAAGACTAAAGAGAAAAAACACCCACCAGAACTAGAACAGGATCAGCACAGCAGTTTTTTTATAAGGATCAGGAGGTTTTTAGAAGTGGGCAGCATTTTGTTTTATGTGGCAGTTCTAAATGGTTAGATCTACTCCACTAGGAAAGAAGATGGACTCTTCAAAGCTATCAAAACCAAACTCTAATGTGGTAGAGGTCTCCCATTTAAGTTCACACATGCCAGTCTTTTTTGGTGTTAATGATGTGAAAATAATCTCTGACAAAGAACAAGAACAAACATAAAAAGCTGTAGTAGGGGTTAGGTTAATTAGCAGCTGGAGTTAGAGATCCCCATCTGCATCTAACTGTGGTTCTCCCTTGAACTACAGAAGAATTTGAAGCTTTAAAGCTGCAAAAGCTTATTCAGAAACAGAAGAGCACTGCCTGTGATGGTGACAGATCCCAACCATTTTTCTTTGTTACCATTTGAATTATTCATTGTCTCTTCATTGCAACTCAGCAATACTGATGTTACTCCATACATGAGCAGCTACAGTTGAGCATTCATTGACACCTGGATGCGACTTTGTGTTTACCCTGCAGGGAAATACCTTATGCTGTCCAGTCAGTCCTTCTACATTGACTGCTAATCCAAGAGCCATAGTTATGCCATAAACATCTCTTGACTTATAGTGTAATGGTGACAGGAAAATATTCCTAGGTTTAGGCAAAAGCAGTTATGATTTTTACAATAAGGCCAGCTGTTATGTATCAGGAGGCTTTCTGGGAACTTCAGTTAGCTTGCAGTAAAGCATGAGTGGTGTCTATCATACAAGCACTAATGAAATTGTGTGTTCACATCTCTGAAGTGGCTTGTTTATCTCCATGTAGCTGCTGGGCAGATGCCTTGTACTTGTGTGGGAGATTTCTCCAGAATTTTGATAGTACTTCTAAACAAAATGTTTTTGCCTGCAAAAGGGCATGTCCTACTTATCAGATGATCAGGTTTGCAACAAAGCCACACATCTTCCCCTTGTTTACACCACGGAGCTTCTCACCTGAAGATCACTGTTTCGCAAACAAAAGCCCATTCAAGGAGCCTTGGTATTTTTATCCTCATGCTAATGAAGGATAAACAAGGTTCAGTGAGTAAGACGAACATTTCCTAAAGTGCTCTTCAATTCAGGTTACAGGCACCCTCCACTTCCCAGTGTCCAAGCTGGTCTCTGGGATCATTGTATAAGTCACTGCAGTGTGTGTGCTCCAGGCTTCTCAGCCTCTCTGGAAAATTCAAGTCCAAGAACTACTGAGGCACTCAGCCTGAGTCAACAAAAACGAGTGGGCATTGTGTTAGCCCCCTTGATTTGCCAAAACCTGCATGAGTCAGTGCCAGGTGCTGGAAAAAAACTCCGAATTCAGTATGTTAACTATTAGCTCAGATTTAATACAAGTAAGGGGGGAAAAAAAAAAAAAGAAATCCTATTGAAGAGACACCAGAGATCTGCCAAAGAAGCCACCAAGGGGGAGTGAAAAGGCTTTCCTTGGCCTTGCAAGAGGACACAAATGGGCACAGCAATACACAGAACAGTATTCAGAGCAGTAGGAGAGCACTGAACATAAAGAAAACCACTGGAGAAAAAAAAAAAAAAAACACACAGTATATCCCACACTGTATCAGGATGCAGTATCTATTTAAATATCTGGGGTATTTTTCACTATTCCAACAATTCTGTTTCATGGCTCTATTGCATATTTCTAGCAACAGCAGTGAAATTATTCTATGTGCCTTAAAAAATGTCATCTAAGAAACTCATATGGAAATTAATTGTCAGGTTCAAATAAGTTAAAAGAAAATAAAAATTGTCTTTGGCAACTTTTGCAACAAGCTGTACAAGGGCTGTTTTTGTGCCACAAAACCTAATTATATACTTGCATAAAAAATTGAAGGCACTAACCATTTGTCTAGCATGACTCATCACTGTCTTTCCAAATGTCATAAATGCTAGCAAGTAAACTACAACTGCAAAATGCATTAGTGTCTCACAAGGCTGCTTGGCTTGATTACAGGCTGACAAGGATGAGACTGAGTAATCTGGAGGTGATAGGAAGAAGATTTCAGTGGACATCTAGGATTACTGAATGCTAGAAGCATTGTAGAAGGTGAACCACTAAAGAACAGTCTAGTGCAGTCAACAGCAACCCCCACAGCAGGGAGTTGGTTTCTACAGACTAGAAGATGAGGGGGAACAAGAGAGCATTTTTCAAGTGGAGCAGGCAACACTATAAATAGCCTTTCCCACACAGCCATTTCCTGGGAATGGTTTTCTTCTCCTGTGCTGTTGTGCACCTATAGGTGTGAGTGACCACACTGACCAGGACACAGACATGTCCCTACTGAGACTCTGCTATCCTAACTTGATCTTCCAGCCCCAGCCCAGTTTCAGGAAGCTGCAGAGCAGAAACACAAGTACTGCACATTATAAACACAAGCTGAGAGCTTCTCCAAGACTGGCCTGCCTTAATCAGGCTGTACAATCCTATCCAAAGCCACTAAATTTATCCTTACATGTAAAATAATTTTGTCCTCCTGCTTTAGAACAACACCCCCTCTGCCCCCATGATTACACACTCAGGCTCTCCTAGCTGAGACCAATGTTGATGCCCTAAAACCCTGCTTTAGTCCAGGTGATGAGAAGAGTTTCTCAGACACCAGACATCCTCACTGCGAGGCACCTTATCATGTAGATGTTCTGCCCAGGGAATGTGCTGTCCTTGGGGCCTTGTTGAAAAATTGAGGTCCCACTAGGAAATACACCAGCTGCCATACTTTCCTCCTGCCCTGGGATTATATGTGTCAGGGCAACCCCAACCCAGAGTTGCTCCTAGGGTTGAGTAGAAGACGGCCTGAAAGAACAAGTCTCAGGCTTAGAGCATCAAGCCTGAACAGCACGCTGTAGCCAGCTTTTGCCAAACAAGTTAAATCAGGTTAAATATTAGGGGAAGTTTTCTACACAGAAAGAGTAGTCCAGCATTGGAGCAGGCTGCCATAGGAAGTGGTGGAGTCACTTTGCCTGGCTGTTTTCAAGAAATGTGTAGATGAAGCACTTAGGGCTGTGGTTTAGCAGCAATGGGGGTTGAAGATTTTACAGTTGGAGCCCATAATCTTGAAGGTCTTTTCCAACTATCTTGATTCTATGATTCTAAAGGTGCACCTGAAAGCAATGGAGGAAGGTGAAGGAGTCCCCAGCAAGGCAGCCGCACACACTTCTGAAGCACAGCATGTGCTACTCCACAGCTTTTATGGCACTGAGTTGCTGAAATCAATCCTGGTGCCAAGGCCTGTCTGTTGCAACAAGAGCCGCTGTCATTCATGTTTTATGAACTCATTTCAAATCACATCGCCCTGCATTTGAATTCCCCTCCACAGAGGGAATGAGCTGCACCACTGCACATGCACAGCATTTCCAGCCCAGTTCGAGGCAAGACCAGCTGCTGAGCTGTGAAATGGGTGTTTCCACTCTAGTGCCTCTGTGCCTGGAGCAAGCACCATCTCAGCTGGGGACAGCACAACAGTTACACCCCATTTTCAGAGAAATTTCACAGCAGAAAATTATAAATCAGAAAGAATTATTCAGATAGGCAAGGAAATGGTAGGAAGAACAACACAGGTTGCTTTGCTGGCTGTAGACAGTTTAAATCTCAGACTTTACAGTGCTACAAAGAGATATATCACAGTCACCTCTGCAAATAGCTGAATTACATTTGTCATTCAGCAAATATAACTAGGGTTTATTTTTAGCTGTAATTGGATGTCTCCTTTCAAATCTTATCACTGCCCACTCAGATTGAATTTATTGGTGTAAATACAGACATAATGTAGACTACATCTCTCTGCTCTTCAGCACAAGAGCAAAATAACCTTTTCCAAAGCATTTCATCTAGAATCCAGGAGCCCAGGGTCTAGGTCATGTCGTTCATAGCTGAAAAAGTTGTCTGGTAAGGTTAATAGCTTGCAGTTTAATAAGTATTTTTACCTGAAGATCTTAAAATATTTTATAAACTTTGAAGCCTGATCTACACATAGCCTTTTGCTGCAAATAACCTTTTTAAGAACATACTTCCCCCACACATCTTAAAGTCATAATTATAAACTTATAAAAAATACATTAGTGCTGTATAACAATTGCCTTGCCATCTTAATTTCCAGTACAGAAATAACTTACTAGCCTCAGTATCTTTATAATGTTTCAATCTTTATAATGTTTCATCCATGTGTGTGTGTGGGTGGGGGGGGGGGGGGGGGGGGGGAAACCACACCATTGCTCATCATTTGCTATATTATACTATAGAAGCAGCTAAATAATGGTCAAGGTGACTCAGACATGATCCTGCAATATGATGATTTACCATGAGTGGGAGCACACAGCCTTTTAGAAACAGGACAAAAGTTCATCTCTACAAAACCTTATCCTTTCCAGAAACAAAGATATAAAGAAAGTGGGGAAGGGAGTAAAGAACTTGGATCATTGATGGTGACATAGCAGAGGTGGGGAAGCTTTTCCCTGCCAAAGTGAAAAAAAATATTTCTGTTCACTTCTGTATCAGATGGGTCTTAAACAACCCAGACCTCCATTCAGAAATAATATACCTACTTCCCACTGCCTGATCTGGAATACTAAGTAAATATAACTCTACCTACTGTTTTATTGTTTTTCATCGCTTGTTCCAGCTGTGTCATTCTGATCTTTTTATAGAGTTTGGAAACATTTAATTTTGCTTACTTTGTCTTCAAGGAGCAGAAATGTGCTATCCTCCCATTTACATCCAAAATACTTCTGCCATTAGATGTTTTATCACAGATGTGTCTAAGATGGAGTACACCAAGGCATGAGTCAGATTTATACACATCCACTAAGAAAACTCCATCTGTACTTAGCAGTTGGGTGGCTATGTTATATTTTTCCATCAGAAGGGGTTGGAAAGGCTGCTTTCAGGGGAAATCAAAATTTCCTGTTACAGAGCCTGAGTTACAGTTTCTATATTCAAGCTAGTAACATTTCTCCTCTTCTGCTCTCTACTGTGAATCTAACTCCCATCCCCAGAGCTGAGCACTGGAGTTAGTCTGTATGATTTAGTATTTTTACTGGGGCTATAGGTTGCTGCTGCACTTAAATCCCTTTGCCCACACACAACAAAAAGCTCCTAACTAAAAAATGCTTAAGACAAGAGCTATAAAGCAACGTAAGCAATTCCCAGCACTAAGAGGCAGCACCCAGCTCTGGGAACAGTTCTTGCCATTCTGTTTTAGGCATCTTTGGACAGATGCTTTGATGTACTGACCAGAATAGTCACTGGAAGTGAAAACAGAATCCAGATCCCAGTTGCCTGCCGCATTTCTCAGCTTTGTCCAGTGATTATCTACTGCAATAAGAACAAATCCTAGAGTAGCAGTCCCCAGAGCTGTCCCCATTTAACAATTAAGTTGCCAGAGCAGTTAGGCAGCTGCCTCCTTGCTTCATCATTCTGGTCCAGCAAGATTTGGCACCTTGACTGCATCATGGTCCTGGTCAAAGGGGGACTGATGAGCCCAGTGACTCTATAGTCTGAAATCTGCAACCCCTTCCCAAGGAAACAGGAGAAATTAGGATTTTCACCAAGGTCTGTTGTTCTAGGAACATTAGTTCCCAAAAAGACAGCTGTTCCCTCCACTTCTCTGTCTAACCCTGCTCCATATGGCTTTTAAAGCTTCATTTATGAATTCCCAGGCAAACTCAGCCTAGAGAAGAGTAGCTAGGTGTTTATACAGAGCCAAACTGTGAGCTTCTCTAGGCACACTCAGAAGGACTTCAGGTTTCTCAGCAAGTGTCCCCTGGTAGAAATTCTCTGGGACAAGTGCCTATGACATCAAGTTATCATGGTTCTCCTTGCTTTTTATTTCCTTTTTTTTTTTAAAAAAAAAAAAAAGGAATCACCCCTGTAGTTTTAAGTGTTTACACTTAAATTCTGACAAAACTGCACTGCTTTGTGCTAAAGCAGCATCTGTTTCTGACCAGGAGAGTTAATAACCATCAGCAAGTGCTAACTCAGGAGTTACAGGTATGCTGGAAAATCCCCAAGAGAGTTTTGCTTATACCACCTTGTCCTTTCCACCCAGGATAGAGGGTGGTGTGGCTGGGCAGGTGGAGGATACGCTGGGGTAAAGGGCAAGGATCTCCCTGGCTAGCAGGGAACAGCTGTGCCAGTTGCCTGACACTGCTGGCACAGCAGCTATGGAAGCCTTTGAGAAGCCTGGCACAAGTCTGAGAACTGTCTAGTTTTGCCAAAATTTGTGATCAAAAAATAGTGTTTATTTATTAAAACTGAGTTTTATGAAGCACAATTGCTTGGTTCTGAAGTTGGAATCCCACATCCCACCAGAGACTGGTACAGGGAAAGATAGCAGAGATTTAGTTGGAAAGTTCTATTTGAGGACTTATAATTCCCAAAGCTTCATACCAGGAACTGCTCCTTTTCATGGATCAGAGCACTAGGTTACTGTAGCTTTTTTCCTTTAAAGAACAAAAATCAAATTTCAGAAGACCAAGGAGAATATCCAGATGGCTTTCCTGATTTTTCTAAAGCCTTGAGAGAACCATTAATGAAGGCTACTGTGTTCCATTCATTTTTAATAAAAAAAAAACACACAAGATACAGCAGCCTTTTACAAGCAGTAAGTAGACCGATTCAAGCACTTCTCAGATGACTGCTTAGAAGTGCTAGTAAAGGCACTACAGAAATAAAGGTAGGAAAAGTTCAGAGGTATATAGAAACCAGGACAGAGTTTCTAATCAACACAAGAGCTGGAATAGTCCAAAGACCCCAGGACTCCATTCTGCAGAGTTCAGACCTGGCTTTCCTGCTAACTGACCTTTTGGCTGTCCAGCAGGGCTTGATTTTATTTTGTGCCTTTCCCATAAGAAAGCCTTTTTTTCTGGCTAGCATTTGTTATAATGCCTCCAGGGATCTCTAAATGTTCAATTAGAGTATGAGAGAGTTCAGAAATGCTAAGCTCAAGCCAATTAAACTGTAAATTAAATATGCATAGGAGAATCTGGTATAGAAATTTCTTCATGTTTAAGAGACATTAATTAGCAAAGTTCAGCAGCCATTGACTTACAGTTAGTTAACACCCAAGAACAAAACAAGCCCCAAACATTAGTTTGAGTTGCATGACTCACAAAAACTGAAGATTTTAGAGCAGAAACCCACATCTCTTTCTCTAGAGGTCCCTTCCAACCTTAAGCATTCTGTGATTCTGTGATTCTCCCCAATGCATTGATTTATGTATTGATCATATTCCCCAGAATCCTCTGAGAGCAAGGCTGTCATTTAAAAACTAATCAGCATTTCATTTGCAGGCACCATGCTTCTGTCAGTTAGAGAGCCAGCACATGCATGGGGACAAGCAATTCTGCAGCTCTGCTCTTAAAGCAGCAGCATGTTGAATAGCTGACCTTCTACAGCATCCTCCATCACTCAAGCAATAAAGAATCAGTCTTAAAATTTAGAATGAAACTAGAAAAAATACCTACAGTGGTCCAAAAGTAATCAAATGTGTAATAAGGGTCATCTGTGATTTTTTTAAGAAGGTATTTAGATATGTCACATCCAGAAGCAGCAGCTGATGAGATTGATTAAAACAAGGCACCAGTCCTCATTGTTTTGTGGTTAACCAAAACAAAAAAAAATGCCTTACCTACCCAGAGGAACCAATTTCACCCAGTACTCCCGACCTCACACTGTTTTAGCGGGTATGAACTTTCAATCAGTAGCATCAGGTTGCTGAGAAAAGCTGGGCAAGTATGAAACCTTGTCTTTCATGTTTGCTAGAGAGGAAAGGGAAACTTGGGTATGAGGATTCATAAACTTGAGTTATGCCCTTGGCAGAAACTGAATATGCAGAACATTATGTTTAGTTATAAAGTGAAAAATCCCATTAAAATACAAAGGTCTGTTCAGTAGAAGCATAAATCATGTATGGTGAAAAAAATGCAAAGTGAAAATGGAATATTTATAAGGATAACTTCAGATGAAACTGCTTCTGTGAGACTGGCTATATATGAAAGCAATAAAGAGAAAATCCAGTGTTCACAACTTGTCAGGAAATATCAGTCTCTGAAGACTTTCTAAACTACTTAGACAAGGAGAGCGTTACCCAGCAGCACCTCTTACTGATTTATGTTGTAGCAAGATATAATGAAAATAGTGTTATTCCAGATATGTGGAATTCATTGCAAAGGCAGAAGTAGGTCAGAAATAGAGATTTAGCAGCAGAGGCAACACTCACCCAAAATGCAAGCTCTCCTGAGTGCTTTGAGAGTGTGAAATTACATTGGTGCAAGCTAGAAAATGTATTATTAGCTTGCAGTGTCAGCTTGAACAAGCCATTTTTCTGTGTATGATTTATAGGTTACCAGTTGCACTTGTCTTATTTTCCTTCCCCCATGATTCACTGTCATGTGGGAGGAATCTGCCCAAGGCTGCAGGGCTCTTGGAGTCCCTTGCAGATCTGTTCACGAAAAACACCATATAGCTCCATGCCAGGCCTGACCTACAGGTTTGGGTCCCAATGGAGAAATCTCTGCTTGTTTCTCCTCAGCACTGTCCACAACATATATTAAAGCCACGCTATAACACACTAGTGCAGTAACTTTACAAGCTATGGCTAAGGCACTCAGTGCTTGGAGATACTTAGAAGAGAACAGGTCTCAAGTTCATTAATAAGCAGGACTAGCTAAAGTTGTGCCATTTCTATTGAAATCTCAGGCTAACACCTAGCACTGCTGTGTAAAATTGAAGTCATACTGCTCTCCTGGTCTCTGAGGAGACAGCAGCACAGCATTCCTTTGAATGCTATCTCCAAGGTTTAAGAATAGAAAGAAAAAAAAAAAATCTTTCTTTTGCCATCCCCCAGATCAGACAGTCCTTGTTCAGTCAAGAATTTGACCAGTATGGTTAAGCAGGATGCTGCCATCCCCAAGAAAATAAGTCAAGGCTTAAACAGGAAAATATGTTACAAGATGTGCAGTTACCATGGAAAGTATTATTCCAGGACTACCTTTTCTAGAAATGGCTGTTTCCCAGGTCAGCTCCTGACAGAGTGGAGAACACAACCAGGAACACAAGTTCATTCCCTTCACTCTATCACAGAGTTAGGAGGACCTTGTGGGCATTTTTCATCTCCAGTCTGCTGTTTCTGCTAAGCTACTCAAGCCCAGGCCTCAAAAGCTCAAGCAACCCTCTTCTCTGGCAGCTACTAGCCTGGGAGTTAGTTGCTCACACACCTAGGTGCTTTACCTCTACATCCTTGGAATAGAAGTAGGGCAGGAAAGGGGGTTCCTTTTTGTGAAAAAAAGTGCTGTCTTGAAAGAGGACCCTAATGTTATTTTAGGCAATAAAGCCATTTACAAAAAAAAAAAAACCACAACAGCAAGATGAACAAGGGCAATAACTAAAGGCTTGCACTTCTGCTCAGAGACCTAGATGAAGAAGAAGGAAGACAGAAGAGCTCTGTGTTTACAGGGAAACAGAGAGTACAAAGGATGCTTGGAGGAAGAGAAAAGACTATGACAGGTTGATTAGACAGGATGGGAAGATTAGTTGAGAAGAATAAAGAGTTAAAGTATTAGGTATAGCAAAAGTTTAGCAAAGCAAGCAGAAGAAACACTCCCAAACACCCTTTCAGGGGAGCACCAAACAGACACAGGTATAATTAAGAGCATCATTACTAGCATCTAGCTCAGACACACTTACCACCACACAGGGTCCTGGGGGATCAGCTTATAAACCAAGAGGTCCTCAAACAGCAGCAGCCCTGAGGCAAGCAGTGGCCTAAGAACTCCACTAACACCCTGATAGCACTAACTCCCTCTTAAACTCTCCAGCCCAACAAGAGACAGCTGGTGCCAAGCAGGCAGCACTGACTTGTGCTGAGGTGTGAATGAGCCTCAGGACTGGGGCCTCGCCAAGGCGCAGCCAGCAAAACACCTGTGGCTCTGCTGAGGCTATTGCAAGGAGGGAAGATGGAAAGAGCAGGAAGGGCTCTGGGAGGAGCAGGGGTTGTTGATACATGGAGCAGGGGGGAGATGCCCCTGGCAGGGTTGGTCCTGCCCTGCCAGGTAAAGGGCAGTGCACCACCTCCACACAGGGAGATGCTGCAGGCGTGATGGGGACTGCAAGTGCTTTCAGAACAGCAGCTCAAGCCAAGAACTTTTGGGTGGCTCTTCTCAGCAGGGCTGCCTGCAGCTAATGTATTTTTCCTAGTGTCATAAAGCCTGAGCCCCTCAAAACAAGTGGAAATCTTTCCAGGGAACACAGTAGTCTCTGGATGAAGCTTTCAGGTTATGGGAACCTACCAGTATCTGCTGGAACACGCAATGGTGATCATGCCATAGTAAGAAATGCAACCTGATTTTGGGAGACTTTTTGTTACGTATCACAGAATGGTTGAGGCTGGAAAGGACCTCTAGAGACCATCTGGTCCACCCGCCCTGCTCCAGCAGGGACACCCAGAGCACGGGGCACAGGGTGGCAGCCAGGCGAGTTGGGAAGATCTCCAGAGAAGGAGCCTGCACAGCCTCTCTGGGCAGCCTGTGCCAGGGCTCTGGCACCCTCACAGCAAAGAAGTTCTTCCTCACATGGAAATGGAACTTCCTGTGTTTCAATCTGTACCTGTTACCCCTTGTCCTGTCAGTGGCCACCACCAAGAAGAGTTTGGCCCCATCCTCCCTACATTCTCCCCTCAGGTACTTGTGCATATTGATCAGATCTCCTCTCAGTCTTCTCCAGGCTAAACAGGCCTAGCTCAGTTAGTCTTTCCTCATAAGATAGATGCTCCAGTCCCTTAATCATATGTCGTAATGTGATTATATGTTATAATGCAGCTAATTTGGCCCTTCAGCTGAATTACTTTTATGCTAGAAGATATCACACCTGAATTCAAGAGGATGTTCAGTATTGGTGATCTTACATGACAGCTATTCTTAACACCTATCTGCCCTTCTCTGTGATGCTTAGGACAGCCTGATTGTTTGAAATAAAATCCTGAAGTGTTTGTTTTTGCTTTTTGCATCTATTCACATCTTTTATATGTCCATTCCTTGGGTAAATACTGTAAAATCTCATTACAGTGAACCTAGATTTAAAGGACTAGCAATTGGCCTAGCAAAACTTGGAAGACTCTCCAGTGTTGATTAGTACAGAAGCTTTTTGATGAGACCATTTGCCCATTTGACCTTTTCAATGAATTGGCTCATTATGGAGCAAACTGCCAGAAGCCCAGTCTTGTCTATGTATGCAGCCTACGGAGAAAGGAAATATATTTCTTCAGTTGCTAGAGTATCTGATTTTACTGTTAAGTGACACATGTGGTTGCATATCTCCAGCTGGACATGGAAAGATTAGACCTGAATTAGCAGCTATTACAGCATATTTCGGCTTGACTATGTCAAATACAATGGAAATGTTTCATACAGGCTTAGTTCAATGTAAGACTTGCTCCTTCTGAGAAGTTGCAGAGATCAGTGCTTGGTTTGTCAGTTAGAGGTCAGGGGCCTGTCTGGACTGTGTCTCCAAAGATCTTAGGAAGGATGGATAACCCCAGCGTTCCTCAGAAACACAAGATCACAAGGTAAAGGGAGGGCACAGGACATGCAAACGGCAATTTTCTGAAGACGCTGTGGCAGATTAACCTGCTAATGAAGCAAGTGAAACATTTGGGTCAATGGAGCTCTCAGGTTTCATTTTGATCTCACTGAAGAAGAATTGAAAAATGTATATTTCCTTCCCCAAGACACAGAACAAAAGCCAAACATTTAGTATCTGCATCTGAGCTGACTTCAGGCAAAGCAGTTGCATTTGCAATACTTGCTATTGATCTTGTAGCTATTTATAGCTATGAACTAATTTTTATCCTGTGTTTGCTTCTGAGGCATATGTATATAAAAAATGGAGTCATTACTATCCAATAATACATATAAAATGGAAGTGTTTCTTTTTCTACTGAATAACTCATGTAGTTTTTAACCAAACCAAACAAACTCTTTGCATTTGAGTGAGCACAAGAGAAGGAAATGAAGACAACTGAATATATATTTTCTATATATTAAGTATCCCACCTTCGAGTCCAGCTGATAGTCACCAAATACTAAATGAACTCAAGCTGCCCCAAGCAGAAACAACAGGAGAAAAGACACAAGGCCAGTTCAGACTGTAGGGAGAGCAAAAGACTTGATTTTTGGAGAACTGGGAGAAGTGACTGGCAGTTTTATTCATTCGCAACTGGCAATCCATTGGTTACTTTCTTCTCTCTGTTTCTCTCAGTATCTTTTGAACTCCTTTGTGGATCAGGAAAGTTGCATTAAAACATACACTACTCCCAAAGTTTTGATTAATCTGCATGCCTGGTACAAAGATCATGTTTGCTGAAATGCATTAATGGACCAGTTTGGAGCTTAGGGTAGCACTTCTCTTCGGTGCAATCTAGAAAGTCTCAAAGTAAAGGAATAATCATCATTATATTAACTTCTGATATTTTTGAGTGAATTCTCTCTTAAAGAATGAATTAAAATAACATAAAGATTTTTCATGAACTGGACAATCTGTGTAAGTTCAGAGCTCAGTGTTCTTCCATGCTGGGAAATACAAAATCAAAGATGGAAATTTGGTCTCATAAATACATGTTTCTGCCAACTTCACTCTTCAGCCAGATTCATCTTTCCCTGCACTCACTGAGCCATTTGGGTCTCTGATCTAAATATCTCTTTGGGGCTGGAGACTACTGTTAGCAAGGTTTTGTCTCTAGAATCAACCCCCTTCCTTTGCTTTTGAATCTGTTGACTTTCAAGTCTCCTGTCTTCTTTTACCCAAGATATTTATGTAGAAGTTATTGAGAAAGGCAGTTGGTCTCCACATCATAAAATTTTATCATCAGTATTGTCGCCTGATTTGTAAGACACATTCACTTTTCTTCATTAAACTCTATAGGAATTTGCTAATTTCTTGGCACAGAATCATTCCTTATCTTTTATTGTCTCCTCCTGGTTGTCAGAGGGAGAGCTGTTCCTCTCCATGGATGGAAGGAGGTCCTTGCCCAGAAGACATAGCCCACCACCAAAGGAGGCAGGGAAGTGGGTTTTGGTCTGGAGTCCGCTGCATACGGACTGGCCTTCTAGTAGACTTGGTAGACTTCATCCAGTAGACCTTGCCATGCTCATGTGTGCCACTGGTTGCAGTGACAATACAGAAAATGCTCTACCTTTGCAGTAATACAAGTGATTTGAAAGAAGGCAATTAACTGATGAAAACTCTGTCCTAGCACGAGCTCAGTCTCAGCAAGCAAGGCTGGAATCAGTGCTTGTCCTCACGCAAGGATTTGCCTATCTTTGAAAATAAACCCCAAAATAAAGGGACTTGCAAGACCAGGAGGGATGCAGAGATCAGTGGCACAAAAAACAAGCATTAACCACTGCCTAGGTTTCCGTGGCTGTCTCTCATTTCCCAAATTGTTTGTCCAGGGTTAGGCCATCTTCCTTCCCCTCCTTGTGCTGCCTAACCCTCGCGCAACTTAGTAGGATGACAAGAAGGAAAGCACACCCCAGAAGCAGGGAAATTGCGCAGACGTTGCTGAAGAGTTGCTTGGGTTTCCCTGGAAACATAATGTAAGCAATAACGTAAGCAAAGCCTATATCCCTTCCACAGTGTCTTGTCTGGCCCTGTTGATGAGGAGCAAAATAACACTGCAAATTGGCTGCCACACCTGCTCTAGCACATCTCTGGCACAGCTGGACTTTCAGTGCTGCACACTGGAGCCACTTGGACATTCATCATGGTTATAAGGAATAAATCCACCCTTTTCCTAGGCCAGATACCCCTATTATGTGTCTTACAGAAGAAATGTATTTGCAGTTGCTGGGAAGGGGCACAGTGTGGTATCCTGCTGTATACACAGGCGCAGTTGCTAAATAAGTAGACTTGCACAGCCAGTGACAAGCGAGTGTTTGGTCATAGCTTGTACCTCCTGGCTGAAAATTTCCCCTTCCACCCAGGAGATGGCACTAGGGCCCTCACACAGAAAGCACCCCTTTCAGCTTAACCAAAACTTTGCTTTTTTTCAGGTCATGCCCTGGGGAGAAAACCCACAAAATTTGCATTCACTATGTTGTTACATCTGTGATGGGACCAACTAAGTCTAATTTCTGCAAGGGTAGCATGCTCCTGGAAGACACCTCCTGTGCTCTCTTAGCCAACTTGCTTCTCCATGCTGTTTTGTTTTTTTTTTTTTTTCTTTTTTTTCTTCTTTTTGTTTTTTTCCTTTTTACTAGTGTAAAGCTTGGTGTCCTCCATACAAACATCTCATCCCTCTTTGAATCCTGTTGAGACCATTGCTGCTGTTGTCTGGTGCTGAGAGCAGACAGCTAATCTGGATTGTGCAGAAAAAGGACTGAAAAGCTGTTCTGAGGTAATTCCCGTGTTAGCTGGAGCTTTTCACCTCTTTTTGACCCCAGCTCTCTCTGATTTTAAGCCTATATCATTCACATGAAGAGGCTCCATCCACCCTCTAATGGGAACATCAAAGGGAGCACCAGGGAGGCAAGGGAAGTGGTCTGTGTGGTTGGCTTCTTCTGTAATTTGAATATATTTGCATGCAGCCTGAATGTCCCCCATTACAAAATGGTAATTGCTCCCTGGAGCACTATGAGAGCTTGTTGAAGTCACACTTCGCACTGCCATAACCACTGCCTGCCCATTTGTGTGTTTGAGCTGGCTTGGAGCCATCTCGGTTTCCATAGCAGGGAGTGGGAAAAAAAATGCATTAACAGAAATCACTGCCAACATCAGACAGGCCAATATCAGAAATGGTTGATGATTAAGGTTTCCATAAGCTGGCCTGGAAAGACAAACGTATGAGAGAAATAAATGTGTCTCTGGGAAGACAAATGGTAGAACCTGAGGATGCAACGGGCAAGATCACAGAATTACAGAAAGGCTGAGGTAGGAAAGGACCTCTGGAGATCATCTAGATGAGCAGCTCTGCACTTCTCTTGCAGAGAGCAATCAGATCTGTCTTGAGCAGCTCCTCCAGGAGGAGGACTAGCCTGGGGTGGGCAGGTGAAACCGTCCAGCCACACTACAGGCTGGTGCTCCACTGAATGCTGGTGTCCAGACTGTCCCCTTGGCTGCAGGCAAGGGGGGTGCCTGCAAGGTGGAAGGAGGTTTTGAGAGCCTTGTCTCACATTAGGTCACCAAAGCTGGAAAGAGTTTAAATGAGTGTGCTGCCAAAACATCCAGGAAGGACAATTACCCTCAAATCAGCAGCTTCACTCCTTCTCCCTGGCACACTGTTAAGCACCATGTTAGCAAATTGAGCATTAGTATGTCTCGTCAAGTATCTTTATTCGTGCTTCTGACAGTGTGTAGCATTAACATATCTTCTGATTCATCCATTTGTTTCCTCTTTGGCGGCCTGTTTTGATCAGTCTTTAGCAACATATTTGCTCCTGGAGAAGATTGCTTGAAACTGCCTGTATATGTGCCCTGAACACTTACGTAGACACATGGCCTCTGCCAGCATAATAAACTGGTGCAATGGAGCAATCTCAAAATCTGCTGGAGGAGAATGTCTCCAGCATGGGGAGGCAGGTTAATGGCATTCCTCCATAAGAGAAACCCATCAGTCAGGCCATCAGGTGCATTTTATTTGCTGCAAAAGTGCATGTCCCATTAAGAATGCTTCTATTCCCATGGTCCTGTTCTCTGAAGAAATCAAACACCTCTGTCTCCCCTGAATAACCTGATATAGACAAGTCTAATTTTCCCCCCATTTTTTAAGTTAAAGGAAGTTTAATACTGCCCTACAAATTCTCTCTTATGCTCAGTTTTCTAAGCATGTTCCCAATGACTCTTGCATTTCTTTACACACAATATCTTTAGGTACAGTGAAAAATAACCTATAATACCCAAAGTGCTGCACTGCCTGTGGTCAACATCTCATCCTAGAGCGGGGAGAGGGTGCACCTTTGCAGCAGCTGGAATCTGTTTACCTGCAAGCTCATTTGCTTTGAGATTAGCCTTGCCAGTTGTCATTTTTCAAAACCTCCCAATATTTATCCTCCAATAAAAGAGCAGCTATGCACATGATTTTCCTAAGGTCCTGCAGCAGGTGGATGGAAACTTTTACTGCAGGCAAGTAGTGATGGGGTGAAACATTTGCAGAATATGGACACAAACAGCAGCAAGGTCACACAGCTAAGCAGGAAGGCTGTGAAGTGCTTGGCCAGCTCCTTTGGGATCAGCATCCCTGGGACATCAGTCCTTTCGAGCACTGGGCTTTGCAGCCAGCCTTGGGATCAGCAGCTCTGCAATGCCATCTTCAGGCAGGCAGCAGCCTTGCTCCCTGCAGGAATCCGTGGAAATTGCCCTCAACTCAGGAATGAAGACAGAATGAATTTTGGCTCAAAAATCATTAGTAGAAATCGGTGGCCAAGCCTAGAAGGTGTTGAATACAAAGGAGGCAAAGAGTTCTGCAAGGTACCAACCCAGGTGCCCTGGACAACCCAGATATCTCCTTCCCTGTGAACACACAAGGGTTTGAAGAGAGCACATTAAAGCAATGCTATGGACACAAACTACTACTGTTTGGAAGATGAGGTTTATTGGCAAGTTTTATTTGTAGTACATGAATTGAAACTGCATGAGTGATTTTTACTCCATGGACTGTCTTGTACAAAATAGTTTTTTTCTGATACTGGTAAGAGCCAGAGTTCTTGGGGGAGGTTAACAAAAGTATGTGTGTAGAAAGGTCTTTGCTGAGCACTTCACTAATATTCTGTAGCCACAGTGGTGGGTTTGGAAGATGAAGTGCATCCAGGCTTCCAGGGTCCCCTCCAGACAGTATCATACAGATAACTTGGAGAACCACAGAACTGTATTCACAGAATAGTGTGGGAAACAAATCCTAAAAGAAATCAGAAAATGAGAGAAAGTGAAGACCAAGAGACCTACGGAAATCTTCTGATCTAACCTGCTGAGAAAAGGCCAGCTGGGATGAGGTTGCTCAGCGTACTGTTTAGTCAAGTTCTGAGCATCTCCATGAGATTCCACCACCTTTCTGGTCCCCAAGCCAGTGTTTGACCATCCTCATGGTTAAAAATGTTTTCCTAGTATCTACCTGAAAGATTAGATATTGCAATCTGTCATTTTTCATCCCATCTCAATATAGTGACTGTCCTGTAACTGTGTAGTGTCTTAGACATTAGAATTAAAGATCCCATTACAGAAACTGGTTGGAAAATCACTTTTTAGAACCCCTAGATGAGGTTCTATCATTCAGAACAGTATCTCAGTAGTGAAACTCTTATTTTCTGTCAGGTCTCACGACAATTTGTACCAGGTCTCACAATTGTTTGCACTTTTTATCCACAGCCTCGGCTGTGGAAATCCCATGATTACGAGGGACTCAGTTTTCACCACAGAAGTGGTAACCTCCTGGGTTATCTCTGCGCTTACCATGGGCAGCTGTAGCACCTCTCACTGGGCCGTGTCCACTGCGATCACTTCCTGAGAGGACAGCACGTGGGGAAGAGGCAGGATGGGCTTTATGGCCGAGCACAGCCCCACAGCGGGGATTTGAGGTGCCCGGGTTAGTCTCTGCAAGAAAATGCTGTAGTTGTCCTCATACTCTGATACCCAGTAGTTCCTGCAGAGAACATGGAGAAGGGGTTAAGAAGAGCATCTCCATCCTTTGCTTGGTATACCTGGACACCAGGACAGGGAGTCTGCCTCTGTTTTGGCAGTGCAGCTGTGCAGTGCAAATGAAAGCACATGCAGATGGCATGGGGGAGGCTGGGAGCAGCCTGTCTCCATCAGGAAAGCATGGATGCTGCCACATGCAGCATGGCTGTCACCGGGAGCAATCTGCCCCCCAGATCAACCGTTACAAAAACTCGGTCCTCCCGCCCACACATCACTCCAAGATCATAGATCAAAATCAACTTTTCAGTGCAAACCTGAAATATGTGCACACCAGGGGAGGGAAGGGAATGAGGCAGCAGGGAAGAATTGCCTTTCCAGTGAGAAACAAGAGCTCAGGAGCAGTTGATGCCTGTTTGCTCATATTGTGCAGATGAATCACGTTGCAAACGGCTCCTGCCCTAATTTGAGAGTGCCCTTTCGCAGGGGGAGACCACGCACTGCAGTGTTGAGAGACGTCTCCCTCCAACAGCCCCACAGGGGCTTGACTCCTTCTTTCCAAAAGGGGTATACCAGACATTATCCCAGGAGAGGAAAGTTTCCCGGCTCGTATCAATCCCACCGAAATGTTTTCAAGAAAAGACTAAGAAAGTCTTGTGAAAGGGTTTGACCCTGAGGGAATTCATTTGAGCTCATTGCATAACATGGACAAGAAGAAATACACTTGTGAAACACCTTCTGATCCTGTACGCTTCCAAAACCTATGTATCCCTGCTGCCAGCACCCACCCTATCCCTTAGTCCCGCTCTGCCTTACTGGTTGAAGCACTCATCTTCAGTAAAGATGTGTGAGAAAGTGCTATTTGCTTTACAGTATCCACCATGTGCTCCAAGCAAGGGCTGGAAATCTGTGTTGTAGGTACTTCTGTGGCCACAGTCAAAGCATTCTAGTAAAAAAAAATAAATAAATCAAATAATTGAAAGGTTTTTTCAAGTCTCTATCTTATATATGCTGTGTTCTCCCTTCTCCCCCTTCTCCCCCTTCTCTGTACTTTCACTGTTAATGCTTTCAGCACTTTCATTGTAGATGCCATTATTGGGATGCAACAAGGATTAGGCACAATAGGAAATGCAAGAAGCACTTCCCTGGTATAGACAAGCCCTTTTAGATGATATTGTCAAGCCCTTATTTTATGGCCTTTAAAGTATGATCTTGCCTCCAGATCAGAATATGGTGCTTAAGCCATTTTCTTTCCAAGAAGAGGAAATTCAATCACAAGCCTTCATGGCACCTCTGGCTGTTGTCTTCATCACACCTGGTAAATAGCGCCAGGCATTTCTGCAACCAGCAGCCTGGAGTGAAGGATCCTGCACATGTCCTTTGGTAGACACCCACAGCAGGCATTGGCATGGACCACAGTGGCCATATGGAGGAAGAGGTCTGAAGACTAGACCTCATCCTCCTCTAGCTAGGCTCTTCTTATGAAATTCTGGATGTGCAAAGCTGGATGTGCATCAGTGGATGTGCAAATCCAGTGATGGATGCCCACTGAGCACATGGCAGTAACCTTCCCACCAAAGCTGCTTCCAAGGAGCTTTCACGTTTCATCCACTGGCCCTTCAGCTTCCTTTGTCTGTTCCTGCATTAACTTCAAAAGCCCAAAGCCAAACCAAAGGCCACAAGTCATCTATGTGAAGCAGTTGTCACAATCCCCATCAACTGACCTTCCCTCAAAATAGATGATCCCAAGACCATGCTCCTATTTTCTTGAGCTTTAAATTGCCTTGCCCGACACGTCTCCAAGATGAATTGCTGGTAGGTAGCCCAGCCCTCAGCCAGCTTCTGCTTGCGCAGCAACATCCCTAGGAGATTGAAGAACAAGAGAGCACATTAGACTGGGAGCACTATCAATTACTCACCCAAATCCTACCCTTGGGCTAAGCTAAGAGCAATCTGGAGCCTCAGCTGGCATAAATCAGGTGAGACCCATTCACTTCAGCAGAACCTTGCTGAGTTGTATCAATTTTGAATTGATTTAGCTGATGAACTCAGTGATGGAAATATATATAGTGATGCTAAGCAAGCAGGTATGGCCAGCTTTGTGGAAAGCAGGAGCCATGCTGTCTCTGTGTTGCACTGGAGCATTAAAATGAGCTGAGACCTTTTGCAAGAAGTGAGTGAATAAAAGGGAAAGACTTTGCAAGGAATACTGCACTGCTGAACAACAGAGGAGTAGAGTGGGAAGGGAATAGCCCACGTAAGTTGTCTCATTCGTACAAGACAGCCTTAGATGGGCTTGGCAAGGAGATGCCCAAAGCCCTCAGATATTGAGTGAAGGATTCACCTATCCTAACAGGAACATGTTCCTCAGGGCTGCTTGCCCAGACTCTCCTTCCATTTTGTGGAGAGAGGAGGGTCCTGCCAGGGTTTAATTCTTCTCATCTTCCAGGTGGCATTTGTCTCTACTAATCATGAAGGGAGCTGAGATGACCATCTCCAGAGATGAAATCAGGGAGCAGAGAGAACATCCCTGTTTCATGTTCTCCTGTGTGGTCATGGAGCACTGCTGAAAAAAAAAAAGGCTCCCAGCAGGCCTCTCCCACCAAACTAAGCCATAACATTGAGTCTGGCTGAGGCTTTTCCAGCTCACATTTTGCAGCTAAGCCCATCTTTACACGCAGAAGAGCAGACAGGCCATCACCAGGAAAGGTGGTGGCGCAAGAGGGAAAAACAAGAAATCCTTAGAGTAACTTGGTGCATAAAAAGCCTCTTCGTGGCTGAGTTTTCACACATAGAAACAGCAACAAAATTCACAGATGCTCCTGTGCACAGCAATGACAGAAAATAAGATCAAAGTTCTGAAATCCCATAGAGAATAACAAAACGCCGCAGCAACTTCCACCATAATAAAAGGACAAGGATCTTGAGTTAGTTGCTTCACAAGGGAGAATGCAATAGTGTTCTTCCTGCTGCCCTCTTCCCTTTCACTCAGGAGCTCAGAGGAAGGTCTCAGCTGCCTTGGGAAGGCTGGTCAGGGCTTGGTGATATTTGGCCATCACTAACTTTGTTTTCCTGAAATCCTAGCTCAAAAATCCATTGGCATTTTAATCTACACAAGCAGACAGTCACCTGGAGTTCAGCTGAGGCCTTGCTAACAGTCATTTCCTGCTGCATTTACTGACACTGTAGGTACTTCTGGCAGAACGGCATTAAGGGCTCCTGGTTTGACTCCCCTTCTCCGCCTCCAAAATGGGGTTGACTGCATCTCCCTGTTTCATATAGGAGCTAGGAAGATAAAAACCCTAAAGACTGCAGTGCAAATACTTCCGTATCAGGGGCTCTTTTTGTACCCAGAGTGGGTCTGCAGAGTTTTCTGAAGGCAAATTCAAGCTCACTATGTTTGCACTTTTTGCTGGCCTGAAAGCCGCAGGTTTGTGTTAAAAGGGTGCTGTGCCCAGGCTGCTAATCTCCACTGGGCACAGCCCTGCGCTAATGCTCTGTCTGGAGTTTGGAATCTGCTTGTGTCCAGCCAGCTCGGCCCAGGAGCAAAGGGAGCTCAGCTGGCAAATGACCATGCAGACAGCCCCTCAGGTAGCTAGATAGGGCTAGTCAGCTGTTCACCAGCAAACAGTGCCAAGGATGTGGGAATTACCTTCCGTTCCAGGAGTCTGAACTGCAGCCGGAGGACACGGGGAATAAGCAAGCTCTTTTTCTGGCTTAGTGAGAGCCTGTGGCCTCTCCAGTTTCTCCTCCTGGGTCACTCTTTCCTCAGGGACAGGGTGGTATTTTGGTAGATAGCTTTCTGCATTGGAAAAGATTGAATTGAACTACTTCTGCTCCTCTTTTTCAGCCTGCTGGTGCAACTCAGGCCTGGAGGAGCTACCTTCCTTCTTCTCTGGCACGTCATCAGAATGCCTGTTCACTTCACTGCATGGTCCTGGGGTGACTTCTTTTCCCTCTCGGACCAACTTGTCCCAGTAGTTCATCAAATGCTGCTCTTGAGGTACTGCAAACTCCTTGGCTTTGAGCTGGGAATCCGCAAACTTTAGCTTCTGCAGAAAGAAGTTGTATGTGAATGGAGACACATTGAGGTAGGACACCAGTTCCTACAGCAGCGTTGAACACAACACTGTCTGCCCACAGCAAAACATGAACTTTGGTGCTGTCTCTGAGACCAAGGACACAACAGGCACAAAGCAGCTCCATAACATTAAGTTATACAGGGCATCAGAGCTTCCTCTTTCTGTCCTTTTTATGGCTGCTCCAACTGTCACCTTGCACCCAAGCCGTGTTCCCCTCATCCCTACTCAGACACTCCAAGAGGCCGAGCCTGCAAACTGTGCCCCGATCCCAGGCTGTTTATGCAACCTGGTAACTGTGGCAGGGATCTTGTCTGGGAAGGGTCCACAGATGATCTGGCAGCTCAGCATCATCTTGCAACATTGCTCCACAGGCAGATGCGACAGATGGTTTGGGCTGGGTGCGCCCTGCGCTGTATGGAGACACACATGGGCCTCTTCTTTCATCCACCTTCTTCTTTCTAGCCTGCTATGCCCAGGCTCTGCCACCTGCAAACACCCTCAGGGGTGTTGAAGTACCAGCTGTGGGGACATTCTTTGCGCCAACATGGAGCTATCTGACCCTCCTGTGTACCCTGCTGGGCACACAGATCTACCTGCAATGGCCCAGTAGCAACTCAGAGTGCAAACCCTGACCCACAATAGATCCCACACCAGGATTTTCTCACTGCTGGCATGATGTTAGGAAATAAGCTACCATTTTAACCCCTCTTCTTTCTGCTGTCACAGAGAGTTGTGAAGCCTCTGCTAAACTACCTCTGTGTTCTCAGGTCATGGATGAGAACATCAAACAGCGGGCAAAAATAGCCCACTTAACCTTCCTTAATGAGTATGTTCCTGATAAATAGATGGACCAGATGGATGTATGAAGGCATATAATGCTACAATGACCTGCTTGCATTATTTGTGACCCTCAGCCCCAGGAGATGACAATATAACCTATGAAGGAGGGCAACAAAGACTATGGATGCAGCTAATTTTACCAGCAAAGGGAAGAGAATCAACCCTGGCACAAACAGAAGGGCTAATGTGGCTGGTGGTGTGGCTGCTCTTGGGGATCTGCTGGCTTCAGCATCCTCTAAGCTGCATTCTGCAGCTCCGTCACAAGCAAATTGCTTCCTTTTAAGGGCCTGGGAAAGGACACTCATGCTGTGAGCTTCCGCAGGCCCCTGTGGTTAGCAAGGTTGCTTGCTCAGTGACCATCCTCATGGGCTTTGCTCCTCAGCTCCCTGCCGTTGTTTTGGATCTCCATGGGTTTCTGCTTGCCCCTTGAGATCAACGCCCCCAGAGCCTTCCCCTTCCCTATCACTTCTCCGGATCAAGACAAGTTCTTAAATACACTTACGATAGGGCAAGCTGGGGGTGCAGAGTCTGGGAAACATTTGTATTTGTGGCATCCTCATTTGAGGATGGAAAGGGCTCCTAACAAGAAACCTCCTGAGAAAGTAAGAGCCTCCTGAGGCTCACGGTGGAGACAGATGGCCAGTTTCTGCTTTAAGGAGCTCTCCAGCTTCCCCTTTGGGATAGGGCTACAATTAAAATTTCACTTAGGAAAACACCAAAGTGATTCTATCCTCTTAAAAAACACCGAGTGAGTCTAAGAGAGAAATCTGGGCCTCCTGAGTACCTTGTCACACACTACCCACTAGGACAACTTTTCCTTCTAGGCCTTTAGATTTAATATAGGATCACTAAAGAGCCAAAGAGAGCCACAACCCAATGAAATCAAATATGTATCACGTCTCTATCTCTCACACCATCCAGCCCACACGTCAAGACCTCCACAAAAAGCATGCAACCTTCCAGAGACTTTTGTGAAGTAAAAATAAAACAGCAAAAATAATAATAAAAAAGGCTGAAAAACACAGTGTAGGTGTGCAACTCAGAAAAGGAGACTCCTCTCCGTCCACGCTGGGTTGCACTGCAGCAGGCGGGGGGTTAAACGCCCTGCCCGCCAAGTCAGGATCTTGGAAGCAGAACAGCCACCTAAGGCTTGGGCTTCCTGCAAACCACTCGCCAGCCTCGGAGAACAGCGGGAGCCCGGAGCAGGGAATGTTAATGAACGGCGCTGGCAGCGGTGCCCCTTCCCAGAGGGCAGGAGGAGGGGAGCTGACAGCGAGGAAGGAGCGAGAGGGAGACGGGAACGGAGCAGAGGCTCCTGAGGCTGCTTCAGATGAGAGGACAGGGAGCCCAGGGCCCGGGTCTTGCCTTGGATTCCTGCGGATTATTCCCGCGGCCGCTCCGGGGCTCACACCATCCCTCCTGCTCCAGCACCTTCCCCTCCCTGCCCCAGTGGGCACTTTCACACAACGATTTCTCTGTCCTTTTCCCAGCCCCAGCCTGAACTTTTTTTCTTCTTTTCCCCCCTCCCTTAGGAGTGTGGGACAGATCAAGCCACTTTAGCAGCCCAGCATCCCCCCCGCTACTTCTCCCCAGTGGCCCAGTGCAACCGCAGCTGTCCCGGCCGCGCTGCCACAAGCAATTAGGTCTGGGCAGGCGGAGCGCAGCAAATCAGATTAAATAGCTCAGGGGGTTGCTCTCCCTGCAAGGAGCTTAAAAATAATAATAATAATAAAAAAAATTCCCTGCAGAAGTCTTCTCGTCCTGTGGCAGGGCAAGCAGACGTCCCCATCACCAACACCCCCCTGCCTCCCGCGGCAGCACCGGGATGGGCCTAATCCTGACTCGCTCCATTGGCCCCAGGGGAAGCAATAGGACTCGGAGGAGGCTTAGGCCCTGCTTCAGCAAGCAGTCATTAGAGCCCTGACTTAATGAGTGTAATTAGCACTGCCCGCCCCGAGCGGCTCTGCCGCGGGCTGCCGGGGGGGTTTCCCACAGAAGGGGCGCCCCGGCACAAGCCGCGGGACCTGTGCGTGACGTGAGGCCGGGACCCGCGCGCGGCTCCGGGATGCTGGGGGCACCTGCGCCCGCTGCCGTGTTGGCAGTGGCTCCGTTCCCTCCAGCCACAGCAGGGGGATGGAGGCCCATGGGGCAGCCTGCGCCAGGGGCCGTGCAGGGAATGACCCGTGGTACCTCCGAGTGCTCCTCGTCAGGCGGCGGTTGCTCCGGCTGACAGCCGTAGTCTGCCATGTACGAGCTCCAGTACATGCCCAGCGACACCGGGGCCTGAAACAAGGGAAGGGAACCCCAATGCAGCTCTTGTTTACTCAGATGCATCCTGCTAAGGGCTTCGGGGAAGCCTTTGAAGATGCTAACACAACCACTGCTTCCCCAGAGCTCTGGAGATGACAGGGTGCTCCTCTGGATCCAGCATCTGTCCCCTGGGCCAGCTGTGGTGAGTCCAACAGCGACAACTCCTTTCTCAGCGGAGACCAGAGCAGGGTGGGTAGGAGCGTCCCGTACTCTTTTGGAAATGGACTTTGGGGCTTCTCTAGTCCTGGTGGACCTTCCAACATGCACCTTCCTCCTACCTTTCTCCAGCCGACCCTGACTGCTGCTGGTGCTCGGGCCTGGGCAGAGCCCCAGGAAAGGGCTGCTGAAATAGCCTGAGCAGCCGCTGAGGTCCAGTGTGTCTCGGGTTAAATATGTATGTGCTGCAGGCTCACATTTCAGTAATATTTCCCTTGTGCTTATCACACATTTAAAGCTAAGTGCTCGGTAATGTCAATGCTTATTCTACCACGTGATTGGAGAAATTATGGAAGAAAACTCTACCAAGGGCTATTCAGCACAATGGCACCAGCCCTAACGCTCAAAATCAGACTACTGGAAGCGGGGAGAGGATTTTAGGGAAGAGGCACTTTGTGCTCTTCTTGCTTCCTTTGCCCCTCCCTTGGCATCCACGACGAGCCACAGTCGGAGACAGGAAATCATGAGAGCTGAGCCTTCGGGCTGATCCAAGATAGCTGTTCTTATGTTAAAGCATAAAATATGCTAACCCTCAAATACATTGCAGAGGGCTCTGAGGGGCGAGGGCTCTGGTAAAACTAGTGCAGCAACCGAAGGTGTTACTGCTGTCACCCCTGCCGTGTGGATGTGCCATCCAGGCAGGAATTGGCTTGGCCTCCCATGCCCTGAGTGGAGGGGCCATGGCTGAGACCTGGTACCAGCACAAGGCACTTGGTGAAGATTTCTTGCGCCTTGCTAACAAAGCAATCCATTATGGGCAAGAATACACTTTATATACTCATTCCTTTTTTCCTAACATTTCACCCTTTTCTCCTCCACTGCCACCTCCCAATGAGAGGCTGCTTTCGGCCACTACAAGCCCATTGTCACCAGATGTAATTATTGCAGAGTCGGCAGGCACTGCAAATCCATTGCTCAAATGCTGCCAAGAGGAAGAGCTCTACCTTTGACAGGGCTATTTTCCTCGTCACGTCCACCATGCTGAACCAGAAACCTGAAACAGAAACCTGAAACAGTCACTCAGTTATCCAGCAAACAAATTCCTCTCTTGTACATAGCCCCTTCTGATGCAAGGGAACAAGGGACCTGGAACAGGTACTGGTGGGATGAAGGTGATTTAGCTGGGGACTGTAGGACTCCTGTGGGTGGTTTGAGCAGGAGAGACTTCATGCGGCTTTAGCAATGCAAAAGGCACCCATCTAGCCCAGCAATGAGCACCTACAAGGCTGTGCACCTCAGGAGAGGCTGCTTGTGGGACCCAGCCAGGAGCAGGCAGAGCTCTCCTTGGGGGTGACCCTCAGCGTCCCCTCCCTGGAGAGGAGAGGTGGGACCCTCAGTACCTGTGTGTTGGGGTGATCCAGCATCCGCGTGTCCAGGGAGAGGGAAGCTCCTGCCCTTTGTGAGACACCCAGGCTCCAGAACCCCTGCAGAACCGGTGGGGAAGGGGACCTGCTGTGAAGGTGCAGGGTGAGGCGTCCTCAGAGGAGCAGCCACAAGCGCCAGGGACCTGCTCCCACTCTTTCAGCTGCTGCCAGCCATGCTGAGGACACGTGGCCAGGACAGCAGCAAAGCCCTTTGCTCCGGTGAGCCCTCAGAGAGCCCCTCGGGGAGACCTGCGTCATGGGTCTGTTGCAGGGAGCAGAAGAGAACGCATCCTTATCTCACTGCACACAAGGGTGAGAAGCAAACTGCAGAAATAAGGCAAGCAGGGACCTTCTCTTGGCTTCGCAGGGTGTCTGACTACACCTGAACTGTCCCATCCAGATGGCTCCTTACCCTTCCTAAGGGCCTCTGATGATCTGGAAAACAACACAGCAGGGGATGCTCAGATTTAGTCTCCTGTCACTCTAACAGATGAGTGTCTGCCTGACCAGAGCTACAAGGCAGTATTTTTTTCTTTAAAATATGTCAAACATTAACTAAGTTTGAGATCCATCTCATGCAAGACTAATTTCACCTATTTTTAGCTGTCTACAAAGAGGACATCTCCCTTTGAGGTAATCACTCTGGGCTCCCCAGCTGATTTAGCCTGATTCAGTTGACCGGTGTAGGTATGTCATTTGGGATGAAATGAACTGCCTTCTCAGAAGGCTTGTGTTCACTCAGCTGAATCTCAGCCAAGAGTCCAGTTTCTGTAGCTACACATGACCCTGGAAATCACTTCAGAAACCTGATTCTCCATCAGTGTAGTGCAAACAATAAATGCCAGGGATGCCACATGAGTCCGGAAAATGTCATCTTGGCTCCAGGATCCCAGCTGAGTTTACTAAAGAACAATTAGAACAAAACTTTTTATTTGCATCAACCAGACAATTTCTGCTGGAGGATGTGGAGAAGTGTCTGTGTGAAACTTAGAGCTTATTTCTGAGGGTTTTCTGGCTCTAATGTGGGCAGAAACTTAACTTTTGTTCTGGGTTTGTCCAGCACTGGATACTGAGAAGATCTGGTCATGGACCCGGGTTCATAGCCCCCATCATAGTGAGCTAAATTACTAGAGTTATTACTCTTTTGCACTCTGTTACCTTCCAGCACGTACATGAAAGTTTAGGTTGCTGATGTGCTGGCAACAGTTGAGTCCTGCTAATACCCCAGCACTGAAATCAGGCAGAATGAGAAGCCCTTGGTTCCCCACTGTATTTTATGCAAATGAATATTAGAATAAACGATGCAACAAGGAAATAAATTATTTCCAGAAATGTGAAAATCTCATGTTCTCTTGTGCTTATATTAAAGGGATTACACTCCATTTCCTTCTTAATACAGCTAATGCTCTATGGGAAGCCCTCAGGCCAGGGATTAAAGCACTTATTCAATTAATTAGGAACAAACTTCTGCCTTAAAGTCAAACACACAAATATCAGTAAGCCCTTGAGAGTGTCTTCCTTCCAGAGTAGGGAAAATAGATCCTATTTCTGATGTAAATGAAACCAAGTCTGTATTCTAAATTTACCAGGAATTGCACAAATTAAGAAGACTTGCTTTTAAAATCTAGGCATTCTGTAAAGCAGCACGGTAAAGGAGGGACAGTTTGCCACCTTGAACTCCCACCAGTTGCAGTGGGAGTAGAATTAGGGCCTAGAAGGCTAATAAAAATGAAATACAATTTTAGGATATAGCAGTGGTAACCAGCTCCAAGTTACAAGCACACCAATGTTTGAAGTTAGGGGGAAATCCTGGCCCAGCTAAACTCAAAAAGGAAAATGCTTATTCAGGAGGATCCGAATTTTACCTAGGGTGTCTGATTCATTAATGAGATAGGAGACAATTTCCAAAATCTGGCTCCAAATCCTAATCTTCCTTGATGAATGCTTGATCCTTCCGTCTTCTCGCAGGCACAGCTCACATGAAAATTAAAAGGCGTTTTGCCAACATAGTTCATGCAGGAGCAGCCTGCTATTGCTGTTCAGCTTCCTATTTCTTCTTCTCAAATACTAAATGATGGGGCTGACTGTTGCCAACAAGAGCCTGAATAGAGGCAGGTTGAACCAAAATCCCAGCTCACATCTTCATCTACTTTTGAGAGACATTGTCTGCCTCCTTGTTGTTAATTCAAATACAGCGGAAGAGGCAAACCAAACATATGCCGTTTTTTGGTGTTTTTATACATCTGGACTTTTTTTTTTTTTTAACATTCTTCACACATGAGGGTTCTAGTGTCATTATCTTTCCTCGTAAAAATTCCCTGCCATGGTTCCAGGCTTCCCCGAGCCTCCAGGACTGACGAAGCTTGGCAGAAGGATGCTTGAGCACATCAGATGCCTCCCCATCACTCCTGTGTCCAACACTTGGCATGGGCTGTGCTCAAGAAGCACCAGCAGACAGGACAAACAGCCGCTGATCTCCCCCATCACAGCTCTCTTGCTCGTTCCTGGACATCCTCTCATCCAGAACTGACCGCAGAGCTAAAATAGAAGCAAAACCTCAATGCCACCATTGCCTTACAGAGCACCTACAAGAGAAAACTACTCTAAATTAACTAGTTTATTTTCACAATACTCTGCAGAGGTGATGGTTGAGATTTCCAGGGTCAGGATCCTAAACCAGGCACCTGAATCAAAGTGCCCCTATTTCTCAAGGCATCAATCACTCCAAGCTTCCAGGGAGGTTTTCAGAGAGTGTTGGTGCTTTTCAACTCTCTAGACCCTTTTATGTGCATGGATATAAGAAAATTACAAGTGTGCCACTCAGGATCAGGTTTTCAAAGGCAGGCGATTACATGTTTAAACAGCACCTTGGGAGAATCTCCAAAGGGCCTGAGTGCATGAGTGTTGAGTTCAGGCCCTCTAAAATCAGATGTGAAGAGTTTAAATTAAAGCTAAGAACCTTAATTCTAGCATAAAACAATGCAACTTGTGTACATAATTTGTGCAGCTGCTTTCTGGCTTCTCATAGTTTCAGTAGGGCTGCAGTAACTTACAGAACTTGGCTCAGAGATGAATTTTACGTGTTTGGTCCTAATTTCCTCTGTTTGAAATCTATTTTCTGGTTATAAAATGGTAGGAGTGCTATCTAAGCCTGCTTTGCTCTTGTGCAAGGCGCTTCACCACGTATTGGCAGCATTCAGTAGAACCGCCAAATAATACTCGGCTTAATTAATAGTTTAATTCAGGAAAACACGGTCGAGTAGGACACACCTCCCTGTCAGCCCACCTCTTGACAAGTGCTCTTTGGGCAGGGAATAAGATTCATGGCCTCAGCGTGGACGTTGAAAGAGGAAAGCGATGGGTGAGCAGGACCCCCATCACGTGAAAGAGGCCGGGTGTAATCTGCGAGGGGGATCTTCATTCACGTTAACACCATGGGCAGATAAAGCGCAAAGAGGAGAATCTTCTTCAAGGGACAAGTGCTGACAGCCTCCTCTGTCAGCATGAGGTCACTCACCCATTTGGGTCTAAAAACATGAACTTTGGTGGGAGTGCAGTGGGCGGGCAGGGGAGGATTTCTCATGGGGTTTATTTCATGTGTTTCCCCAGTGAATTTGTGAATTAGTGGGGGCACTTGTGACATCCTCTGATCAGAAATAGCAAGTGCCCTTCAGCCTAATTGGAGGCGCCTGTAGTTCTCTTCCGGACATCTACATCCCTTACTGGGCTGAGTCCTGAAAGTCCAACTCCTTGTTGCACAGGTGCTCCTTTCGCCACGGAAGACGAGGGCATCTGGTGAATTCAGGAGTGGTGGCCCAATTCTCCAGGCACTTCTGCTGTAGCCTCTTAAATCAATCAGCCATTTGTTCACAGTCCCCCAAAAAACATCTATCAGCAGAGGAGGCTGCAGGGGTCTCATCACCGCCTATGTGAGGGCGTTCTGTATCCTGTGATACAAATCAATGTATATTTATGCACCTGTGTAAGGCAAATACATATATGTATTGTTGGAGAACTTAAATCTGCTCACTAATGCTGTTGTTTAAATAGCCCTTTAACCACATCACTTTTCTCCTCGTTAGGTTAAGTCGCTGGAGGTGAAAAAACCCTTCCAAAATGGTTTTCACTCACTCACTCAGTCCAAAGTAAACATGCCTCTGGGACCATTATGCGTATCAGATATCCAAGGCTTTGTTAAGAGCTTGCCTGCTAGGTAAATTCTACTATTTCTCCTTGGAAGGAGAAGGTTAAAACTTGAGATAGGCTCACACAGGCATGGCAAAACAGCACTGTGAGTTACAGCCATGCAGGACTAATAGGACATATCAGAGCAGCACATACAAGCGACCCAAGTCTTGGGGAGGCTCCTGATCGAAAGCAGTTCCAGTCCCAGTACGGCATTGGCTTGACTTACACCTGCCGCCTAAAATCACATTAGTCATAGGTCTCGCAGTGACCCAGAGTCTGATGTTTTCAGCAACAGTCAATGGAGCCACCACAAAGGACTGAGAGCCCAAAGCACCAGCACTAGGCATTGCTAGCAATAAACTCACGAGGATTGCTGTATGCCGTGGGAAACCTGCAACCTGCATGCCCTCATCTCTGGAAGCACTAATGGATTTCAGCTGGCTGGACCTCCCTTGTACGGTCTCAGCTCATGATCCAATCATATCTAGCTCTTAAGTTGGGCAGGCTAGTGAACGTTCAAAATTGCTTTGACTTAGACATCATCCAAAACTGTCTGCACTGAAAATGGGGCCTTTCTGTTCATTGCACCAAGGTGTGGACTGGGCCTCCAACCAGGAGATTTTCCCATTAGCTGTACAGCTGATCTAAACTTGTTCAGGAGAATAAAGCAACCACCTGCTTATAGTGACGGGAAAAGTAAAGTGAGATCAAACGCTAGCAGGAAGAGAGAATTTGAGCAATGCGAGAGGTGATTGCATGTCATTTCAGATGTCACCCTTTGCCTTTGATCTGTGCTTAGGAAGTGGGGTACCTCCTGGCTCTGATGGTCATTAGAGAAGTGTGCCACCAAACTCATCCCACCTTGAAGTTTCAAGTGTTTGCTCTCCCCTAGAAGCCTCCTCCTACTTCCGCCACTGTGTAAATCATCTGCCCTGAGATTTCCTTTAGAAGAGCCAGCGGAGGATTGTTAGGGAGCAGGAACCAGGACTCGTGTCCTCCCCTAATCCCAGCATCGTTCCCTGCAGCGAAGCCGAGATTGCTCTTCTGTACCTGTATTATACATGCACAGGTAGGTCCTGTAGAGATCAGAGAAAGGAGAGATATTATAGAAGATGCCATGCAACCAGGAAAGTCCTGGCCCTGACGAACCTGCAGTCTGAATACCCACGACAGAATAAAGGACTTCTTTGTCTTTAGGGATTTTAAAGATAAAGCACTCAGAGACAAAATAAGCTGCAAATCACAGAAAATCTGTGTCAAAACGGAATAAATCCCACTTTGCTGAATCCCCACTTCACTTCATAACATCTCCTTGGAGCAATGCCTGTTTATTATTAACAAAGCCTCTGCTTTATCAGCACACACTGTGGAAATAAAATTGTGCAGTTTAGTGCAGCAAGAGCACACGACCACCTTCTAGAAGCAGAGATTTAGAGCAGGTATGTGTGCAAATATTTGCCAGCTCCCTGGGCATTCAGGAAAATAAGCCTGCATTTGGAAGGGAGTCTCCACGTTACTGCAGGGAGCTTCGGTTTGTTGATGCCTTCAGAGAGTGTTAACAAGAGGCGGCATCACGGGGAAGCGAGAACCTGCTCTCAGGTTACCCCGTAAATTGGCTGAGGCTTCCGAGAGGATTACAGACCCAGAGCCATCCTAAGCACCGGGATGTCATTACGGCGAAATCAAAGGTAACCATGGGGCTTGGCAGGCAACTGTCAACAGCTAAGGGAAAGAGCGATCCCATGCAGGAGCGCTGCGCCAGGATGAAATCCAGCCACCTTTATTTTCATTTCAGGTGAGGGGTCAAGCAGAAAAGCTATCCCCAGCGGCCTTTATTTACAGTTTGCAAGGGAGCGGCTCGCGAAGCATTTAGAGGAAGAAGGATGAACCCGCTCGCCCCTCGCTCCCCGAGCCCGTCTCGATGACAGACGGAGGATGCTGCAATGACACGAGAGCGGGGAAGATTCCTTTTATGAATGAAACGCAGCAGTGCCCTAGTGAAGGCATTGAACAAACTCCCAGGGACTGGAACAGGGCCAGAATTTCACGTCCAGTATTTTCAGGGACAGCAAAGGAAACATCCTCCCACAGGAACATTTACAGATGGCAAGAGCAAGACCCCATGGGCAGATTTCAAGGCATTTCTTCAGCCTGGTATTTACTCTTCTTGTCTCCATTCACCATTGCCTGTCCTTCCTATCTAGGTGACCAATCTGAATTTCTAGAAAGCCACAATATTTCCAGTTTTTGTCTTAGACAGGTAATCAATTTGCCATCAAAATCTTGGGAAATGTATTTCTCTGGATTTCCCAGTGATTAGTATGGAAGCGATAAATGGTTTCATGTTGTCTGGCCACATTAACTACACCTATTCAAAAGAAGAATATTTTAAATAGTGCAGGTGCTCTTCTTTGGCCCTGAACAAAACTGAGTGCATGGCGCTCACTCCCACACCTAAACCAGCACCTCCAGTGCAGACTGGTCCCATGGAAACTGTCCATTGAGAACAGTTTATAGCCTGGGCATGGGAAAGTGCTGACATTCCCAAAATATGCCAGCCCCCCAGTAATAATTTAACAACATAGACTATCACAGGCTACCAGTGGGGCCCATGATCTGGGCCTGTTTAATGCAGTAGTGTGCACACAGCCAGTGTGAGCATCTAGAGAAGTATTTTTAATGCTGCTATCAGGGAATTGGTAGTTTTGTCATGGGAAGCAGATATGCAGGGGAGTTTTAAGACTTCACATTTAACACTGATGGTCATGGGGAGGCAGAAGCAGATTGCACCCTGCAAGCACCCTGCGAAATGCAGCCCTGGCTGCTCCAGGCTGCAGGCTGCAGCAACACGATGAGCTGGGCACCTCCTGGGATGCCCTGAAAGTCCCACAGTGGGCAAGGAAAAAAAAAATAAAAGCAAAATATCCCATTTTCCACTCTGCTATGGGAAATTCTCTTTCCCCCTCCCCTCTTCTTTAAGGATTTTAAATCCTACCAGCAGCCAGTTTTGCAAGGGTTAACCAGCACGGAATGAATGTGGAGAGACAGTCCGGGACCATAATCGCTTATTATTTTCAGGTAATATGCTTTATCTCTGACTAATCTCCTCATCGGGAGAAACACTCACTGCAGACAAGAGTCACTGAGGTTATCTCTGATGATGGGGCTCTACGGACTACTGGCTGCGAGGGACTGAGGAGAGACCAAGGAGAACACTTCAATTATGGCATGAACTATGCTCTGGTAGCTGAAAGGCCATTGTTTAATCTACTAGAAATCATCTATTTTAACAGATAAAGGGATTTACTTGGGTTTTCTACTCCCCAAGAACAGCATGTTATTCCAGCTACTAACGGAACATTGGGTATTTAATTAAACAAAAAGCACAGACAGAAGCAACACAGCCATCAACATCACTTCTGGGGAAATTCAAATTGATTATCACCCTTTGATGCTGCTCAATCACCTCTACCTCACTCACCCTTTCTACAGTAGAGATTAAATCATCTGGTTCTCCCTAAGCAGCACTGTTGAGTTTTTTTTTTTCAAGGATCCAATTCAAAATTTTTTCAATATGTAATGTGAATTCTGAACTCAGCAGAGACCTGACTTTCAATGAGCTGGATTATTCCAAATCCGTCTGGAGGAGAGTGTGGAAATTTGAGTTTGGTTTTATGTCTTCTTCTGCACACTTGGTGCTGGTACCTGTCGGACAGGGCTCTGGTCTGTCTGTACTATTAACACAATCTAATGTGACAGGTCCGGTGTTTGGAAATTAAATCTTCATTGCTCAAAGAAAAATCTGAAACTTCTACATGCGTTAATCTTCTGTTTGTCCCTTTTCCCTCTCAATTCCTTTGTCTGTGCTTTTTTCATTTTCAGAGAGGTTTTTCTTTAATTTCTCCTGTAATCTGTCTTTCCAGGACAGTTACAGATTATTCCTTATTGCTCCACTGTGTTCAGCAGCTAAAGACCCATTTTCTCATGTCATCTACCCCTTCAGATCCACAGATCACAGACCCAGAGTGTCTATGCAGAATGATTACAAAACAGCAGTCTCCCAAGGTAGCTGTAAATTCAATATGTAGGGATCCACAACTCTGTTGGAAACACACAAATCAAAAGAAAAAAAAAAAAAAGCAAGAAAAGAAAAGAAAGACAATAATCTAGTTTTTCCTTCAACCATCAGCCTCTTAATTTCCTTTACCAGAACAAAGAACAAGTGCCTTGAAAGTGATTATCCAACAACCAGCAGCCAGATCGCTGAGGTTTCCTCACTTATCACAGAGGTGACTGTCACTTCTGTAAATCCTATTGATTAATTTTTTACCTTCCTGAAAGTCCATTTCTCTGCATGTAGAGCAAGGAAAGGCACCAGCTTGGAACCATGATTTTTGCATCCATGAAAATGTCTTTGCCTCTCCATGTCTGTTTCAGATGGTCTACACTCACATGTGCTAGGTACATCCTTCCTGATATCTCTGTGGACGTATCTGTTACTGTCACATGTGACGAAATTTCCAAGATAAATGGGGCTGTCCATCTTGTCCACCCTGCTGCTACCTGCTTGTGTAGTTGTCTTTCTTTCTCCCTTTCCTCCTGGTATTTGTCTGACCCACGCTGATGTTTGGTCTGCATCATTCAGCCTGGGATACATTGACCTGACTTGGCATATCAGATAAGCCGGCACACCAGTGAAGGTGTGTGGTCAGTTTATTGATCTCCTTGTCTGACTTTCCCAAATTTCTGGTGACTATAACTCCATCCTTCATTTTCTACAGGCAGCTCCAGAAGTTGCTGTGAATTATCAGGTCACCTCGTCTGCTCCTCATTGTGTTGAACCAGTTATTCAGCTTGCTATTGACCAGGACTGCTGACCTCACCACTTCATAATGTTTTTCAGCAGCTTCTTACACATATCATATAGCCCCAGGACACTCCAGTCACCTATTGCAACACACCAGGTCAAATGACTTTTTGAAATTGCACAATTTAAGTTCCTCTTGATATCTCTGAACTTGCCCATGATCAGCTTCTTTCACTGCTTTAGCCATACTGTCCCTCTTGCTTTGTGGAAATTGGCCTGTTCCTCAATTTGACAGGTGAATATTTATTCACCTACCTTCTTTCTGAATCCTCCTGTAAGGCAGGACTGGGGAATTTCTTCAGGCATCAGGAAATGTACAGAGTTTGGAAGGTTATCATTATGGGAAGTTTCTGAGTAGGATCCAGAAAAGTGATCCTTTCTTTCCTGATATTTCCCAGCAATTTCCAGGCTGGCTCAACAACTCGTGATATAGCCCTACTGATTCACTCCCTCCATTTTCTCCAGTTTCCTGACCCTTCTTTGCAATCTCTTCCAGAAAGACGTTTCTTGTCACCCTGCTCTTGAAGCATTGCGATCTCCCAAACACCGAAAATCGCTTCAATTGTCATCCACATAAAGAGTTTGGTAATATTCACTTATCTCTTCTGCCTGTCCTTTTCTGAGAAGGGTGTCCTTTGACTCACTGCTGTGGACCATTTACTAGCTCTTCTTCATTAGCATCTATTCTAAAATCCCATCTTCATGGGGAATCTGACAATATTTTAATGTTCTTTGCTTTTTAACACAGTTCTCCTTGACTGGCCTTCTTTTTTTTAACTTTTGCCTAGGTCTGGGTATGCCTGCTCAGGATATGTCTTTTCATCTTTGTTTTCTGCCTTTCGCTGGCCAGTTTCCAGGCTTAATAGCTGCCTGCTTTCCTGCCTGTTAGGTCGTTAACTTCAAGGACTGGTGAATCTTCTTTAGCTGGTTCTCTGTGACAACTTCTGAGTTGAGTCCTTCAAGCTCTTGGCTGAATGAATCTTACTCCTTTTTGCATTTGGTTGTTTCAGTTCATCCATGTTGTAGCTGATTGCACCATCTAGAAGCTGACCGACCTTCACAGTTCACATTTTTCACCACATTAAATAGATGTTTTGGGGGCAGAGGATGAGATTAAGACTAGAGGGGACCACTGCTCCAGAGAGCAGTGGCTCCTTTTCCTCTGCTGGCCAATTTTGGTTTTCCTATATGCTAATCAGAAATTCTCAGCCTTGCTTCCTACTTAGTTTGCACTCAAAGCTCTTTTTATTTTTATATGCATATAGAGAGCCTGTAGAGCGTCATGAGAGCCTGCAAGAACTTGCCATATTTGCTCATGGCTGGATTGCCATGGCCATTCCTTGGCACGTGCCAATCAGTTACGCATCTTAGTCACAGTGTACATGAATGGTTCAATCTGGGATGCTGATTAGAGATTCCTTTCCTCGTAGCAAAATAGCCTGAAATTCTTCAAATAAATCAAAGAACTTCTTCCTTGGCATTTGTCATAGTCTGTAAGCTGTTGCACAGCCCTATATCCTGATGAAATAGGCTGATTTCTGAACTGCGACAACCCTTGAGTTGACTGGGGTTCTTCTGACTATTGCGAATCCTAATTACCTCTCTCTTGTGCTTTGTGTCACTGCCTTAAAATTTTGCCATTTGGCATCACTGCCTTTGCTGCCCATCTGATTTTCAGAAGTCCAACACTATTATGCTAGTGCATCTCTAACTTGCCTGTTAGCACTGAGATTTTTCCTAAAATGATTTCAGATCCTGCTTCTGCTGGCCGAATTTTCCTTTAGTAGCTATCCTCTTGCTGGAATATTTTCCCTCATAGGACACGCTGAGCTAGTAGCAATTATTGGAGAGCATATGCATGGCCAAGAAGACTGAACATCAGTTTTCTTTCCAGAAACCTTCATGGCAGAGTTAGCCCTGTGGGCTCTGCACATACTGCTCTGCATCTTTTGAACACTTCTCATGAGCAGGTTTTTGGCTTTGGTGATAATGATGGTTCTTAGCCCTTCTCATGGGAGCGACACTTCCAAAGAGGACAGTTCTTATTTAGGGGAGCAGTATCCTGATTATCAAAAGCACTGGATTCTAGCTAGATCCTGTAAACCCCCCAGTTTGCCAGAATTTGTCTATACTGGGCAAAATTAAGCAAAGTGCAAAGACTGCAAAATAGCTGAGGAAAGCTCTGACTCTGGTGTTGGAATCAGCAAATTTCAGCACATTGTTTGAGCTAGAATGGATGGTAAGAAAATGGGAGATCGCTATGAGAAAGACTCAGGCCGTAGTTTCCCTCAGCAGCTGCCTTCTGTCAAGCACTTACCACATGAAATATCCAACCTTCATTTCAACAGTAGTGATGAATCTCAAAGAACTCTTGGTAAATTATTCTAATAATTTTTGATGATATTGCAGAGCTCCTCATATAGCACCAGATACCTACATCTGAGCAACCAAACTGAGCCTTTTGTGTTTCTCCTTCCGTTCTGGCCGCTAGTTCTTGTTTCAGCCTTGTCTGCCAGGAGACAGGTCTTTATCATCACGCTTCTGCTCCTGTGTGCGCATTTATAGCCTGCAGTCAAATCATCCACAACCCTCCCTTCTCATAAGCAATTGAAGAGACTTCCTTGAGGAGTTGAGGGCTTGACTGCAGTTGTGTAGTCATGTCTTCCCTGAAGCATGTATCCTGCCTGTTTTATTCGAGGTCTCCTAGCTCTTCTGTTTGACTAGATATTAAATACTACTATCTCTGCTGCTTTCCCCTGCCACTTATGATTTTAGAGGTGCCATCATAATTTGACACAGTACCGAATATGAATTTATTATAATGCCTTATTCTTACACCTTGCTCTCCAAGGTCACAACAAGAAGCAGATGACTATTCACAAGAATATTCAAGAATAATTCACAAGCTGATTGTTTACACGTTTTTATTAAAAAAAAATCAATTTCCAAGACAGATTCTACCACCTCAGCAGTCTCAGGTTTTGTTCTTAAATGTCCTTTCAGTTTTCCAGATTGAAGTGTATCTCATTTATTTGATCGCAGTTCCAATGCAGAGGCAGAAGTAAGTCTGTGTCAGTGAATTGTTGTCTTCACTATTTAACACTTTTAAATAGTGTTAAATTTTTGCTTCCTATACATTAAGTCAGCAATGATCCTTTATTTTTCCTCTGAAAAAACAGCAGAATCATAAATCAGTTTCACAGGATTTCAGACTCAAAGATTCCTCAGTGACATCCTGATATCTACCATTTAACCTGTTAGATCCACTTAATTTGCACTACGTTGATTTTATACCATCCAATATGATGTTTACCAGTCAGTTACATCAACAACTGCTCATTCTTACTGGAGGACAACTGCAAATCAATTTTACAAGACTTATGTTCTATATTAGCACATCCATTGGCATCAGCTATATTGTCTTTCTTTAATAATTCATTAAGCAAGTGATGTGCTCACTATTTCTTGTCTGTGATAGTGACAGGCTGAGAGCCTTAATGTTACTCAACTTATTTGCCCAACACTTTCAAATAACTGCCCAACACTGGCTTGCTTCCAGTCCTCTAAAATCCTTCCAGTATCCCAGAATCAAAAATCAGCATTAATAGCTCATTACATTCCTGGTTCCAAGAGTTCTAAAACCTTTGGGCATAAATTACCTGGATAAATTAATTATAAAATATTTAAACTACGTGGCTGCTCTTTAATATAATCCTTATTTATTAAAGGAGCAAAAAATGTTCTTTCACCTTTATTTGATACTAATACACTGCCTGATTTTCTCCTCATAACAAACATGGAAAAGAAATATTAATTCAATAATTTTCTATTTCCTTATAGTTATGGTTGTGGCTATCACCGCTATCTATTAGTAGTTGCAACCGTTTTTACCTTAGCTGATTACAAATTCGTCTTTATATACTTTTATTTCCATTATTTGTTTGAGGGCAGTGGAGGCTTGTTCAGATGACTTAAAGCCAAAGGACTTTGGCGTTCACCTTGCTGCACAGCAGCGATCCCAGCACGGCAAGCCCAGAGCACCCAGCCCTGTGTCAAACCTCTCAATATGCATCAAAAGGAGGTAGAAACCCCAAAGAAATGCCTTGATTTCAGCCCGCCTGCATTTCCAGTTTGAAGCAGGAGAGGTAAAGCCCCCTACTCAATACTCCTCCCAGAAAAGACAACATCAGACCATCAGGTACCATCAGGTACTGCAGGTTAGTCTCCCCCTTTGTCAGACCGACTTTTTTATTGTTGCAGAAATAAAACGAGAAGGGATAAAGTTTGTGGGAAGGGAGTGGGGATTTCTTTGTGACTCTTGGGCATGAGGAGGGGCTGCTCTTTGAGTGTGTCAGGAGAAACGCCAAGTACTGCCGCAAACTTGTTTCTGAACACCTGGACCTTGGGCTTCATGCCCCTGCAAACAGCTTTTTCCTTCCCTCTCCTTTCCCCATTGTGCAATCCCAAAATTGGGTTTCTTGGTAAAACCAACTCTGACATGCAGAGCTGCTGAAACCACCCCAAAACTCGGAGATGCCCCGTTGCAGCTGCCTCGCTCCCAAGGTGTCTCTTTAACCCCACTTTTAGCATGAGCCCAGCAAGCCGGAGCCTACAAAGGTTGCAAAACAATGAAGCTTTTATCAAAACTCGGGCTAATCTGTTGCTAACAAGTTCCCATTCAGGAAGAGGCAAGGCAGGAGCCTGATTTGAATCTGAAAGTCACCCACTAAATGCACCACCAGGAGAGGAAAGTCAAGGGAGAGGGAGAAAGGCAGGACTGGTGCTCGGCCCTGGGGCCGGGAAGGCCCCTCCGCCCCGCAAGGCTTGGGCACCGCAAATGCTCCGAAGCAGCTCCAGAAGATGCTCTTCCACTTCCCGTCGCTCAGCGAGAGCATCTGTTTGGTCATGCAGTGAGCTGGATCGAGGCATTTGGCCCAGGCTAATACTCACCCTCGGGAAAAAAAGAGTGAAAAAGAAAGTGAAAAAAGTGGGGGAGAGAGTGGGGAAAAAAAAAAAAAAAAGCAGTGGCGAGGGTGCTTTTTTTTGACCTGGATTATTTCCCTGGTCCACAGCGACAAAAACACTTGTGTGAGTACAGCAGCCAGGGCAGCACAAAGTGCTTGTAGAGCTACAGCTTGTAAGAAACTGTAATGACCTACTGAGTGTCTTGTGGCCGAGTCCACACGGCTCCCTCACAGTCAGCACAGGGAAAATACCTGCGATTCCAAAATGCTGCCCCTCTTGGCAGTTTTCGGTCTGCAGCCTCCAGTGCTTTCAAGGAGGCCATGAAGAGCAATCAGCAACAAAACCCAGCCAAGCCTGTGGTCCGTGGGCTGAAAATCGTGGAATGAGGACACCTCCCCAGGAAATGTTGTAGGGTCTGAAAAGTCAAGAAAGGCTGAAAACCTCTGATCTTATCAACAGGTAATTTGGCAAAATTTGATCACCAGCACTTGCACTTCAGTCCAACAGATGACTAGATACAAGGGGGAGGAATATATTTTATTTTCCTTAGGTAAGGGATAAAACTTAGTTCGAGCTGTATACACATATGCAGAGCACCCTGCCATTTAAGATCATGGGTTTAGATTTAATCTGAGCTGTTCTTGGTCAGTTCCTTGCTGATATTCTTCAAGAATGAAGGTAGAGTAAAGGTCCTGGACCACTGCTAAGAAAAAAAAAAAAAAATAATAATTCCACCAAATTGTCCTAGAGGTTGAAGAATTCACTTCCAATTTTGTTGATGACTCTGGAGAAAGATACAATCTGCACATGAAGAATTCTTTTATACATGGGCCATGGAGTTACTGCCTTGCCTCCTGTCAGCCCTAGGGAGAAAGGGAGACTTATATTGCAAATGCAGCCAAAACAAACCAAACCTGTGGTTCCGGCTTCACTGCAGCAATTCAGAGCCAATGAAAGGAATCTGGTCTCTATCCTACCGGGAAAGCCAATAGTGACCAGTATGAGCTATGAGGCCCCGATCCTCCAACCTGATCCCTGTGGCTGGATCTCAGCAGGAGATGTTTGCAGGAGATGCAGGGAGGCCCAGGTCGGCGCAGGTGTTGGAGTCGCTGCGAGGCGGAGCGCCGCTCGGAAGCGCTTGCAGGTTTCGGCGTTGAGCTGCACACACCTGAGCTCCGCGCAGCCAAGCTCGGCCTGCGCCTACATGTTCAGAGGAGCGAGGCCTTGGAGGCAAAGGCAACGTCTTCCTCCCAGAGCCTCGTGCCTCCCGCGGGGACGGCGGGGACCAGGCCGGCACTGAAGAAACCAACTGAAGGAAATCTTGGTTTTGCTGGTGCAAACTAAGGATGGGGAAGACCTGGTGCTCCTGCAGCGCTTCCCCTCACCGGGTCTCAAGACGCTTTCAAAAGAGGCTGGGGAGGCTGGAGAGGCTGGTGGGGCTGGGGACGCTGCTCAGCCCCCATCCAAGGTGCCGTGGGCTCCTCTGCCCAGCCGAGCTCACGGCCAGGGCTGCTCTTAATGAACATCCCAGCGACTCGGTAATAACAGAGCAATTTCAAGGCATTGCTCAAGCCCAGCTGACTCTTCTTGCAGCGACAGACGGTCACGCCAGACACTTACCTTGCAACCAACCTCACCTTGGAGTGTCAGCCCCAGACCTGCCGGCCGCTCCGTGCGTCTCTCCAAGGCAAACATCTTGCTGGAAGGGAGCGGGGCTTAGCGAGCACAAGGGGAGAGCGCCGGGTTTTGCTGCTCTCCCCGTGCCTTGGCAAAGGGGGAAAGCAACAGGTTCGTGCTGAGAGCTCGCAATGCATCGAGGCGATGCTGAATACCATTTGCAGGGCGAACGCATTAAGAAAATTAAACATTTCTGAAGCCATCACACCATCAAAGCTTTATTCTCGCCACTCTTCAAATTAAGTGTTGGTTTGCATATCCGAGCCATGTCGGCTAGGCAATAACCTTTCTAAAGCTATTTTTGTTTCACGTTTCCTACTGTTTGGTAAAGCGAGCTGGAGTTTTCTGAGGACACGTGTTTTTAGTAGCGCTAATTCAGCAGGATTTTTCTCATCTGTTTCCTTTGTTGGAGGCAGAGAAATGAATGGAAGAGAGCGCAAAAGCTCCAACCTCCGGTGCCTTCCAGGGAATGTGCCCCTCGCGGCACCTCCTCAGAGCCCGCCTGCTCCTCTAGGTGGCTCTGCCTTTTTCCAAATGCTCTGAATCCCAGAAGCAAAAATTGCCATTTTGAGCAATACAACTGATACCTGCTCCTCTCCCCACTGGGGCGAGCACAGACCTTATGAGCAAATGGGCTTGTAGTTTTGGGGAATCGAAACTCTAGGCTGGCTCTTCAAATGCAAAAGGAACCTCCCTTTAAAAGCTCCCTGCTTCTTGTCCTTTCGGAGCCCTTATTAGCTAGTTCCCAGATAAGCTGCTTCTTTTAGATGCAGCTTTCTGCTTAGACTATGAAGTATCATTTTTTTCTCATGTGACTCCAGAAGGCGCAGAACAATTACAAATAGTAAAGTTTTATACGCGAGGAAGGGAAGGAGGGAAGAGATGTCTTGCAAAATCCAGTGTGGACATTTCTCCTGCTGCTGTGACTCTCCAAAGACACTCACGATGCACACGGTAGCTCTTCCCCACAGAGATACCAAACAAAACCAGCAGCGGCAGCAGTGACAGGAAGAAAACAATAATAATAATAATAATAAAACACACACACAAAAATCCTCTCTTGCGCTTCAAGGAGACCTCAAATCATACTTCTTCATTGCACTCACTTTAAGTGACTCTATTCCCAAACTGTTTGCTCACTTTAAAATGAAATCTAATAGCAGGAATTCTCTGGTTACTATGTTCCTGCTTAAATAACCCAAGGGATGAAAACCTGTGATTTGAGCTAACCCGGGAAAGCTGCTCCCATCTGGCTTCCCTGATTTACAAGTGCACTATTTTATTAAGTGTTTTATGATTTACATTATTAAGTATTTTATCAACAACAGAAAAGGCAAAGACACTTTATAATTGATCTTCTCTCCGTTTGCTCCCCCAAATCCCAACAAATCAAGACACACAGTGCTGGCAGCCCTGGGGAGCCCACTCTACATTTGCATCCTGAAAGGCGGTTTCTACACACTTCGCATTTGTATCTCGAAAGGCGATTTTTTATTCATCTTTATCAGCAGAAAAGGGAATTGAATTACAATAATATTTAAGACCTGGGGATTTGCATCCTCAAAGCGACGGGGCAAGGATTCTCTGAATTCTTCCACGCAGTTTGATGGGTTTTATTTTCCTTTTTATAAGTAGGATTGCAAGATGCTGTGGACGCATGTGGTACCAAGGTCCGCGGGGCTCGTCCTTTCTGTGCCTTCCCGCTCCAGGTATGGGGCACGGAGACCCCCGGGGCACTCGCCACATGCACCAACCCCCTCACCCCAAACCTCACAGGGAGCGTCGGGCGAAGCACGAGCAGCCGGCCACTAAATTATTGGGATTCCGGCAAAAATGCAGCTGCAGACACGAAAGTTTCCTTTCTCCTTTTTTCTTTTATTATTAGAGAACCGTGCCCCGTTCCCGCCGGGTCTCTCTCCCCGGAGCAGAAGCGACCCCTCTCCTGCTGGCTCCAACGTTCAACGTTGCTGGCGCAGGGATGAGTTTCGCAGCGCTCCAGCCCTGCGAGCAGCCGAGGCCGGGGGGAACCCGAGCGGCACCGGGGGGTCCCGAGCAGCACCGAGGGGTCTCGAGAGGCATCGGGGGGACCCGAGCGGCATCGGGGGATCCCGAGCGGCACCGGTGGGGGGGGCTCGAGCGGCACCGGGAGGTCCCGCGGAGGAGGGACGGGGATGGGGACGGGGGTCGCGGCGCTGCCCTCGCCGCCGGCTCCCCCCTCCCCTCCGCCCCCGCGGGACCCATCCAA
>VZSV01000213.1:1045116-1115586 GCA_013398735.1 Nothocercus julius | reverse complement strand
GCTCGTACGGCTGCGCGCGGGGCGGGCAGCTCGTGGGGTCGCCCCCCGCGCCCGGGTCGCCGTCGTCGGGCGGCGCCGAGCTGAGCTGGCTGAGCCTGGCGAGCCAGGAGGAGCTGCTGAAGCTGGTGCGGCCGCCCTACTCGTACTCGGCGCTCATCGCCATGGCCATCCAGAGCGCGCCCGAGCGCAAGCTCACGCTCAGCCACATCTACCAGTACGTGGCCGAGAACTTCCCCTTCTACAAGCGCAGCAAGGCGGGCTGGCAGAACTCCATCCGCCACAACCTCAGCCTCAACGACTGCTTCCGCAAGGTGCCCCGCGACGAGGACGACCCCGGTGAGAGAGACGCGTCGGGACCCGATGGGGAGGAGAGGCGACCGCGTTGGGCGCTCTTGGCTCTCCCCTCCGTGGGCAGTGGGGACGGGGAGACCAGGGAGGCAGCAGTCTGGGGTTCCTTGTGGGGCTCATGGGGCCAGGCCCCTTGGGGCTGTGCGTAGGGACAGCCGGTGTCACAGCTGTCCCAGTCAGCATTGATTGTGGGCACCAGGCTGCTGTTTGTCCTGCTGTGCCATCATCCCGAATGTGGATGAGCCCCGCGCATTGCACGTGCACCTTGTTTTGGTGCTCCCCTTGGGAGGGTCACACGGGCATCTCCATCACCTGTGTCGTGGCCAGGACAGGTGGCAGTAACATGGGAAGAGCGAGGGCAGCCTCACAGCCAGGTCCCGGGTGCCTCTGGGAGCTTTCGGCTCTGTGGTGGGAGGTCTTCCCCCTCCAAGCTGCCTCAGATCCATCAGGATGTGGAGGGTGATGGTGTCTGAAGCCCGGCTTTGGATTCCTCTCCTGGAGGAGGAAGGGCTGTAGGGGAGGTGGCTGCACCGATGCTGGTCGAGGTGCGCTCACAGGCTTCCGAGTGGGGACAAGCTTGGCGCAAGGGACGGGTGCTGCTGACCTGGGCTGCAGCAGGGCTCACCTCCGCAGCCATTGACTTTGCCCTCGTGCACTTTTTCCACCAGGGAAGGGAAACTACTGGACCTTAGACCCCAACTGCGAGAAGATGTTTGACAACGGGAACTTCCGCCGCAAGCGCAAGCGGCGCTCGGAGCCCAGCGCGCCCGCTCCCGCGGCCTCCTCTCTCGGCGGCCTCAAGGCCGAGGAGGAGCGGCCCATGGCGGGCAAGCCGTGCGGGAGCAGCCCGCCGCCCGAGCTGGAGCCGTCGCCCTCGGCCAGGGACCACCCCAAGACCTCGTCTCCCTCCGGCATCATTTCATCGACGCCCAGCTGCCTCAGCACCTTCTTCAGCGGCATGAGCTCCCTGAGCGGCGGGGGCGGCCGCCTCGCCGCGGGGCTCGCCGGGGACCTGCACCACAGGAACTTCTCCGCTGGGCAGCTGAGCAGCGGCTCGTTCAGCGCGTCCAGCGCCGCTTCGCAGGAGGTGCCCTCGCCCGAGCAGCTGCAGCGCGTGGCGGGACCTTCCCCCGCCTACTACAGCTCCTTCCACCCCAGCAGCAGCAGCCAGGGAGCCCAGTACAACCACTACTACAACTTCACCGTTAACAGCCTCATCTACACCCGGGACGGCACGGAGGTGTAGGGCACGCGGCGGCGGCTCGTGCCGCCAAGGGAACGGGAGATGCGGGCGGATCCGGAGTGCGGAGGAGCAGGACCTATGCAACCGGCATTTCAGCGGGGACGCTTCCCAGGAGCTCTTCCAGGAAGGCAGATCTTCCTCAGCTTTTGTAACGAAAATGCCCCAGGAACACCAGCAGAAGGCAGATGCAAAGTTCCTTTTCCCCATCCTGGAAAATTTTAGGTGTTTTGCCATCTAAGTTCTGTGGGCGAAAGTGAACTGAATGAGTGATGCCAGAGGTTTTCAATCCTGAATGTAGAATAAGAAGTTTGAAAAAATATAACTGTAAAGTGGCAGCAGCAACAGCTGAATGTAGACACCCAGTGAGTCTTAGCGGAGAGCGGGAAAATAAAAAATGAAGAGATTTCTTATGAAGTGCCTTGTACAATGTATTAAAAAAAAAAAAAAAAAGAAAAAATGTTCTGCCAGCAATTGCCTCTCTAAGTCCTTGCTTTCTGCCCTGGTCTTGCAGTATGCACTGCATGGGTAGACACGGGGCAAATGCCCGTCCCAGACCTCCTTGGAGCCTTGCGATCTTCCTGTGCAGGGCGTATTGTGCAAGCAGGGCCACAGTTTGTAAAAGAATCTTTTTTTTTTTTTTTTTTCCCCTGAGCTTAGTACCAAAGATACCACTCTAGCCATGCAGCTTTAGCAAGAGAATGAAAGAGAATGAGCACTGGGGTATTTTTATACATATTTGTATGTAATGTATCTCTTCTGTAAATATGTTTCTATGTGGTTTTATATTTGTAAATTATGCTCTGGAGCTGTACTTATTTATAATGTGTTTAAACTTTGGTAAAGTTTATTTGACTTGGTTTCCCTTTCTTTTTTTGTTGTCGATTTGTTTTTTTTTGTTGTTGTTGTTTGTTAGTGTATTAATGAAACTCTTCAGGTTGAACAGCAACTGTTGGGAATAAAATGTTAACAATTGTTAGATTTTTGCCTGCTTGTTCCTCCATGAATTTGAGGCAATCTGCAGCTCTCTGTGAGACAAGGTTTTGCTCTCATCTTTTTTGGGAGAAAAGGTGATTTGTGAACAATTTCATCCCTGCGGAAAGGTTGAGAAAAACCCACGCTTGGTCCGAAGGAGAGGCAGGGAGCTGGTTTGGGGCCTCTCATGGTCTCCCCCTGCAGAGTGGACACCGGGGGTTTTCCTGTTCGGTTGCTCTTGCCGATAGTCTGAATTGCAACTGTCCTTTTTCAGTTTTTTATTACTATTATTTTTCTTTCTGGTTTAGTCAAAATAATAAAAGTTTGCAAAAGTAAAAGCAGCGCGACTGGCTGCAGCTTGGTGCTAGGGGGCAGAGAGTGCCTATTTGGCTGCATTGGCATGATCTATTTTGCAATTTTTAAAAATTATTTTTACGTATTGAATGTGGTTGCACCTGCTTAAAATTGCAGGCTCGTCCAGGAGTGAGACCCCCCCCATCTAGTGGGGCCGTGTTGAGCCATAAACAGGTCCCTGAGCAACCTCCCTGATTCACGCTGCTTGTGGAAGGAGGAGGATCCCTCCTATAACATCCATTATGCAAAACAATAAACTCCCAATTCTTGCAGTTTGCATAAGCCGCTGGCTGGCTTCTGCGTTTAGCCATATATAAAAATGTCTTCTAGAGGAATGTAGCACTAATAAGGGAGTTAAGCACGAAATTGCTGCTGTTTAACATAGGTGCATCAGCCTTAATGCAAGGCCGTCCCTGCAGGCTATCCAGAAAGCGCCTCCTTGGCAGCGCGTTCCAGCACCTCACCGGCTACCTGCTTAACATACCTGGTGGTGATGCAAGACAAACCACCAGCCCGATCCGAAATATAATGGAGTATGACGAAGTGTCAGATGATTTCCACGTGCTTGGGATCAGGACCAACTACTTTCCCCAGCGCTGGCCCAGTGCGATCTGTGGGCGGGTGGCAGCTCTTGAGACCACCTAAGTCTTTTCTTGCTCACCCCTTTCCAGCATGGATCTGATTTCCTTGCCTTTTGGGCTCATTTCCCCAAGTCTTCTTGCTTTTCGGTGGTGCAGCAGTAGTGACAAGGGGAGAGAAAGGAGAGACTGCTGTGAGTAAGAAAGCAAGGTGTTGGGTCTTGCCCTGCTTGGGCTCAATCACGCAAGCCAAATAGCTTGTTTTATTTGGGCTTTGGACTGCTGAGTTTGATCTAAAGGCAGTGCAGGGATTCTCATTGCCTTAAAAAGATTTCCAATAGTCCCTTGGAGAAGTAAGTGAGGAAATGCTGCCTTGTGCTTCCGAGGGACTGTTGCCCCCAGTCCCTGCTCCACCCGCCTGCTGTCAAACCTTAGCAAGTAGTGGGGCCACAGCGGGAGATTTTTGTGTTTCCATCCAGCATTCTTCTGCCCAGGAGACTGGTCTGGGATTTTTGCTGTGCTGCTTCTCTCAGCTATACGCTTTTGCAAAATGTGCCCATAAGTGCTTGCTTCTGAGAACCCAAATCTTTAGGATTCCCTGGAGCGCCTCTGCAAGTCTGTTCCCAGCAAATAGCGCATGGCGTCTCCTGCCGTGGCACGGCCAGAACGGGCTGAGCAGGGCCAAGAAGGATCGCCCACCACAGGGATCTGCCCCATCTCTCTCCTGGGGGTCCGCTGGGCAGGTCTCCCTGTCCCCACTGCGCCTCTGCTGCCCTTAGCTCCAAATCCTGCTCCCTCCGGGGAAAGTGAGTGACTCAGCTGGAGCCAAGGGCTCCGGCCCCTCCTGATGTGCCCACGCTAAAGGGACCTGCCCAGGGAACACTTGATAGCAGCATTCAGCAAATAGACACCCAGTCTGCAGAGAGAAGCCCAGGGGGGTGGTTAATGGCAGCCTTTTAGGTTTCCTTTTGTCATTCAAAGGGGCTCTTCTTATAGGAACGCCCAGGTCCTGGGAGAGGGAAGGATGGAGCACTGGCTTAATGAAAGGCACTTAAAAGCAGCAGAGCTTTTGTCATGTCCCTGAGCCACGGGAGGGGGGCACAAAGGCAATTAGCCCCCTGGTCCCACGCCGAGAGCCCTCCCTGGCCTCTAGATGCCAAGGCCATGCATGGGCCCGCAACTCCCCATGACAATGAGCCGGTCCCCAGCCTGGCCAGGCCGGAGTGGGGGCTTCGAGCAGCCCCCTCTGGGCAGAGCCTCTTCCCAGGGAAGTCACCAGGGAAGGTCTCTGGGAGACACTCAGGCTTTGGGCTCCTCCGTCCTCTCTGCTTCGGGAGCTGCAGGAATCGCCCCCTAAAATGACTCCTCCTGGCTCTGAGGGAGCGGTGGCCTCTCAGGGAGTAGCTGTCAGTGCCCAAATCCCCCGCTACAGGAAGGCACATCCTCATGTGCGGTCCCCGCTCTTCCCAAGCATCCTTGCTGGGCACTGCTGGAGCAGCCAGGGCTGATGCGGCACGGCCACACTAACTCATGGCCGCGCTCGGGACTGCAAGGCCAACTCCCTGCTCCCTGTGGCTCTCATCCCCTCCAAGACTCCCCCCACGGCTCTTCCAGCTGGGCACTGCACATGCAACACCCCGAAGGCAGCCCCCACGGGAAGAGCAGCGCAGAGACGCGCGGGGTGAGGAGCAGAGATGCTTCCCCGTGGGGCATCTCTCCAGCACGGGGTCGTTTTGCCCCGCGCAGCGCCGGCCTTCCCGGCGTGCCGGCCCCGCCGCAGCTCCGCACTCGCGCGCTCCGCGTTCCGAAAGCAGAGCAGCCCCGGCCCCTACGGAGACCCAGCTCCTCCCAGCAGAGCCGCTCGGGTGCCAGGGTTGTCAGCGCCCGGCTTCCTCTGGGAGAGCCCCACCGCGGGCGCTCCGAGCGGATTCCGCTCCGCGATGGGTTTCATCGCCCGCCGGTTCTCGCGGAGGGAGCACCTCGATTGCTGCCACCGGTCATGGGCTGGCGTTGGTGTCTCCTCTGAAGAACGAGCCATCGGATTTACCGTGTTGCTCCATGCAAGCCCTTTGCAGCACACTGTGCCTATGCACACGATTTTATTGCCTGTGTTATGTTCATTTTTTTTTTTCCCATAATCTTTAGGATTAAAGAGGCAGCGGTAGGTCTGGTCAAAGCAACTGCTCTGCTGATACCTTGACCTTGCCCTCCCTATATTTCTAGCAACGGCAAATCCTTGCCAAGCTTCTCTAGGTAAAGCGCCAACAACCCTGCAGATTTCATCTCACTTTGGGATAAGATGGACCTAAATCTTACCCTGCTCCTTTGTTGGGAGCCACTCCTGTTACTTTGATTCTGACATCCCAGGAAGCAAAAGGGGCAAAGGTTCATTTTGACCCAAGAGAGGCACAGTGAGAATCAGACTTCCCTGATGGTAACACAGGTGGTTGATGCATCAGCTCGAAATAGCTTTGCCGGATGGAGACTATGAGTGAAATTGTTGTTTCTCCATAGGCTTTGGAAACAAAACAAAAAATATCCTGTTAGAAAATCCCTCTGAAACAGATTTTTTTTCTCATTTTTTTTCTTCTCTGTTGAAAGAAGAAAAACAACGGATTCCTCTTTTCTTTTCCCTTCATTCTGGCAGGCATCTCCATCAAGCTGAACTCCCCCTTCCCACATGTTTTCTGTTAAAAAGAAGTTTGAGGGAATGTTTTTGACCAAATTACCAAGCACGATATTCACCTGGGTAAGGTGACGAGAATATGCCCCTCGAGGAATAACTGAAGTGTAATGTAAAACATCAAAGGTGTTGTTTCTTTTCTTTTTTTTTTAACCTTATACCTGAGCTATCTCTGAATCATATCAAATAATCTTCTCATTTCATAACACCGTACAATGCAGGCTAAGACTGTATGTGATCTGCTTTGTGTGTTCCTGAATGGATGATTAAACAGTGTAACCCGAGGGATGTTCATCCAGGGCCTGCCCCAAATGCAGTGAAGTCAGGAGAAAGACTCCCACTGACTTCAGAGGGCTCTGGAGCAGACCCGGCCCTCGCCTGCTTCAGGTGGTGTCTACGCAACTGCCCCGGGCCACGTAAAACTGGAGAGATCGCACACGTGGGAATTAAACGCCATGCACCTCATGGGGGCAATTGGCTGCTGCCGGAGCGCAGGCGGCCTCTCCCCATCCATGCGGCCCCAGGGATCGTGCCTGGGATTTATTGACAAAGCAAATCTGGCCTCATCGCTGGTCCCTGCTAGCAATAAACAGTGACCAATCAGGCCAGGACCGATGGCTAATTTGCCCTTGGACCCCTCAAGCGGTGCCGTTTTCCTGTCTAACTGAGGTAAAGAGTGGGGCTGGACTGTGCCCTTTCCCACCCGGGCCAGTTCAGGAGGTGGCAGGACTCACACCTCGTCCACCGTGCCTGCGGGGTGTTGAAGTGCTGGCTTTTCCCCAGGGACGCATTGCACCTCCCTGCTCCAGGATGCTGCAAGCTGGCGGGGAAGCAGCAGAAGTCCATAGAAAAGAAATCCAGCAGAGGTCAGGGAATGAAAAGGCTCCAGCTTTAGGTAGAAAATCCCTGAACAGCAAACAGCTGGAGTGCGGAAACATGTTTTGGGGAAGTACTACACTGCAGTTACAGTTTGACACGGTTTGAGTCAGTGAGTTGCACGTTTTGATCCAGCAGAGCCATTTTATGTTTCTGCATTCATACCAGGGGAGCTGAAAGCAACATTTCAGGCTTCCTCCCTAGTACAAGCAGACACAGAGCTCTGTCCACTGCCACCGAGCCAAATGAGCACTGAAGTTTCATCCCAGCAGTTCTTGCACCCCCAAAAAAGCTGGCTAAATGAGGGCAATTGGACTGCTCTCTGGAGATGTCCCTCTCTCCCCATCCAGTGCAGAGGCAGCCTAGGAAGGTAACTTGGCCCAAGCCCTAGACGTCTCCTGAGACAGGAATACAAGCAGTTCTGCAGAGGTGCCGAATCTGCACTGTGTGGTCTTACAAACAGTACCAAGGCTATCAGGGACTGAGAAATCCAAACACTTTTCAAAACAAAACACAGGTCTAGTCCATAGACAAGTGCCCTTGGTCATGGGAGAGGCAAAGGAGAATAGCTTATTGAGCCTTTCTGTCTCCTGTCAGAGGAATTCCAAGCAGAAACAGCCGAGTGAAGCAAAGCAAGGCTGAGAGGGTGCTGCATGGGAGAAGGAAGCAGAAAGGCTCAAAAGCTATTTTATTCCACCTATTTTATTCCTGTTCGTGCACTGCCCTCAGCAGTGTAGGCACCTTGCAGAGGTGCAGCCTGATTTTTATGTCATACCTGTTACCTGTTTCCTGGCATGAGAGCTGCTCACAAAGTGCAAGGATTTTGGTTTGGCAGGGAGAGTACAGTTGTTGCTGGCATGTCCAGGCTGCTGGGCACTTCTTGCAGAGAAAGCTGTTGGCAAAGGGCAGCTCGGCTGTAGAGGTGAGAGTCCCACACTGCCCGTGGTGTGTGGGGAAGAGTCACCTCTTGCACAAAGCAAATCCATGGCAGCCTGTGCCATAAGCTGTCCCCAGTGCTTGGGGCATCAGTAGTTGGGACAGTAGTTTGAAAACCATGCGCCCACATCTCTACAGGATAGGTAGCATTGAAACCATGAGAGTCTTGGTGGCAGAAATTTGGACAAACTGGACTCTGCGTGAGCACCAAAGCTATAATATATGCTCTTTAATACTTTAGTGAGCAGGGAAAAATGTCTTTTTTTTTTCTCTCTGACACTTCCAGTCTATCCTTTGCAGCATGGCAAGGAAGTGAGCCCATGAGAAATCAAGGAGACCCTAAAAGAATCCAGGAATCCATATATAATAATTGAACAAGGGAGTGTATTTATTTTCACTGTCTCAGGTGGGAGCATGTGAGCAATGGGAAAGCTAGAGCCATGTACATGCCGTGAACGTTAAAGTCATTTATCATAACTCTGAATACTCTTTCCTTCCCCAAAGCGGCTTTTGCCACAGTGTGAAACATCCTTCCCTACCTCGGAAAGGTGACAATCCAAAGAGACAAGTAAGACCAAAGAAGTGTTGCTGGCCCTGTTTTACAGCCAGAGCTAAAGGCATAGGAGAAGAAAGTGATTTTCTAAAGGTAACACAGTGTCATAGGAGAGCTAGGCATCAAATCTGTGTTTCCAAAAGCTTCCAGCACAAGAGTGCCCTTTCCCCCCTGTGCCAGCCTGAAAAACATGGGGCGGCTCTGAAGTCACCTTTCCTCAGTGCTGTTACAGGAGGCCGTGATGGACCCTGACACCTCTTGCCTAACCCTGATGCACAGCCGCTTCATGCAGGAGCACGAGTGCTGCGTGGGGCAAAAAGGCTCTTGCGTAGGGAAGCAAGCTGCATTCACTCTTCCTCCCTCCAAGGCTGGACCGTCAGGAACTGATGCTCTTCCAAGGGATTCTCCCTCTCCAAGGGATTCTTATGGGGGGATTAAAGACAGCACAACTGGGAATGTGCCAAACCCGCCAGAAATAATACCAGCAGCTGGGAGCTGTGGCATCTGCCCTATGAACAGCGTGATGCAAAGCACTTTCCATGCATTACAATCTGCAGGTTTTGCAACAGCGATGTTTGGTTTGCGCTCCACACTCTTAGAAAAAGGAGTTAAAATACATTATAAGCTGAATCCTTCTCTGGAGATCTGGTAATCTAATTAGAGACACTCAGGTCCCTTTTACACCCCCAGTGCAGTCATGTTTGCATCCAGAAATGATATCGCTCTGATTACGCCCTATCTGAGCCCTCTCCAAGCAGCAGCTTGTTCTCAGCACTGCTTGCACTTGTGCTCTTCCCCAGTGCTGCTGCAGCATGCGGAGCACCTTGACTCTCTCTGGTCTTGGTGGGGGCAGCTCTTTGCCCCAATTCCTGCTGCATGGCTGAGCCCCTGAGGCCTCGAGTTTGATGAGATGCTGCAGATGCAGGAAAGCCCATTTTCCTGGAAATCATGCTGATTTGCAGTGAGGACTTGTCCCGGTTCACTTCCCATCAGAGATTTCAGTCATGACTCACTCTCCAGGCTCCTCCGACTGCCGAGCCTATTTCCCCTGTTACAGGAATTGGGCACCCTGCTCCCTCGCAGACACCTGCCTGCAGACACGTACAGTTCAGTGTCTCACCTGCGAGCTGCATCCTGCCCTCTCTGCCCACCTACATGTCTGGCTCTCAGATCCTCACCAGAACTCCTCAGACCTTTGTAAAGAGTGGGCTTATTTTCACCAGCTTCAGGTGTCCCCAGTGCAGACATCGCTAACCACTCTCGTTCCCCTTGGAGCTGATGTGGAGAAATCAGTGCTTCCAAGGTGAAATGCATCCGGTTTATCTTTTGAGGTCTCCTCCAAAATGAGACAAGAGGAATCATTTCCTAGATCTCACTGAATATACAAGGGGGCAGATTTCTGTTGGTCAGCTGAATTGCACCCATGCATTACAACAAATATTATCAAAGTCAGCAGAGACCCCAATGAGTGCCTCCATCAGGGAAGCACAGCTACAGCTGAGCGGTGCTGGCTTGCTGGACAGTCAGCACACATAGAGCACACTGCTGCTTAACTAGATAGAGAGGTGGGGGACATGGAGGGAACTAGGTCCTGGTGCTGGCGTTGAGGGCAGGGAGGACAAATGCACAAGAAGGATCCCTTAATTTCACCAGACATTCATTTCAAATGGCAAATGTTCATTCATTTCCCTGCTTGTGGAAGAAGTCTTTTTTTTTTTTTTTTCTTTCACTATAACACACCAGGAAAACCGCTGTGCTTCTCTAATTGTTGAAGGAATGAGGCCAAGTCCTTCTGCTGATGTAAATCACCCTAGATCCATCTAGTTATTCATAGTACCTACAATTGCATTTGCTCTGAAAGCAGCAAGGGAGCCATGCTGGGTCCAAGGTGACTGACTGACACCAGGAAACATAATTCAATAGGTCTGATTGTTAAAAGCTGCTCAAGCAAGGGAAGAGAAACAGCCTACAAAGGACTTTCTTAAGCAGCAAGTTGTTGCAGTTGGGCTTCACTAGAAGGACTCAAGCAGGTTCATCTTCTGACTCACAGCTGCTTTACAGCAGCATTGCTCCTTGGAGTCCATCCTCACAAGTCACAGCTACACCAGCGTAACTGAGCAGAAACCCGATGCCCTCGGTTGGAAGGAACACACAAGCTGCAGCACTGATTCCATACCAACGTTAGCAGGCACAAACAATCCTAGTCAATGTGACAGACTAGTCTAGGTCCTGTTTCTTCTTGGTCTAACGATATTCCTAACAGTGACAACTTTTCCTTGCCCTGTCAGCTAGCAGAGCAGTGAGTGGGAAAGGAATCCATGTGATGGGGGACAACACAGCAAGGTGGTTGGGGCTGGGCTGTTGGACAAGACCTGCCTTGGGCTGCTCGGTGGGAAAATCTCCCTTTGACCTCTCCAGAGGTTTCTCCTTACAGAGTTGGTGGGAAAAGAAATTCCTCTGTGTTTTCCTTCCCTATTCTCAAGGGTTTCAGCAGAGGGGAGGAATAGCCCTGAACCCACCATTTCCCATCGTGTTTCCAACATCTTCCTGGTCTAGAAAAATCAGGACTGGGTACAATGCACTGGTGATCATAGGTTACACCAACAGGCATTCAATCTGAAGTCCCTTTCAGATTTATAAAGATTTGCCAAAACTTAACTACATTTCTAATTGTCCCACTACCTGAAATGTACTTTATGTGTTAATCTCAAATTCTTTTCTCTTTCCATAATCTTTTAAAGTTTTCCTGTGCTCAGCCAGTAAATCCAATTAGGTCCATGAGTGTAAGAGCAGAGCCAAACATACTTTTCAGCTCCAGACATCAATGCACTGCTGGGAAACATCTTTTCTTTTCTTTTCTTTTCTTTTCTTTTCTTTTCTTTTCTTTTCTTTTCTTTTCTTCTCTTCTCTTCTCTTCTCTTCTCTTCTCTTCTCTTCTCTTCTCTTCTCTTCTCTTCTCTTCTCTTCTCTTCTCTTCTCTTCCTCTCCTCTCCTCTCCTTTTTGGAAAATCATTACATGTCATTCCTTCCTCTTCTCCTTTCTCTTTGCATGCTTCTAGAAGTTGCATGAGCAGCAGCACTCTGCACATTTGCACGTTCTCCTTTCTTGTGTAGGCTGAAACTGCTGGAGGTAGAGGTGTGGCAGTAATGTTTGATCTTATTTCATAGTAAAACTCTTCTACCATGGGCTGATCCCCCCACCCCACGCACACATTCATCTTGAAGAGCATCCTACTCTATCAATGCTCCTGCGGGAATAAACAGGCAGGTTTTGTAGAATAAGATAATACGCCTTGTAAGTAGAGCTGGCAGGATCAGGCCTCAAACAAGCTGCCATCCCTGTAGGGTACAAAATCTGTAGCCTCCTCCAAAATAAAGGTGAATGTGATGCTGCCGCTTTCAGATGGTTTGTGTGGTTCGTGTCTCAAAGCACTTTCTGGCTCCAGCTGGTGATAAAACTTCACCAGGGCCAAGATTTTTCCTGTCCCTCCCTCCGAGAAGTATCTCAGAAGTGGCTGTGTTGTTCCTACTTTATTCCTTTGAGAGTAGAACTAGGCTCTAACAAACATCCCCATCTGTAGCCTTTTGGCTTCCCAAATACAAATGAATGGGAATTATGCAGGGTCTGATTAAATAAAATAGAGAGAGATATAGGGGAAACTGTGTGTGTTAGGGTCTGACAAAGATGAATCAGGTATGAAAGAACCTGAACTGGCAAGAAAACAGCAGAGTTGTCTTATTTTTCTGGTCTGTCTGATGCTCTTACAGAGCCTGGGTTCTAAACAAGCCCTTCCTTGGTGTCACTGTAGAGTTTTTGGATTGCAAACACTGAATAGTTTCCTCCTGAAACGTTTTGAACATCGCAACATGAAAGGAGGCACGTACCCAGTGCCTCTCCTCTGCAACCTCAGACTGCTCAGCACTTCAGAGCTGCCTGGTGCTCCCTCCCCAGGGCCTGGGAAATACCTGCTGATCTTTATACCCCGACTTCTCAGCTCAGAGACTGCCAGTGCCTGAGGCCCAGGGCATATCCAGCAATGTTTGTGGTCGGTAGCTGCTCACCATGTCCCTGCGTCCAAAAGGCAGCCCTTGTCTGCCCAGGCCTTTCTCCAGGACTGGAAGGAGAAGGGCCAATTGACGACTTTTCTTTTCCTACAGAGGCAACCACAGAAAATTCGAGTCTTTTGAAGAAAGACAGGACTTTTGGGCAATGCCTCCAAGGCAAGAGAGGAGAGAAGCTCAGAGGAGGGCAAGCTGGGTGCTTTTTAAATCAGGATCAACCTTTGGGGTGCTCACCATGTGGTGTGACCATGCTAGGGACTGATATCAAATGGTGCAGCTGGGAATCAAGTGCTACTGCCTGTGCAGACTCACTTTGCAAGCAGTTGGCATGGCAGGGAACGCAGGAATGCCAAGAAGCATCATGTGTGTCCCCAAGGCATGGAGAGCTCACCGATACCCACTGATACAACTGTGGGAGCTGGAGCCACCATATCTGGTCTGATCCCAGCAGTGCCATCAAGCTTTTCCTTGAGAAGGTGCACAGTGGAGATCTCCTTCATGGAGTTTCTTGGTTGCCTGCTGGATTTCAGCTCTCATGGGGGAGATTCATTGTCAGCTGCCCCCAGGATGGAGGGATATTAAGTGTGGGGGCTACCAGGAGACAAAAGTGGCACAGAACTCCCTCCGTATTTGAGATATGTCAAACTGCTCAAGGCAACACTTTGGAAAACATGGGCAGTACAGAGCAGTGATGCCGGGGGACTTAATAGTTTGTTCTCCAGCTTCTCCAGCTCCAAAGTTTATGACTATTTTAAAATCAGCATTTGTTAGAGACCTGTAACATATCACAACATGGTCCACTCTGACAACAGTGAGGTTTTTTTTGAAGAGTTTCTATAACTATTTTTAGCTGATTTGATCATGAAGGCACTTGAAACTACCTCAGTGGCAAACTGTTGCTCGAGATTTTGATGTTTGCTGTTGATCAGGATTTTGATCTCCCTAGCAGCTTTCTCAGGCTCCGTACTTGTGAAAGATGCACTGCCTTCATTTCCCCCGCATCCGCTGCATGCCCACAGGATGCATGCGCAGGAGTCCTTGCATCAGCAAATCAGTAAGTCTTCTAAAGCCTCAGCAATGTACTTCATTAGTATCGATCTGTTTGTCTTGCTAAGTGCTTTTCCAGCCCCAACACTGCTGTATCTCCATTTTTCTGGCTACTGAGAACAATCTTTTCCTTCCCTACGTTAAAGGGGAAAACCCTTGCTGCAGGATTGTGCACATGTCCATGTCCAAGTAACCGAGTGGAGACCAAAGGAAGGTGATACATTCAACATTTGGTTTTGATGGTGGTGTGTTCAGGGCATTTTTTTCCTCTCATGAGCTCCACAGTTTCATCCAGCCCAGTGGGGTGGCTGGATTGTTCTGCCAAAGGGTACTGGGCCCCAGAGAGAAAGGAGATCTTGGCATTTGCTTTGCTTGTTCAGCTCTGCATGTCAAAGATGGACCACATAATTTCACAGATCTGCAGCTTCCTAACAGAACCTGGGGTATATTCACCCCAAAACACAGAGTTCAGAGATGGGACCTGGACATCATTTCACCAAAAGGTACCCAACTGCAGCAAGAAGGGGGTACCTTTTTTTCTCAGTATCCTGCTACTCACCTAGAGGCACTGCAGGCAAGCCCAAGGTTTCACACTGACTGCATGTTCTGGGGTAAATACCCAATTTGGAGGGGTTGTTCTAGAAAAAGGCAAATTCCCAAACGCTCCTTAGGAGCAATGCTGGTGCCAGGAGGAGCTTGTTGCATCCTGGCCAATGCTTGCAAGTGCCAGGGACTTGGACCTGGGACCTGGTGCAGTTTGCTGCTTCCCCCATCTCACAGCAGTGTTATCGGCAGGAGGAATAACCAAAGGACAGACTCAGAGAATCCTGAGATCCCCATAGGTAAAACAGATTAGGAACATGGCTATTGCCTTGGTGGGATCAGACCCATAGTCCAGCTCTTGTTTTTTATCTGTTGTTTGTGAGAGGAAGGACTTCGGTCTTCTTCCCTTTCTGTCATGTTTGTTTAATTTTTGGATGCTCTCGTGCACATAAAAATAGCTGTTCTCCTTTTTAAATCCACTAAGCTTTGAACAAGATTGACATCTAATAGGCTGTGTCTGGTAGCCCAGTCAAGCTAGCATGGAAAAACCTCTTCATTTCATTGGCTTCCGTTGTCTTCCCTTTGAAATTCTGATAACACCACGTTGCTGTAAGTGTTGCCAGCATATTAACCTAGTGGGTTTATTGGTTTGCATGGCTGCTTTTATGAGAGCCCTTGCCATTCATACCCCACACATACCCCATCTCACCACTGCCCTGAGAAGAGGGACCAAAGCCACTGCAAAATGATCTGTCACTCATGGTGGTAGAGGCTCCTAGTTTGGTTCCCATTCAACTAAAATAGCTACCTTTCTGCAACCGCAAGAGCAGATGATTCATCAGAGGAACTATTACTACCTCAAGACGATATCTGTATTTCTCTGAGATTATCTGGGACACTTCTTGTCAGCAGGTCACCTCATGGGTGACTTTGTTATCCTTAGGTGTAGCTCTACCTGAAGTACATATACATATGTATGTTATCTTTGGTCCTAAGCTCATGGGCTCATGTGGTCCCTTCAGCACCCAAAATGGCCTTTGGTTAGGTGACATCTGGCTAGCCTCAGTTCACAAGGAGAAATTACTCTTCTGGACATAACCTGAACACACACCATGATAGCTGGATGACCACATATTCCCCTGCTCCCATGTCTGACCACCATAAACATGGGTAATCCCTAGCTCATGCTCACTCAGACCTTCTGAAAGCACCTCATCAGCTTGAATTTAAGCTCTGCTTTATGACCAAGGGAGTGCAATCCTTGCAAAGCCCCAGTAATCATAATACACAGAGGCAGAATTGATACATGTGGGCTTTTTCTATCACTCAATTAAATGGTTAGTTTATGCAACATGCCGTCTTTTTGAATCAAAGCTGGGTCACTGTTAGGCTGAGGTAACATTAATTATTTTTCCGCTTGTCGGATCCCATGAAAAGGATGTGAAAATGGCCTGTTTATGAAAGAGTGCGGGCAAAGGCTGTGAGCTGATTATGTCAAACATATTCAAAGCTTCCTCTGCAAAAGGGATTGTGATCAACAAAGCATAGCCCACACCTGCACCCATTTCACAATGAAAGCTGTTAGGGCCATGAAGCTACTGGGGAGAAAGAGAGTTTGCATTAACCCTTTTGGGGGACAGGGCCCTCTCCACTGGCAGATTTCCAAACAAGCACACATTCCTTTTCTCCTTCTCTCACATGGATCCCCAAAAGCATTACCTCAACATAAAAGACAGTCATCCTCATCTAACTTTTTTCACACATGGGCTTACCTAAGTTGGATGAAAATATCAGAGTGCAATATTTCTTCCTCCTCTTTGCTCAGCTCCTTGGGAAATTGCAGAAATGGAGAGATCTCTGCTGGAAGAGTAGAAAGGCAATGCATGCTCAGACCCTCATCCTGAAAGAAGTTTTGTTCAGGCTGATCCTGGCTCCCCCAGGGTGCCTACTCACAAAGAGCACAGTGCTGGAGCTGGGCCATCCCCTTTAAAGAAAACAAAGTTGCTTGGAAGGCAGCAAGAATGAGAGATGTTCTCTCAGAGAAAGCTGAATTGGATCCTAAATATGGGGCACTTACCCCATTTTCTTGCAGCTCTACTAGTCACTGGACAGCTGGGTAAGCTGGTAAGGGTTCACTATTAAGCTTGCACTGAGCAGGAGGTTGGACCAGGGATAGCGAGTGTTCCCTTCCAGCCCATGTGCTTCCCTGCAGCTGTGATACACAGCACTTGGAGCTGCTATCAGGTCAAAATCCCACCTGTGTTCCCTCCAACATCACAGCTCTGCCCACATACAGTATTCATTATTCAATTACTGAATAAGTATTAAATAAAGGAAATCAAATAAATATGAAATCATTTAGTCAGAGACAGCTGCAATATGTCCTTCTGGTTGACCCCACTCCAAACTGAGAGCAGGTAGGCGCCTCCCAGACCTGGTAGCATGAAGAGCTCAACCTCTGATGTAAAACCAGAGGGGAAGATCCTGATCGATAGATGTGGCTATTAATACACAACAGATTGCTCGGTAGTTCTGACAAGATGTTACTCTAGATGGGCTAGTGTCCATGCAATGCACTTAAAGGACAACATCCAACATAGCGTGACATGGCTAGTCCCACAGCTCAGTTCAGACAAGACCAGACATTTTCCCTCCTGAGGCTAATAATCTGAGATCATGGAGTCTTCACGGAGACTGGCGGCAGACGTAAGGGTCTCCGGGTGAGTTGGAGAAACCACCCTCATCAGCAGAGTAGAAGGACTGGTTTCTCAGCTGCTTACTCTGCTGGAGCTGATCAAATCTGCAAAGGGACACACTGAACACGGGAAAAAAGAGTTTGATGTCACCTAATTAAATAGCACGAAATCCGTGTGCGCACTTTTGTCCAGTGATGGTGTTATTTATTTTCTGCTGGTTGAGAAGTGAGTTAAGCTTGTTCAAATCATGACCACTTTTCTTCAAAATTAGTGGGTTCATTTCAGGGAACACTAAAGGTCGGTTAACACTTAAGTCACACATTGAGTTAATGCAGGTGAACTTTCCATGGACAGGCAAGACCTGTGAGAAATTCCCTTGAAGTCAAATGAGACGTTTGCCGTCATCCAGGGGCGGTAAGATCCACCACAGGGTAAAACTGATGCTAAACTTAAAAGTTCAGCTCTCTCTTTTGTGATTTAACAGATGTCACCAGTTTTATCGTCTAAATCTAGCTGCTAGATCAGTATTGTTTTACGAGAAGACCTGGGACAACCCTGGCAAAACTTCTACTGAATATGACAAAAATTTGGCTTTAATAACGATACAGTCAGCAAACTAACTGCATTTTCCCTTATTTACACTCCTGAGGAGAGAAAAACAGATTAAGGAAAGTCTCCCTTTGACTCTTCTTAAGGATGGAGTTTTCCCTGAACCACCGTTGCATATTGGGACAGAAAAAGCTGTTCCACTTCAAAGTCTTAGTCACTTCCCAAAAGATTTTCCTGTGTGCACTTGTTTAAAATAATGTTGGAATAGCTCTACCCTGAGTTAGGAGCAAATGTAATTACTATGGACAAAAAAACCCTGTAAAACTATGTTTTCAGTTTGGGCTTCAGAGTTGAGCTTTCAGAGTAAAGAAGAAATGTTGCAAAAAGCGTTGGCTAAATGCTTTGACCAACTTGTAGACTTTGACCAGGTTGTAATCTAATCACTGGGCCATATTAATTGGAAATGAGTAAGAACGTAGGGCACATTATAAAGAGGTGTCAGTGACTCTAGGTAAGGCTGTGAATAGGTCACTTTTCATTATCAAATTTTCTAAAAGATATTTTAATCTTGTTTGAAAGCAAACAATCTGAGAAACTTTCCAAATATCTAACCTAATAAGCCTCATAATTAGCATGAGGCAATAAAAAGTGAGTTTGGTAAACATAAACTCAGCTAAGAAGCTATTCTTGAATAATATGAACAGTCAGTGAAATAACAGTTTTCTTTCAAAAATCATTGTTTTTCCTGTCAATAATTTAAATCTTTTCCCACACGATTTTAAAATAGGTTCAAATATTTAAAATGAATAGAGAGTGATAACACTTTAACTTATAATGTATAATATTAAGAACTCTTTTGATGGGAATAACAAAAGCCATATTATGAATGATGGATGATAGCCATTATTTGATTATAATTATGCACAAATATGCTAGATCTCTCAATAGAATTTGCAAGCATCATTCAACTATGGCTTTCTGCGCAGAAGTTAGTTCATAAATATACACGTATATATAAAAATATAATTCATATCAGAATTTCCCTATCTCAGGCAATTTCCTTATTTCAGTTGTTGTTTGTTTCTGAAACTAGAATTAAAAGTCAAAATACTGTCATATTCCTGGAAGTAACACTCCGAAAATGTTTAAAAATTGAAAATGTTGATATGTGGATATATTCTCAATATTTTTTTTCCAGAATATAGATATTTTTATGTTCTACCTAAAAAGCATTAGAAAGATATTTTATAGAAATATAGATATTTTTATGTTCTACCTAAAAGCATTAGAAAAGCTTTTGAAATGGTTAATTACCCATGACAAGTCTCAGGGGGATAAAATGGAGAGTGAGGACATGTCAAGAACTTCAAAATGCACTTAAAAATGATAGTAGAAAAAATATATATTAAAAAAAAAAATGTATATCAAAAAACAGTTTCCGCTTTGAGGAACTCTCCTTTAAAAGCAACTCCTGTTCCAGATCCTAGGAGGTGCCAGATGCTAACGGGACTTGGTGTCTAGCAGCCACTGCAGCTTCTTTCCCCCGGTCTCTCGTGCAGGTTGGAGGGTGCAATTGTGATTGCACGGTGAAGCTTCAACTGGTTCAAACACTATTGCAACAGGGACAGCAAACTTCAGCTATCACCTGCTAAATCCATCAGTATTTATTTATTTATTTATTTTTTTCCCAGAGGAGTGTTTCTGCCGCTGGAGCTCCTGCAGAGATGTGGCGTGATTACAGGCTGAAGGAGTGAGTTTCATCTGATCGGATGTAGATGTCTAACCAGCCAGCTCCTCCGTGTGAGCGAGCCCCAGGCTTCCTTTCTCAACAGGGGAGAGAAACAGGAATTCTCAGAGCCTGACTCCTTTGGTCTTTAATCCAACAGCCACATCTGACTGATGAAACATGCCCTACTTTGCCTCGTTGACTATAAAATGGAGGTAGAGGGGACAGCTATGAAGGAGACGTCTATGGTACAGATGTCTGCAATGAGGCAAGGTGAATCCTGCCTATCTAGCTGCAAGTGATGTGGCTATTCCTATTCTTTTTCCTTGGAGACCCACTGAAGCTCAGGCCAACCTGCAAGCCTTCAAGAAGGCCAGGAGCAGGGAAGATCCTCGGAGACTGATCATCACACTTACCACCCTTAACATCTGGGACATCAGTACTATGACCTGACTTTCCTCAAGGTTTTTCCCTTCACGCATGGATCATAAGCAAGGATTCAGGCCCCCCTATGTATTCAGGCCAAAGATATAGGAACTCTGCTCTGGGTATAACTTGAGCTAAAGCAGCGAGACAATCCTGGTAAATGCTAGAGGGGTCACTAGTATTTTTTCAAGGCTAATGATGTACGGTTTGACAAATGCACCCTGTGTTACTGTTTCATTCTTGAGGAACACCATGGATCCCTCACAGACCTGGCCAGAAACCCCAGGAACTCTACCCCGGTCATCTCCAGAGACCTTGTCCTCAGTCTGAGATGGACAACTCTATTCTCCCTGCAAAACCATGAAGCAGGAGTGAAGTCCCACAGTGATCTGTAGATTGCTCTGTGACCAGATAACCTCCATGTACTGATGCCTTGGAGAGAAGGAGAGGATGGGCACTTATCTCTAACCACTTCCTCCTGGACTTCCCTGCTGTCCTCCTCACTGATGGTGTTTTTTGCTACTGTGGTGGTTTTGGAGCTAAGTGCCAAACAGGCAGGAAATGGAGTCAAAAGATAACTGCTTGCTTATCTTTGTTTTCTGACCTGGAGGTGTAGCTTCTCCATCTTATTTGTATTTTTTTTTTTTCCCCACAGCTTCCTCCAAGCTCTCGAGTGACAGATGCAGTTTCTGTTCAAAGGAAATGCCAGCAGGTCATTTAATGATTTTTCCTCTCCTCCAAGTGCTCGACTCTTAATTATACATGGAAAGATACACAAGAGATTGTAATAAGGTGAATAGCAGGCAGCCAAAACCAAACTGATTTATTTATAGTGTGTGACATATGGCAAAATAAGACAAGATCTCTGGCTTATGGGCATTTTGGCAAGGCACGGGATGAGTCCCATGGCAATCCCTTGTGTTTGCATAGTTCCCATTTCTGCTGCTCTGTCCTGTCTTTTTCTTTATGTTTCATTCTCAGACCTTCAGCGAGAGGATCCCAGTCTTCTCTTGCAGCCTGCAATTTAGGCATTGCTTAGACACATGACCCCAGTGGAGACTCAGCTAGTGGGCTGCTGTTCATATTTCTTCTAGGGAGTATAGCGTCTCAGAAAATGTTTTTTTCTCATTTTCACAGAGTGCAGAATGCAGATATTGATGCTTACATCTTTTATCTGCCTCATAGGGTACTGTAAGGGCTAGGTAATACTTTGAAGCACCATCTAGTTGTCGGATATTTTTATAATTGTCAGGAAGAGAAAGAACATAAAAGCAGCCAATATGGCTTAGATCACCCCTCTGTCCAGAGTAGCTGTCCATGTCCAGCGGTTCAGGAAAGGAATATAAGGATAAGGAAAGACCTTTGTTTTTTACTCTAATGCAGCCTTCACTTGTTTCCCACTGAGCTGAAATAATAACAAATGATTGATTATTCTCTTGAACACTGTTCTGTTACTTTCTGCATCCCCACTTCCCTGGAAATGAGTCACAATGCAAGATGGGGAAGGCAAGAGTTATTTGATATCAATGGGAAGAGCTACTCTTAGTCAATACCCATGGTGCAAATCCTGCTTCCTACAAACAGGAAAGGAGTGGAAATTTCCACTGGGCTGGTGCCTCTAAGTCCTGTAAGTCATGTCCAAAAACCCTCTACCTTTGACTCCAGGGGCTCTAACAATGGACTTTTTATGCATCGTTCTGCCTTTGATGACTACTGCCAGATTATTTTCCTTATCTGACTTAAAAAAGATCTAACAGGATCGGTTAGCTAGCTCCGGGGTAGGTTCTTTGAAAAGCAATGATTTAATAAGACTTTCTTTTTACCTGCTGTTGGGGTTCTCCAAACTCTTCTGGTTCATCTCGCTTTCTGAGACAGTGCTGCCCCCAGCGCTGCCCAGCCAGGCTTGGTGCAGGTGCTGGTGGATCCTGACCCATGGCTTGCCCTGTGGTCATTGCTCCTTGCTGCAGAGAATGGCTGCAAACACTTCACCAGGACAGAACACACCTCTGTGGGGGATAAATCCATTGCAAGGTGCTGCACATGCGTGCTGAGAGCTAGCGAGGGAAAAGCACCACTTTAGTTTGCACGGCTCCTTTTTGCGTCCTCACAGCTCTCTGTCATGGTGGAGGGAGGAGTGATCTTGGCTCAGCCCGAGCTGAATGAGGACACAAGGTCAAGTGCTCAGCTGGCCTAAATTGGTCCAGGAGCTTCACAGTATGCCAAGACTTGACAGACGCTCGCAAGGCCTCAGCAAACGGCAGGCGCTTGGTCTTGTCCGTGGGGAACGGAGCAGTGTGGGACGTGCCATCGTCTGAGTGGTGCCGTCATCTGGAAAAGCTGCGAGCCAAAGGCTGAAACTAGTGGTTCGTGGCACTCTCACAAACAGAGATTGGCTCAAGAAGGGATTGCATGCTTGAGCAGACCTAAGCAATTCACAGTCAGAGCTATCAAAGCAATGACCCAGTGCCTTTAACATGCTGTCTAAAATCATATTCAGAAACTTTTACCCAAGTTTTAACGCTCCATTGTATTGTTACAAATAGGCCAGTGGTGATATTTTATATTTACGCATTGCCTTTCGCACCAAACACCCATTGGTAAGGTCTGTAGTGTGTTCAGGGGACTTTGGGGATTAATGGCATTAGGTAAAACATATGCACAGGTACAGTGTAGCTCTGGGAAGCTAAACCCTTGTCCCTTTCTAAGTTTTAATGGGGACTAAAATTTCACGCACTATAGACACACAGATCAACTGGGATTACTCTATTTAATATAGTCTCGAATAGAGCGCTCTCCTTGTAGTCTTACCGGATTTATGCAGACAATACCACTGGAATGCAACTTCACATGTTCATAGGGCTGCTGTGTGGAGTATTCAAGATCTTTGGAGACTTTTTTTTTGTTTTTCTTTGTCTTCACCATCTATGGAGACAGAGGAAGATGAGTTTTTCAGTGTTTCATGTTGTGGTAGAGCGGCAGGTAGTTGCAGCTACACACAGGACTTTATTGATGACACTAGTAGACAGAAAATGGAAGTTCAGTGAAAGAAATGAATTTAACAGCATGCACTGGGAAACCAGTAGGAGTCAACTGCATAAGCTGAACTCCTCACTGAAAAACTCCGCTTACCATGGGAACCACAAACACAGGTCTCCAGAGAGAGCCGCAGCTGGTGTAAATCATTGTAGTGACCCTGGATCATGGAGAGAAGCTGAGAATCCCTGCCGTCCCGAGGCCAAAGGAGCAACCTCTTGTACACAAGGAAATACCATGGTGGTGTGTCTTTGCAAAAGGGACAAGGGGCACTTTGTGTCCTTATGCTGCCCCATATCTTGGGTCAATCTGCCCTACGCATCTTGCCAGAGGAATCTTGATTTTCCTGCTTCTCACATTGCAGTAAGTTATACACTGCTCCAAAGTGGTGGAGACCTATTGCCTGAGCAATAGGTCTCCACTGAGCAAGTCTCCACGCATCAGAACACCTGCCTGTGGTCTTGCTGAATCAGAGCCAGAGAGCCTTAAACATGCCCAGAAAGCTTCCAATGTGTTCAGAAAGACAAGCAAGGAATTACCATCCTGATCAGTGGAAGATGGTGGAGAACACAATCATTCAGATGGAAGAAGGTGGAGAGAAAATGTTGGCAATGCTGGAGAGGTTGTCAACGCTAGGGTAACTTTTGAGCTGTTCATGGTGTCAGGCAGTTGAGAAAGGATAGAGGAAAGTTGGTGATACAGCAAAGCTCCTCTTTTTTTTTTCTTTTTTCTTGTTCAGAAAGATACTGTGTTTCTTTGGTTGCCATACACAATTCATTTCAGATCTGATGCCAGAGGATATTCGATATGAGATCTAAACAGCTCTCTGTGTAACTTCATAATGCTGTCTGTGTTGGAACATGTTGCACAACTTTGAATCTTACAGTAGGTTAGTGCCATCAGATATACATTAATACAATCAAATGTAACACGCCCAGATAAAGAAAAGATGTGACATCTTTGCTGTAATTCTAAAAGAAAACCAGCCAAGAGGGAACAAAACCTGATTTGGCAAAGCCTCAGTCAGCTCAGAGGAAACCCAGCATTCACAGTGCGTTAGCACCAAGCCCAGCACAGAGTATGGACAGACTTCCCTGAGCAGAAAGCCTCCCTTGAAAGGAAGGCACAATATTTATCAGATAACTTTGCTGCTGGGGCATTGCTGAACTTCCCTGGGATTCACACTCTAATCTGGGGATGGGAACATCTGTTCTGGGTTCATCTGTCTGGCTCAAGAGGTTCCTGCCTCCAGCTCTTTGTTGCCTTCCTTCCTGCCCAGGGGTTACGTCCTGCACGGATCTGGCAGCAGAGTGCTTCAGAGTGCATCCTAATGCCCTATGGATTTAATCAGCCTCGTTAATTTGAACTGTGAGGGGTGGAAGGGGTGGGAAAGAGCAAGTGGCCTCTGACAAGGCCAGTCAGGAGTGTGCAGGGGAGGTAAGGTCTCCTGCCAGCACAGCTCTATTGCAGATGATGTTGCAGATGACCTCTTTCGCTGGCAGCAGGAGAAAGCTAGGGAGGAGCTTCCACATGCTGACCTAAAGCACCGACGGTCACCATCAGCTAGATGTGCAGCAGAACAGCCTGGAAAAGCCATCCTAGGCCTTGTTGTAGGTGTAGCATTGTAATTCCCACTCTAAAATCTTAGATTATTTTTATGGATTATTATAGTTATTATGCATTACGTGCAGTCGTGACACTGAAAAGGCACAGATCTGAGATGGACTCTGCATCTGTGGCATACTTGCAAGTCTTTGTATCCTATAGCGTTTCAAAATCCATGTCATCATCAGAGTGTCTTTTCATAGAGACTTCTGCCTTCTGGTAATGGGGGGAAAACCTCCTATAGTTTAAATACCAACAGTTGCCAATGTAGGAATTAGAAAATACAGAAATCCCTGCAGCTTTCAGATCGCTTTCAATTTCATTCTCCCCACTCTTCCAAACATCCTTTCAATATCAGTGTCCATCACAGAGTGGGGCCACAAAGTGTATCCCATGCAATGGTGTTGTGGTATGTGACTGTGAAGGATGCCTTCAAGCGGGTTCCTGATTTTCAGGAAGATGGGGTCATGTATTAAGAGGTAAACTTACCTTTGCACAGTGTGTTTTGGTTTTTTAAATGTGCACAGGAGGGATCAAATATCCTTAATATTCTTTCCTTTCCATGACAGTTGAAGATAGTCAGCATCTTCCAAAACATGTCTTGTGAATGTCAACACATGCCCAGGTTTGCATTAGTTGGGTAAGCTTCCTGTTTTACTGCAGGCCAAGGGACAAGGAAGGGACAGGCTGTCTAACCACAGTGATGACCACGTATCTAGAGAACATAACGTAATCTCTTTCACGTAGAAAGAAGACCTTTTTTTTTTCCATAGGAGAAAAACTCCTGGTGTTTGTTCAATACAAAAAAAGACAGTTGACACCTCAGTTTTAAAGGCACATGGCCCCAAAACTTCACTGACAGAGTAAATGATTCTGTTCATAATTTTTGTAAACCTTACAGATATGATTTCACATACAACTTGACACATGTTGAAAGAGTTATTCTGCTCATCCTGTTCCCCACAATTTTGTTAACGATCCATTAAGAAATGTACACATAGGGTATAATGAAAGTCAACAAGGAAAGCAGAGTCAAATCCAAACGCAGGTAACAATTTACTGTGGATAAATAGCCATTAGAGTGGCTGTCTAATTACCTGCACAGACCACAGTCTATTCCATAACTGCTTATTTCCCCCTTCAATTGATCCCACTTCAGGTCCTCTGTTGCTTTTTGCAGCTTTTATGAACAACAGAGTAGTAAATCTCAACTCTAAGAGATACATCTGAATGGAACTACCGCTATGTCTTTCCTGTCATTTTCATCTGCTGGAGGAAGTAATAACTACAAGTCTGAGTTTAGATGATGAGGAGTGCGTGGATGCATTTTGGCACTCGGCCTTGAATTTTGGAAGGTGGAAGATTGCTGGGAATAGTCAACAGTTTCTTCAAAAATAAATGGACTTGGATACTCTTGGGAATGAGGTTAAATGGCTCAGATCCAACAGTAAAGATATTTTAGCAAGGGTTGAAAGCTGCAAGCCCTTCTGCAGTTGACTTCAGTGAGACTTCCCTGGAACATGAGGACAGTGGCTTGCAGAAAAGGATTTGAGTCAGTGCATGGAAGAGGATACTGTTCTTGTCTCAACAGAAGAGACACTCTTAGTGTGTCCAGGCTTTCTGAAGTGTCTGCTCACCCTGACTCACCCTTGGTCTGACACCCTGAGGGACAGCATTCTGAGCAACATCAGTGGACACCTGACACCAGTGATGGAAGTGTGAGGGACTACCAGCATGTTGGAGGAAATGAATTCAGGATGAACCTTTCCAGTAAGAGGTTCAGGTTAGAGAAAAAAAAAAAAATCATTTCATTTCAAGAAGAAATAGTAATTTGCACAGATACAGGATGCCTGTTTGTATACTAGTCTTCAGAAAAGGACCTGAGGATTAGGCAGGTGGAAGAGCTGGAGGGAAGTCTATAGAAGACTGTAGTGTTGTGAAAACAGCAGTCACCATGCTGGGCTGTGCAAACAGCAAACCTATCAAAGCAGTCCTTCGGTGCCTTCTACACCAGCAGGCTTTGCCGAACTAGGGTTTCCACTACTCAGCATGGCTGTCCGAAAAGGATGTGGACCACAGAAAAGAGGCTAGATGTTCTTAACAAGAGTCATCTGTATAAATCATAGTCTACATAGAGTGGAAAAACTATGACTGTTCAGCCTAAAGAGGATAAGGCAAAGTGGGAATACAGTAATGGCCTTGAAATAATATAAAAGTTTGCTGTGGAGAAGAAGGTCTGTTCTCCATGTTCATAGCATATTGCAAACAATAGCAGGCTCTGAATTCACTTTAGACATTAGGAAAGTTGTTCTACCAGCAAGGACAGGAAGCCGTGGAGTAGGTTGTCTGAGTAGTTTATAATGCCTGTATCTTTAGAAAGGGAATCCAACACCAGTAACAACTCCTCTGGAGAGTGGAGATAGACTTTTTGAGGTCTCTCAGTGTTTAATGGTGATGCTTAAATTGAGACATTGGTTAGTGGACTGTTTTTCTAATTTCTCTGCTCTTATTTTTCTATCATTTTTTTTCAAATGGGAGACAGTAGAATTTGCTACTCCAGGTTGAACATTTGATTAGAGAAGCAAAATAAAAGCATTAGGATTACCCGTGCACCACAATTTGCAGGACCAAAATATAAGAGCCATAATTTACAAAACGGCAGTCTAAAGCCAGGCTCCTGAATCTGAAGTGGAGTTCAAGTTCTTTGTTGAGTCCTTGGTGAAGCGTCAACCGGAATTTGAGGGCAAACAGGAAGCAGATGGACAAGATACTCCAAAGGGTGCAGTGAAGAACCGGAGCACTGCCCTTTTCCCGCACAAGGAGTGTGGAGTGGAGTTTTTATATATTCACATGCAGAATCATATTCTCATTCAGAATAGATATTCAAACATTTTGGTTTTAGTAGTATGATTCATAACAGAACCATAACTGTATACATTTTTAGTCTTGATTGTGTTAATTAGTGACGAACTATATGCTATTTCCTCTGTTCTTTGAGATACTGGCAAATTGATGCATCAAATTATTTACACATCTGCATTCTCTACTTTTCTACCTACACAAACATAAAACCGTATGACCTAGACACGTATGGTGTGAAAAGCGTATTTTAATAATCTTCCCTAACAAGGAATATGGAGATCAAAAACTAACAGCTACAGAAATTCCCAAGTCTTTCAAAGTTAAAAAGGCTACAGTGTCATAGGCTATTCAGTGACAATATATGAACATTACTACCACAAAAAGAATGACATGATTGCAAATAGCACCACCCATTGCAATATTATAGCTTGGCATCACTATCCAAATTACTATTCTTTTTAATCTTGAGCTGTAGCTCAAGCTGATCTTGGAAGTCCAAATATTAGCGCTTCAACAGGAGGATATTACAGTACAGCTACTTGTTTATTCCTGGTAATGACCCTTAAGGGTATGTGGCCCAAACAAGAATGGGTTTCTATTGTATGAACCAAAGGGCATTTGAAGAGCAATAGGCAGAATTTGATCCTCTTCAAAATTTTTTGCTTATTAGAAGACAATGGTGGCAGGAACCATTTGTGATCCACCAAGTGGGCAGTACAAAATTGTTCCTTCTCCTCTGTGTGCTTTGTGCAGTGCAATTCTAAACATCCCTAGGGAGGGGGAATCCTCTTGGGAGTCTATTTGGTAATGGAGAAGATTACAAACCTCTCTATTAAGAGCTTATACTATGTAAATTTTTGCTTTTTCTGCAGTTCCCATGGTAAAGGAGGACAAGTGATTTCTGCTGAAACAGTTCGATCCATTAATTGCATTCATTTGTACCTACCCAGATAATTCCTCAGCATCCATCAGATACTGGCTGACAGTTTTCCTACCTTCCACTCCTCCACTTAGTCAGCATTTGGCAAACTGGACACTCTTTTGCCCTTTCCCACTAAGACAGTCTTTGCAAGGATTTAAAACATGCAAATTATCCTCCATCCCACATATCTAATACAATACCCGAATCTACCTAGATCTCCTGGTCTCCAAGGAGCTGGCCGTGGATGTTAAACTGATTTCAGCATGTCTGAAAACTAGGTCTGTGGTTTAAGAGCTTAATCACCAGTTCTAGACTTCTAAGGCAGAAAATCATGCCTTGAAGGGTGGTCTTTTTTTACAAGGTGCCGGTCAGAAGTAGCGGTACCAAGACAACGGAATGACACCAGTGCCTAATTACAGAGTCAGAAGGAAGCACCAGAGCACATTAATACACACGGATGTGATTTTTGCGTGATGATGATGTATCGCATATCCTGGCTATTCTGTTATCCTGAGAATCAGAGCCTGGACAAGAGACATTGGCCAGAGTTCAGGAATGGCTGGGTGAAGTTCCTGGGCTGTGAGGAAGGAGGCCTCCAGCATCAAGGCTGGTGACTGTCAGCATGGCAGTAGCAGGGTCCGTGAGTGACAGAAATGGCCTTTGGAGGTCTTTGGGATCTGGTCAAGTTGTGCTATTTGAGGAAACATCTAGGGCTCAGAAAGAACTGAGCCCACCAGAAACCTGGAGGAGTTTCTCCCCAAGCGGGGAAAGGAAGGACAAGTGCAAGAACTATCCAAATCCTGTGATTACTATTCTTCTGCTAATGTGCTCCACACTGTTCTCTTTATAAATTACTGAATTATCCTTAGGAACAAAAGGTATTAGGGTCCTGCAAGCTTCTCTCAGTTTGTGGTAGGACTAATTCATTAATGTGGCTCCAACAGGAATGTGTGCAATGTTCTTTCTAATTGGACATGACTGTTTAAGAATGACTCGGCCTCCATCCAGATCACACTGTCACTTATGCTGTATAATAAGCTACTACTACTGGCCCATGAATCAATTTTTAAACAATCTCCAGTAATGAACTTGGACGGCCCATTGTTGTTGACAAAGAAATGCACAGTCCTGCTATTGTCAAGGGGCTCAATTATGGGTTCTTGCTGGTAAAATCGAGGAGGGGGGAAGGGGAGGGCGGTCTACGGACAGTAGTGACAGACTGAAAGAAGTGTTTCATCTCTGGGCTCTTTACAGAGAATGACAAGCCAAAAGGTCAGTTTCATAGAGGTTTAACTCGAAATGTCTGCAGACAAAAAAGGCATCTGGGATCATTAGGAAATGTGAAGTTTGACTTGCACCATTGGAAATCTTTAATATATTATTTTAACTGTAGATCTGACAAAATCTGTGCCCGCTGGGTGGGAAAGAGAGGTTATGGGAAGTAAAACCTTTATGTTTATGCAGTGGGGGGAATAAAAAGGTTAATTTTAGTAACTCTGGGAAGAGTTTGTAGGGAAACCGTCGGTGTTTCAGCCGTTTACCATTGTCCTGAGCCAGAGGAGTCAACCCTGCTCGCAGCACAAGCTGCTGCCGACATTGGCTGCTGAAAGCTGGGCCGGAACATTTTCCCCTCAAATAACCTCACAAGTCACTGAAATGTCAAGACTGCTGCCCGGCGCTCCCCATCTGAACCGACCTCGTCATCATGGCAATGCTGCATCTGCCCTCCACACTTCGTTTGAGATTACTGGAACGTTGCCGGGATTCCCTGAGCCTTCCAACAGAAGAAAAAAATAAATATATCCAGAGTGGCTCCAGCAAGATGGATCTAGCATGGAAGAACACCTGCCAGTCACACCCTTCCCAGTTGGCCAACACCTTGCAAAGAGGGTTGGGCCACCACTGCAGCTCTCATTTTAGAGCTTTGAAAATACCACTCAAAGCCAAGGATGTTGGTCCCACATTTCCTCCAGGTGCCAAATATATGGATGTGAACCCATGGGCAAATGCACACCCAAATTATACCAAAATGTCTTGTCAATTTTTATGTGGGCTACATTCCCACTGGGCCCATAGGTAAAATCTTCTTGCTTTCCCAGTGATTTCACCACAAAGCCTGAAGGGAAAGGCAAAGGGCAGCCTGATCTGGGCAGCTCTGCCATGTATTTCCCAGGTGGATGAGTCATCCTAGCTGGATAGGACACTTCTTCTCCACCACCTAGCCAAAAATCAGGGTCACAACCCTGCCCTGCTTGGGTGCATTTGGAAGGTCAACTTCATGCAAGAGTAGTGAGCAAGATTTGATCAAGTGAGTGGCCTGATAAGGCCTCTGTGACATGCAAGGAAGTGGAGACCCAAGCACACGCCGAGAGCTTACCTGAGCAGTAATTCATCTGCACACGCATGGCTGGGTGGAGGTTGCGAGATGGAGTCTGCACCACACCTGCTGCTGCTAAGGCTGCTGGGGCTTGTCCAGCAGATCAGCTCACCTCCCATGATGTTCCTTCCAAATGCCCTTCAGAAGAAAAGGGAGAGAAGATACTTAGGACACAGCGCGTTGCTTAGCATGCCTGGCCTGACCAGCTGGAGACAAGGAGAAACGCACCATGACCATGCATGGCAGCACACGGGGACTATATGGACCATACACAGTCATGAGACCGTTGAGGAAAAATAACCTATGGAAGAATATAGCTTGGTATTGTTGATTTTCTGTTATTATATAGACCCAGGGAAAGGGTCCTGGAGAGTTAGGAGTACTGAGGCCAAGTCTGCAGAGATCATAGCACTGTGTGACAGAACGTAAGGTCACAGAAAGCACAAATTGCCACATTTGGGATGTATGTCCTCAAATGGAACAAGGTCCAGTCTGGTGGTTCTCCCTTGCTTTACTCCAAAATAGTTAGATTACAGGTGGCTCCCAAGTACTTCAAGGAAAGAAAGCAAAGTTTCCCTCCCTTTTCACGCACTGGACAAGAACTGCCCCCCACCTTTTTTTTTTATCTCCAAAAATGTTTCTTCCTATGAATATACCTGGATCTGTACTGCTAAGGGTTTGTGATTCACACAGTAGGAAAGCATTTCTAGATCCAAGCACCAGGCTCTTGTGTTTTCCACTGGTCTCTGTGCTGGGATGGAGAAACAAGCAAAAGGAAGGCATTTGAGCCCAAGGAGAGACAGAAGGGCATGAAGAGTAGCAGGGATGATGAGTAAGAGCTATCTTTCCAACCACTGCCCCATTTAGTCATCATGAAACTTGGGCCTACGCATAGCGTTTTCAGACCTCTTATGCCCTGGCATACTTTCCTTGAAAAGCCCTGAATCCTAAGACAGAGCCAGATGTCCTATAGGAGATGGATCCCTACCCATCAGCGAAGGTTTCCACAGGATCTAAGTGAAGGAAAAAGACCTTGGGAGTTGGAGCTATTCGGGGACAGGCTAAAAACCTTCTGCTTACACGGCCAGAGACCTCAAGGTCCGTATTCGTTGCCTGCCTCAAGTCTGGGCAATCCCGTCCATTCCCATTAGGAGACCCAGGCAGTAAATTGGGCCCTGAATATACAATTAACCAAAGGGCACCATCCTGAAGCCAAGGTTCACGCTGATTTGTTATGGCTGGGGTGGGAACAGCCCTTTGCAAATCATTCGCAGGATATTGCTCCTAGTCAGCTGGAAACTTGGTAGCTCAACTCCATGAAAGAGGGATCTAATGCTTCAGCTCTCCAGCTGGTTTCGGCATCCTGACCGGCACGCAATTCTGTGGCTCGCTTTTCTGCACGACAGTCTGAAAACCTTCCTTGAGAGCCTCTTGTTTGCTAGCTGCCAGGATTTGCCATGCAGATTCTTGCCAAAGGGATAATATAAACAAAGCATAATGTCAAGTTTCCCACACAAGTAAGATGATCTATTAGCACTGCACTTTGTACTAATTATTGCACAGTGGGTGGGGGCTTGTGAAAGGAGATTTATGCATTCAGCTAGCCTCACTTTTATTATTTGTAAGTACTTTTTGGCAAGGAATGAGCGAGATATGTATTTTATTGTTACGCTGTTGCAAACATCCTAATCTTCCACACTCATTAAAACTTCATAACAAATAGTAAGAATGATATATTGCAGCCACAATGAGCATCTCATTCACCCCCAGATTGGGGGATGGGTGCAAGACACAGGACAGAGGGACAACTGGGAAATGGAATCATATTTTGTGAGGGCCCAATTCTCAGTCCAATTCTCAGCTCATGGAAGAGCAGGCACACTAAGAGTCGAGATAGGGTGATGGACAAGAAAAGGCTGATGAGATGCAAGAGTGGATGGGGAGGCCTGTGAACATCTTTGCTGACTGCTCCACTGCATGGAAGGAGGACAGTGCTACCACAAAAAGTGATTCAGGACTCCTAGAAGAGCCAATTTACACCCTCTTTGGGATGAAGCTGTATCTATGGGGTCAATCTGCACATCTGCTCTGGGCAGGAGGCACGTTCACACTGCTACCCACAGAACAGCCTGGCTTGCAAGACTTGTGTCCATGTGTCAGGACCTGGTGTGAGGAAGAGCCCTGAGCACCCTGGGATGCAGTCTCAGAGTATTTATGCATTGCCTGGACAAGTAGAAAAGGGCCCAAAGTTGCCAGACAGGTCCATTTTTCCTTGAGTAATGCACTGCTGGGTAAGGATGGTGAGACGTTGCACTGACGTCGTCCTGTCAGTGTGAACTGATGGTTTTGATCATCAGTTTGACAATCTCTGATGGTGATTTAACTTCATTGGTGCAGTGCCTGGCTGGTGAAACCAAAAGGAACTGAGTGAGACCAGAGATAGATCCAGAAAAGATACTGGTGACCACCAAACTGGTGAAAGTTTTGATGCTGCAATACCTGTGCGTAGCCTAGGCTAGAATTTCCCTTAGGGTCCCTCTGCAATATATTCCCTTCATCCTCCACACCAAGAGCATCCAAAATGCAGTAGTAACACACAAGTTATTCTGAAGTCTGATGTGGATATTCTCCAACTCTTCGTCAGCAGCTCATGACAAGGGCAGGAGTGGGTGCCACCAGACTCACCAGGGAGATGCTCAAGGTCTCATTTTCTGGACCAAAGTTTGGGAACACCTGTATCCTGCTTTTTCTGCCTGGCAAGAGCAGTGCAGTCTCACCTTTGGGTGTTGTATCAGCTGGGGAGATTCTGCGTAGAAGATGAAACATGCCACTTTTAACCTTCTGTTGTTCTGGGGGGTCAACAGGGAGTGAAAAACTTGTTGCAGCTGAAAGGGCTGAGTCTACTTTGCAGCCTGGGGCATTTCCAAGGGACCAGAACAAACGTATTTTTTTTCACTGGGATTTCCCATGCAACAGTCCAGAAAAGACAACCTGGATCCGTGAATTCAATCTTGACTCTTTGGGAAAGACTGGAGGAGGAGATGGTCAGAAGGGTAGAAGGAGCCCTGGTGAAATGCAGTCCCAGTGCACAACATGCTCCCACCCAGGTCTACATGCCAAACTCCTCTGCCATCACTCATGATGGTAGGGAAGCTGGGGTGTTCTTTGCCATCTGAGATGTGGTTTCTCAGCATTCTTCACACAATCGAAGCCATTCCTACTCTGACACTGTTCTGACACTGTCAGAGAACGGCAAGTTCAAGCCGTCTGGTGGGGCAGGAGAAGGATTTTCATCCCCTTCATCCCATCTCTCTCCCACCCTTAACATTGTATTTCAAGTGTTCAGACACTCAGTCCCCAAGCACTGCCAGCCAAGGACCTTTCTCCCAACCAGTACTTGAACAAGTGCCCTTTTCTCTCCTCACCTCTTTCTTCCAAACAGATTTCAGAATGTCATTTTTGTTCTTTCTCTTTCTATGTTTCATTAAGTTATACTGTTGAACGAACCTCAAGGCACTCAGAAGGAAAACTTGACCCAACGGCTACTTCTGACTGCCTAGTACTAATCTGGGTCAGGGTCAGTGGAGCAGAGTCAGACAGCAGATTTCTCAGACACGGTTTGAAGTGCACTTATGGAGTGGCAACACTTCAGGCAGCTTGGTCACTGATTTATTCCTCCAAGCTCACAAGTATTGTCATGATTTTTGTTCAACAGTTTCAGGGAGATAACCATTTGGGACTGGTTAAAATTGTTGACAGAACAGCTTTGAATATTTGGGGAAGGACTTTTGCACTGTCTTCTTCCCCAGATTTTCCAGCTGCTATTGGGTTAGCCCTGGGATGTTGCTAGAAAAAAAACAAAATGGTAAGATGGAAATGGTTTAATTCAAGAAGTGACAAGCATTGATTTGATTTTCAGTCCATGGCAAATATAGAAGGAATCACAGAATCACAGAATGGTTAAGGTTGGAAGGGACCTCTAGAGATCATCTGGTCCAACCTCCCTGCTCCAGCAGGGACACCCAGAGCATCGGGCACAGGGGGGCACCCAGGCAGGTTTGGAAGATCTCCAGAGAAGGAGCCTGCACAGCCTCTCTGGGCAGCCTGTGCCAGGGCTCTGTCACCCTCACAAGAAAGAAGTTCTTCCTCACATGGAGACGGAACTTCCTGTATTTCAACTTGCACCCATTATCCCTTGTCCTGTCACTGGCCACCACCACGAAGAAGGAAAGAACACTTTTGACAGTCTTTTTTTCCTTGCAGATGAGACTCCTAATTCTGAATGTTTCATCCCCCCCCTTCTTCTAAATGACCCCTGTAATCATAATGAAACTCGTTATTCCCCATGCAGGAATAGAATAACCACATGTCCTTCACCCTGTCCTCTCACAGCTGGTTTCTATGGGAAAGAGACCCAAATGGGTGAGATGGAAGAAGATTCTAACCTGCTGCACAGTCTGGAAGACCTGAGCAGATTGTCCACTCCTCTGAAGTCATGATGTAGCTAATACAAATGCACAGTTTAGTCAATTCCTCCATCTGCTCAGAAGGACTCCAGGTCTGTTATACGTTCCCAATCCCATCATCTGCTCATCCAATACGGAACTTTGTGAAGATGGCTTCCAGAGAAGGTCTGATTTCTCTGGGAAGGAGGAAGCAGAGATGTAACGGGAAGCAACCTGGCATTTGTGATGCGAAGATGAGGATTAGGAAAGATGCTGGTGTGTAGTAGTTTTTCTCTCAGGCTTAAGAAATTATTAGGTCGACAAAACAAAGACCGTAGAAATACACCCAGCAAGGAAGGGTTTGATTCTCTCCTGGGAACCACTGGTGTGATTTAAAAATTCCTCTGTTAAAGTTCCAGAATGAAGGCCCACATTACCAAAGGAAGGATTTTCAAGGTTCTAATGCCATCAGTGGTGTTGGATCATCAGTAAGCGTGCTCCACCACCCCACCAAAACAGTGTGAAACCCCAGCCGAACAACCTCTCTTGACTCCTTCCCATCATCAACAGCCTCTCCTGCAGCTGAACCCTGTGCCATGCCTATCCTTCCATTCTTTCCATTTTCCTCTCCTCTCCTCTCCTCTCCTCTCCTCTCCTCTCCTCTTCTTTCTTTTAATTTTTTTGGGCCATTTCAGACCTCACCTTGGCCATAAAGTTTAGCCAGTTCAACCAAATCTTCCTCCTTCAGCTGGTGTCTTCTGCACCATCATCTAGACTGTCATCTCTTCCCTTGCCCCATCTCCCCCTGCCCTGGGCAGTCACAGTCTCTTCTGCACAGGCTCAGAACAAACCTCTTTTGTCGGGCCACCCCACACAACAAGAAAATTAGCATCATTCAGGCATGTTGAGGCCACCACAGCAGCTACAAGCCATGATTATGGTGCATGTGGTTAGCAGAGCCTGCAACATCAAACAGCTTGTTTACAACAGATGTAATCCGTAATGATATAACAGGTGTATAACAGTCAATACCAGCATTGTAGCGATCAAATAACTTTGTGGCACGTTCACATTGATCCGGTATTAATCCAACCCCCTCAGGGTTTTGGTCTGTGATTTATATGACTCACTGGGAGGTTTCGGCACCTATTTGGCACAGCACCAAACTCCAGGCAGGGATCAGTATATAATTTACCTTTGCAGCAAGAGCTTTTTAAATCCATGCTATTAGCAAGCCAGGTTTGTCAATGGCACTTTGAAAGGAAAGGCCTGTCAGAGCATGCAGAGACACGTTTCATTCAAAGGGTGATTCATGCACTGCAGCTTCAGTGACTGTCCTGGTTTTACATGCTTGGATGCTGATGAATTAAAGAGGCAACAGGACCGTGCCCTTTGTCAGCTTTCACAGGCTCTTGCCTTATGAATTTCTGCCACATTGCTTTATGCATTAGCCCAAATTGCTTACCTTGGAAGCAGGCATTAGGGATAAAAGCATACCAAGGGAAGGCAGCTCAGGAGCAGGAGTCAAAGTGAAATCCCAAGGTAGCAAATCCAAAACTGAAAGAGAAAAATACTTCTCAGTCCAGGTCCTAGTTAAACCATAGAGCTACTTTCCACCTGTAAGGCCAGAATTGGGTGAAATTCAAGAAGATGACCGTTTAGAGGGATAGTGAGAACATTTACAGCCATCGGAGACAAGGGTTACTTCCCCAGAGCAAACATCAGAGGCTGTTTGTGCTTCTGATCCTGCACAACAAGTCTGATTTTAAATGTGGGCAAGGGTCCACATTTAGAAATTCATTGTGCACCTAATTTTAACTAGCACCTCTACTGGCAATTTGCAGGTAAAACATCAGCCATCAAAAGTTTGCGGCATATTAGAAGCTGTCTTTTAATAGCTGGAGTGAAATATGTTGCTGAAGGAGCATGGAAAGGAAGCTGGTATTGTGTGTGCTGTAATCCAACAAACGAGCTTCGTTTTCAGCGGTGTCAAGCTGGTAACTTTCATGAGTATTAAGTGCAATTAAAGAAACAAACACTCTCCATCATTCCCCAGAGTGAGAGATATTATCAGTTGTGGCTTTGTATTTTTACATAATCACAGTTTAAAGGAACATTTTTCCATATGTGGAAATTCCCTGTTTTCTCCTCCAAATGCTAACAAAATCCTTGCCGCTGGCTGGCTCTGCTCTTTCCATGGCTCTGTGTTATGGCACCCTGGCTTGCCCCAAGGCCCTCGGGAGAAAAGATGGGCCCAAAACAAGCGCCAGAGGTGAACGTGCTTGAGATCCAGTCCTACACCCAAACAGCACACGTTCCCTCGGCTTGGGGTGTTTTTCGAAAATTCCCCTTTCCAAAGGTTAAAAAGACCTTTGTGATCTCAGATCCCTCCTCTTTTGGGTTTCCCACCTGAGCGACGTGATCAAGAAGCACGATTCCCTCCCATCGCTGCGTGCCCCTCACCCCAAACCAGGGCTCCTCCAGGGGTAAGTAGTGCTAAGGGCACGGCTTACGCGGGGAGCTGCACTAACATAACCTCAACCGTTTAACCTGATGGAGTTAAACCATTCCGTACCACTGGGTGGACACCTTTGGATTTGGTTAATGATAACAGCTTTCTTCTCTGATTCAGCTGGAGTCGACTGAGAGCGCCTTGCTCCGAGACAAAATCCATCACACTCAGGGCTTGGACTTACATGAATGATCAGACTCCAGTTGCAGCAGCTCTTCATGCTCTAAACTCTTTAAAGAAGCCGCCTTGAAGTTCTTGCCCTTTGCCCAGGACTGGGCCGGGTACAGCAGGCACGGAGGGAAGCTAACACCAAGGGCTCCCTGCTTAGGACTCCCACAGCCTGCACTGACATGTCTGCCTGCCCCAGCTCTCTTGTGCTCTTCTAGAAGTGTCCACAAATGCTTTCCAAGCATCTATCTATGCCCCATTTCGACCCAGACAAAACTGCTTTTCTCTGTAGGCAAGGCAGCGTGCAGAAGCACTTAGAGAATCATAGAATCGTTATGGTTGAAAAAGACCTTCAAGATCGAGTCCAACTTTCAACACCGTGCCTTCCTCTTCCCCAAACTATTTACCATCCTTAGCAGGGAGACCATACACTGACGGCCAGAAGAAAGAGCTCTCGTGAAGCCTCCCTAGAAGCACTCAGGTGGGCTGAAGGACTCCTACATGGATCCCATCTGCACCAACCCAGCCCAGAGCCTTGAATGAGGACTGGCCATTGGGCCGCCTTGGAGACACTTCCATAAAGGAAGCCACCGTGGGGAGAAGAGCACAGAGAGGTTGTTCCTGAAGCCTGCAGAGCTGCGGCACGGAGCCTTGGCCAAAGTACCCTTTGCACTGAGCAGTGATTTCTGGCTTGCTTGCACGGCCTTTGCTCGGCTTGTTTGTTTGTTTGCCATGCGCGCTGTTTGTGTATAGCTTGCCTGCTGAGCTTTTCTCTGAAGTACGTGGGCTGGCCTGCTCCGCTCTCGGATACCCTTTCAGCTGCTTGCGAGCCTGCAGAAATTGCCTGGCTCTTCTGCTCTCCATCACTCAGCCCACGAGCAAGTGGAGAGCGTGCGCAGGACCACGGTGAGGGAGGTGGATCAAGAAGTATCATGAGTTCTCTTACCACCTCACCTCAGCTTCCAGAAAGTGTCTTTACAGACTATAAACCTGATCACCAAACCTTGACACAATGAAGATCTATTTTTCTGGTGGCAGCAGGAGAGGGTCTAATGGTATCAGCACACAGTAAGTGAGGGCACTTTGCAATGCCAACAATGCCAACCTGAAATGGGTATCTATGTACATTGCCTAAGAAGAGTTTAGTGCATGTGGACATTATCCAGGACAATCTGTTGATACTAAATCAATTTCAGGAGACCCTTAGCTCAGGACTAGACTGAATCTAATATCAATTTTGAATAGACATAAGAAAAATATCCTAACTCTGGAAGCACTTCGGTGCTTGGATGTGACAGATGCAATGCACAGACTGCTGCAAAAGAGACATTAAAAAAGACACCAGTGTTTCAATAGTCAACACTGGAAAGTAGGTGAGGATCAACATATTTGGCCTTCTTCATAGATTCATTGAAGCAATAGCATCTCATTGATGAGCTCAGAGGTCTTTCTGCACATGACGTAGATTGAGTCCTGCCAGATTGTCTCAAGAAGTGGGAAACCAACTGTGTGTTCAAGGTCATTTAATAAAATCAGGAGAGTGAGGAATAATTCCCACATCTTGCTTCCAGACCAACCATGCTATACATGAGATTTCTCAGGTGGGGACAAAGCTCCTTGGTATACTGATACATACTGTAATTTTACAGTGTCCTTGGACATATACATTTATTCTTTGACATAAGACAGAAAATAGGACACTGAGGCTTTGAAGTTTTTCACAGACCAAGACACTTACTGATGTTATTTTCCATCTGGCAAAATTCTGAGCACTTCTGGCTCATGTGAAATACATTTTCTGGGAATGTTACAATATTAGAAAACACTCAGATATAAAACGTCATTGCTTATGGGAAAATCTTGTTAACATGGAGCCACCGGCAGGAGCTCTTGTTAAAAAATCCTTTCTCCTTGATAAGAGTTTTCCTTATCTAAACAGAGGTTTGGTCCTCCCTCCCTTAGTCTGGTGTCATGTCGTGGAGCCCAGGAATGCTCTTCCTGTTAAGAATAAGAGAAAAGTCTAGGCAGTCTGCTTTCCAAACAGCACTTACTGCCCTTTTTTTGGTGGCACCACAGGAGTGTCTCACACAACTCAGCATTATCAAGAGTTAGAGCGAACAGCATTTGGGGTCTTATCCCTGCCTAATCCTGCCAAGGGATTGCTTAGACTTGCTTCTAAATGGAGTGCTACAGATGTTGAGAACCTGTCATTTTTGCGGGGAAAAATATCCTATTCCTTCTCTTTTCTGTTTCTGTCCTCTTCTTCTCCCCAAAATCAAACCGTGTTGGATATTGATTATCTTTGATGCTCATGTGCCTTAAACCACACAGAACTACTTGTTACTCATCTGTTTTTATCTGATTTTATTTCTAAACTGCTGTCATTTTTATTAAGCAAATCCATCTAAGCCCCTTTTAAATATCCCAGAGACTATCAAGGCGTATTTCCCAGCTCTGTTTCTCTGTTTTCTCAGTTTCTTTCATGTGTCTCTAAATCCTTGCTTGTGTTTGCCCCTTCTGTTCCTGTGAAGAAACTGCTGTATCTAGAGCAAAAATCCAGCTCCTCTCAACTCTGATGGGCACTTCTGCAAGCCAAGGGCTTTACTGAGTAAAACAGAATGGCAATATCAGGATTTTGAAATATTGCCTTGGAGTATTTATGATCAAGCATCCTTTCTGCATCTGGGAATCACCCCAAAACACCTCATACTTCTGAGTTTCTGTATCCGGGGAGAGACAGCAAACATATTAGAGCAACACAAGGGTAAAGGGAGAGGTTTTGTATTGAGATACTGTCAGAAGACATATTTTCTAGTGCAGTAGGATTTCATTTCTTTTTATGCTGAGTTCCTGTATGGCTGTGTGAGAGCAAAGCATTTTTGAATGCTACAGCAAACCAGAAAGGCAAAGAGAAAGAAAGCAGGCTTTGAAAAGAGCCACACACAGCTGATGCTCCGCTGCCTTTAGCCCTAGCTAGGATGAGTGGTTTTTTGAGGCACTCTCTATGCACACCGGAGATTTTGGGCTGCAAGGTGAACTGGTCCTGGGAGCAGCAAGCCCTGAGAGAGCTACCTGCCCATCTGCAGGGCTACCGTGGGCCTCTGGAAGCCAAGCTGGAGGCACTCACTCCAGCTCAACCTGCACAAACCCTCTCTTTGGGGAACCTTCTGCACCAGCACGGCAGCTCCCACTCCATCCAAGTGGCATGGGGTTGTTTGAACTCCTCATCCCGGCCCTGTCACCAAAACACCACTGTGTTTTTAAGGTCTTCTCACTCCTCCCTGGTCCCCTTCTGCAGCAGGATAAGTCCATGTAACAGCCGAGAGACTGACTGACAAGCATTGCTTGCATTTTTTTTGATCACGCAGCTCAGAGCCCTCCAAAGAGCCCTGCAGCCACTTTGCTCACGATGACGACTGATACGCAGCACCGTTTCCTCTTCTTCCAAGTGAGTGAAAATAAACAACATCCTACTGTACCTGCCTCCATCCAGGAAAGCACGGCAACCAGTATTTATAGGTAAACAGAGATACATTGCCTGCTGGGGTCTGCTGCCATGAGTTTAGACCTGGAGATTGGAAATCCAATTGTGTTTATAATTCGGCTGTGACATGCCAGTGTCGTGTCATCAGTGCAAGGCAAAGGGCATGTTTACTACAAGCAAAGGCACACGCTGCACTCAGATGCATAAGCAAGTCTCTGTGCAGACAGGTTGCTTTTTGCATAGTGTTTTTTTACATGACTTAAGGATAAGGCTCTCGAAGCTTTTTTTTTTTTTTTTTTTTTCTTTTTTTCTTCCACTTTTTTTATAGTAAGATTGTTTTTTTCCCCTTTCATGACTGACTGGAGTTTGGGGGTTTTGTAACATTCTAAAGAGAGTTTGTGCTTTTTTTGGCGTCTTACTGCACACCTCAGAAAATCTAACTAAAGCTCTGGCTGCTGGTGCAGCTCCTGCCAAAAGGGATTCGTTTTGCTCCAAATCTGCTGCTCACCTCTCTCCCTGCCACTAATATTTTAATAATCAGGGCAGTTGCTAAGAATAGTTATTTACCACCAGCCTTTCAAGTGGCCTTGGAGTTTGTCCTGCACTTGACCGTGCACTTGCCTCAATCAAAAAGCAGCATATTGGAAAGACTCCGGAGTGACATGTCCAGGGAGCAGCCTGGGATCCCTGGGTTCTGTCGCAAAGGGGAGAAGCTCTGGGGTGGGAAGCCTCCTCGCTCCTGCCCACTTGGGACATTTGGGCTTGTAGATGGTGTCGTTACAGAGTTAATTCTTGGCTTTTCTGGAGACCCCAGATCCCTCTGTGCCCAGATCACTCCACTTTTCCCCACGCTGCTCCTGCCCCATGTCCCCAGCCCAGGGATGACTCCGCAGCTGGGTTTCCTCATCCCTCTCCCAGCATTTTGCAAGTCGGGTGTTTCCAGCCGCCTTCTTTTCTTCTTTTTCTATCCTCTAGATCACGCCCTCTTATTAGATATGCCCTTTTCACTGACCCTGAATTATTGCTACCCATGGTCTTAAAAGAACAGTGTTGTTTGTTAGTCTAAGAGCACATGTGACAATGCTCTCCCTGGCCAACACCAAAGATTTCTAGGCCAAAAACCAAGCATTTCAGTGAAAGCCATAGGCTCCTCGCGCCAGCCGTGGGGGTTAGGGGAGGACGAGGGCACCGTCTTCCATTTGGGGGCCATCCGGAGGACACTAATGGGAGAGACATGCCCGGATTTAGCCGGGAGCACGCAGAGCTGGTGCTGACCCTCCGCTCGCATGACAGGGCTGCCCGCCGGAGCCCAGAATTTGGTGCCCGGGAATTTGGCGCTGGCCGGGCAGCTGGGGAGAGCGGGACGTTAATGGGGAAGGGCATCCCAGTCCATAGGGGTCTGGTCTTTAAAAAGGTTCCCAGCTCCGTGGCTCTCTAGGGTTCGCCACGACTCGCAGATTAGTGTTGGCACTTCTAAAGCCGGGCTGGCAGAGAGACCTCTAACCAAGACAGACGGGTCCCCCGCTGCGGCACTGTTCCGCGGGCTTAAATGCACTAACGAAGTCCCTCCAGCTTGGGTGATATTGGGTCAATCTTTTCTCTTTGGTTGTGTTTTCCCCCCCTTTTCCTCCCCGCTCCCTCGGCCTCCGTTTGCTGCAGGTCACCGGACGCGGGGACAGCTACAACACTGTGGCTCTTGTGCCTTTGTGCTTGGGATCATTTTTATAGCTCTTTGCAGTGACAATGCAAGCAGAGCTGATGGCAAAAGGCAGAAATCTTCTGCTCCAAGGCATACGGTGGTTGCCTGTGGGGCACAGAGGGAATTTCTGCCTCCCTCCTTTCCTGGGCTGGGACAGCTTGAGCCGTCCTGTCCTCAGGAAACCCTCTCATCCTTGTTGCTCTTGAGGTTGGGTTATTTTGGCTGTGTTTTATAGCCAGGAAAAGCAAAACAATGGAGAACAGGTATTTCTGATGACTGCTCAGATGCTGCTCATCATCCTCATAGACAGTGTCCTCAGCACTCTGGGCATGGGGCAAGGCTTGTGCCTGTCTCGGACAGGCTTTTCTTTTGGGTGGTTGGGCTTTTTGCTTTTTTATTGCTTCCCTCTGATCTCCAGCAGTTTTTTTTCCCCCGCTTCTTTTAGGCCTTTCTTTAATTCCTATTTGCTCCATCTTCACTGGAAGCCTGTGGACAGTCCTCTGAGACGTTGAGCTTGGTCAAGGTGCATGAGTAAGTAAGTTGAATGCAAAGGGGGAAAAAAAGGAAAGAAAGAAAGGAAAGAAAAAAAGAAGGAAAGAAAAAAAGAAAAAAAAAAGGAAAGAAAGGAAGAGAATAAAATATACAAATGCAAGCAGGCGCAGGCAGCGAGGCAACGGTTGGGAAGCTGGGGAGTTCAGAGCCACGGCGGCTGTCCTCAGGTAATGAACTCCGGGCCACCCACGTGAGAGCGGAGCCTCCGCTCCCTCCCAGCAGGAATGACCAGGGGCAAATCTCCAAGGCAGAGCAGGCGGGAGCCGCTTCCCGCCCCAGCCCCGCAGCCGCATCCCAACAGAGAGAGAGGAAAATCTGCACCCACAATGCACCTCGAAAGATGGACAGAGTAGGGGGGGAAAAGACAAAAAAAAAAAGATTTTTTTAAATGTTTTTGTGTTCTGAGGCCATATATAAAATGAAACTGACAATTAAAAAAAAAAAAAAGAAAAGATGATTAAAGGAAATTAAGTGTGAAGCTGAATTTGAAAACAGCCAAGCAAGGGCTTTTGGTTGGGAGCCCTGGAAGCTGGGCCCCTGTACAGCTTCACCAAGCCAGGATATCTACGGAGGGACAGAAAAAGGGAGAAAAACAAAAAAAAAAAAAAAAAAAAAAAGGAGGGTGGCAGGGCTGACCTGGATCGCACAGGCCCAGGGCGGGTATGGTGACCATTTCCACGCAGTGCGGCCTCATCCCCGTGAGCTCGGGAAGAGGCCTCTGGCCAAGCAAAGGGAAAAGTTCTGTGGGGCAAATTTTGCCAAAAAGGAGCACTTCCAGGCCCAGAAAAGAGCCAGGATGGCTTTGAGGATGTCAGTGAAGATGGCAGGAGGAGATCTCCGTGTGCAAGGGGGACATTAAAAAAAAATATAAAAATATATAATAATAATAACCCCGACCAAAAAAGTGATTTTCTTTTTCCAAGCTCTCTTTAGCTAACGGCCCCCATCAGAAAGGCCTTTCCCATGTTCCCTGATTCCGGGGCTGCTCCTCATCCCTGCAGCAAAGGGGATTTTCTCTCTGTGCCACTGTCCCTCTCCAAGCTCACTGCTCTCCCCAGTGCTTCATCTTCCCTTCGAGGCGCTGCCAGCGCCATCCCAAACCCAGCGTCCACGTGTCCCGCTGGGAACCGGGGCGGGAGCAAAGGGTAGGAGCAAAATTGTTAAGGGGGAATTAAGGAGGAAAAAAAAAGAAAACAACACAGTGGGATAGTTGCCCAAATTCCCCCGAGTAGAGCAGGATCTTTTCCAGCAGCCACTTTCGGGCAAATGTGCTCCACGCAATTAAAACCTGCCTCGGTTTTGTGCGTGGGGAGCTGCGGTGGCGAGCGCTCCTAGCCCCGCGGGAGCATCCCGCGGGAGCATCCCGGCGCGGGCAGGGACAGCTGGAGCCGTCGGGTCCCGGCTCAGCTGTGCCGCAGGAATGCGCAGCTGGAGCGCGCTGGCAGCGCGCGCTGCTCCGGCACGGACTTCCCCCAGTTCAAAGCTCGCCCGCTGCCCCGAGCAGCCTCCCGGGAGAGCGGCCTCCGCGGCGCTTGGCCTCTGTAACTTCTGTTTTTCCTTCTTTTTTTCCCCTCCTCTGTCTTTTTTCTTTTTTTGGTAACAATATCTTACATATATATATGTATATATATAAAACAAACAATTTGCTGCTCAGTCTCCAGGCTCAGGCTGTGGCATCCGCCCACAGGGTGTCCCGGCACAGAAGTGCATCCCACGGCTGTGCCCACAGCAGGGGGGAAGCAGGGGATTTCACAGCATCCCACGCTCTCTGCCAGTGCCCTGGGCATCTGCCGCATCTCCCTCAGCAGGTCCCCTGCCATGCTCCCCAAATCCAGGCGATGCTTCCAGGAAGGAGAGGGCAACCCTAGGAGCCCCCAGGTGTTGTGCAAAGGCTGCACCTGGGGCTGCAGGAGAAGTCCTGGGAGATCTTGGGAGCAGGGATATTTCTGAAGGGCTTAAGTCAGGCTGGAACTGGGATGCTGAGAGGCAAAGAGCTGCAAGGTGGCAGGTTTGCCCTGGACCATGCACAAAAGAATGTGAGACACTGGAGTGGGCACAAGGTTGTCCAAGGGAAAGATAGAGCAGTACCATCCGCACGTGCTAAGCATGGAGCAAGGTAACGGTGCAGCAAAATCATCTGTGCAGCTCCCCTTGGAGCCCAGCTGTGCTGACACCAAACATCTCGTGCCGCAAGAGCCAAGCTCCGCAGTTTCGCACCAGAGGACTGGGCTCACATTCTTAATTTTGGAGCCATACAAATCTAATATTCAAGCAACCCGGTTTCTTATGGAGTGCACAGTCACAGGAATGGCTTACAGTAAATACGCGAGTCAGACGTTCGTCGGATAACAATCATGTTCAGGGTTCGGGTATTGTGCGGAGCTGTTTTGCTGAGATAAGATTTCTGACATCCATCATTGCTGCTGTCAAACCAAAGAGGTTGCGAGGGTGATAAGAAGTCATCGCGGTTTTGCCCGATTAAGAGGCTTTCTTGATTTTAGCAAAGAGATTTTCACCAGGATTGATTTCACAGCAATGGCAATTCTCTGCAAATACCCAACCTTCCTCATAGCCTCTTAAATAACCATCAGGTGAACATTATGGGGGGCAACTTAAGAGCTATTTAACTGGTTTTATCTGCCAGAAGGCACCGTGTTCGGTTACTGCAAGCGGGGACGGGGGGGTTGCCCTGGAGCACCAGGGCAGGACTTGGCATGGCAGCAGGGACGGACATCTGGGGCGCTTGGCCCGAGATGGGCACTTGCTGGTGGAGGCAGATGAGCAACGCTCCCTCTTTGGGCAACCCAGATCATGTGAGAAAACCGCGGGCAGTGTGAAGGGATGGCAGGGCACGAACATGCCGTGCCTCTTCAAAGCTTGAGCGCAGAGCCTGTTTACACTGTAAATAAATAGACACAGCTAGCTGGTGGGATCCTTGTCCTGGTCTTAGCTCCTCTGGAGGAGAGCGGTGGTGAAACCCAGACTTGTCTTTCTTGGTGGAACGTGACCTCCAAGATGATGTGAGCTGAGCAGGACCTGGCAGCTGGAAGAGGCAAAATAGCAGCAGCCTTTTTATAAATAGCATGTCTGGGAGGAGCTGGGCTGGGATGACCAGGGATGCAGCGCTCAGCACTGACTCACTGTGCTGCGAGCATCCTCTGGCCAAGGTCTTCACCCGCCTGCTGAGAGCACCACGAGCCCACGGGAGTGAGGGGTCGGCCGGCACCATGCGTCCTCCCCATGTGCTGGCTCCAAGGAGGGCAAAGCAAACTGCTGATGAGCAAGAAGTGAATCATTTACTCGTGTCTGATTATTAAAAGAAAATCAAGACTGGGACGGCAGGTTTAGTGAGTACCAGCCTTGCTGCTGCAGGTAGCGCACTAGGACCTGAGTGCACAGCAGCAATGTGGGGTCCAGGAGTTGAGAAGAAGCTCTGGAGAACATGGGCCATGCAGCACATGGGCATCCGGGTGAAAGCCAAGCAGAGATGTCCAGCTGTAACCACAGCACCAGCTCCAAAAGGGGCTCCCAGGGCCAGGGTTGACCCTGCGGTCAGAGCCACCCGGAGTCCCACAGTGCCCAATAGATTGGGTGGCACTGACTGGACCAGCAGCTTTGCAGTCCTGCTTGGCTTTCATCTGCCGAAACCACTTTCTCCTCCTGTCCAGCCATGTGGGATTCAACTTTCCTCCGGCAGGTGCTCTGTGGTTGGGGTAGGGCTTTGCAAGGCCAGCTGGTGGTGGGCGAGAGAACTTCAAAATAACCCTGGGTGTGGACACCTCTCTGGCAGTTGTGGTGCTCAAAGAGCCTGCTTGTCCAAACAGGTACGTGCCATGTGTCCTCAGCCCTCGGCAGGGGTACCAGGCAGCTATAGCTCTTCCACCGCCCAGCACGGCCTTGGGGAATAAGTGAGCAGGACTCTCTGCAGCAGCTTGAAGACCAATTTGCCAAAACAATCCTTAGCAGTCTCCAAATAGAAAGGCTTTGGGTCAGGCCTTTCCAAACCTGGCTGCCAAGCCTAGGAGACTTGAGGTAGGTCTAGAAGATCTCCAGAGGTCCCTTGCTATCTGGATTATCCTGTGATCCTCTGAATTATTCTGTGACTGCAGGAACAGGTAGATGGACATCATGAGTAGCTCTGCAATGAAGCCAGACCCCAAACTCCTCAGAAGAGAGCTTGGGTTATATTCTTTTTATGCAGTGGTACTACAGTCCTAACCAGAGCAACAGGAGGTTGCAAAGGTTACATGATGGAGACCTAGGAGGGCTGATGTCCATCTCCATGAACGGTATTTCCATGGCAGTCAGACATCTGCCATACCCTCACTTGGCAATCTCTATCTTTGGTTGTTCTTCTCACTCTCACCTTGTCCATTGTCACCTGTTTCCCTATCTTTTGCCCCAGATCATTTCCATCTATGGCCCAAGACCTCTCAGGTGCACAGGCAAAACTGGCCAGAGGATGAGCTGAATTGAGACAGAGCAGGAGGATGGAGGGAAAGACCAGGAGAGCAGATCTGGCTATTCTTGCTGCTTCTGGATGGGAAAGAGCAGTAGGTGGGCAGACAGAGCTGCTGATGGAGAGGGGCTCCATGGCCTTACCGCCCCCTTCTCCCTCGTCTGCCAGCAGTACCAGCCAGCCCAGGGACAGGAATAGACCACACCAGCAGCAGACTAGGACTTGTTGCTCTCCCAGCCTGATTGCTCACGCTGCCCAGACCTCTGCTTCCCCCAGCACCATCCTCCGTGGAGTCTTCCACGCTGACACTGGCGATTAGTTCTGGTGTGTTTTTATTTGTGCTAGCTTTGCTAAGATAATTGACGGCAAACACTGCAGCTTGATAAGCAAAACATTGGCAAGCTGCAATTTCTAAAGCATCTTTAGCTAAATTTGTAGCGGTTGTCTCCAATTTGCAGTCCTGTTTGTGTCTGTGAAGAAGACGCACACTTTCTCAGCTCCTTTCTCATGTTCCCACTTGCCTCTCACAGCCATGGAGGTAGCAGGAGGATTCCCCTTGCTTTATGCAGCTTGGCTTTGACTGAATAGCTTCCAGTTACCTTGAAACCTAATCTTCTTTTGAACTCTTTTTAAGTCAGTTGCATTCTTGGAAGGAGATGAGCCTGCGAACTTGTATCATCTGATGCAAGAGATAAGAGCTCTGCAGAACCTACGCCCGGTGGCAGGCACAAGCCAGAAAACATCTGCACCTGCTCACATGGAAAAAGCAGCAGGGTATTAGAGGAGGCGATTTGCCTTTCATGAGCTATGGGATGTTAATTCTAGCAGGGAGCTTCTCAGAGGGCGTCCTCTCTGCCTCCTTTGGGACAAATAACTGTTGGTCCTATGTGAGTTGTGGCGTGTGGTATCAGACAAGCCACTACCTGAACCTGTCCAGGTGAAGATGAACTTCACAAGTTGTTTGGGGAATGGTTTGGTGCTGTTTCTCAGCTGCTAAAATGGGCTCAATTTAAGAAGCTGAGAGCTCTGCTCCTTATACCCAGGATTCCCATTCTTGCTGCTCCTCTTGCCCTGAAGAAGGGACCAGAGTAAAAAGTTTAGCTGCACAAAACTAGTCTTTATTTTCCTTGCTTGTCTAGTTCCCCAAAACAGCAGTTGCCTATGGCTACCAGTGAGTGGCACATAGAGAAAGCCCAAGAATCTCATAGTTTCTGAAGATTACAGGTTGGGGATCCCTCTTCTAAGAGGTCTGTAGTGCTGTTCACATTGTTGGCCCATACCTAGTCATTGGGTTAAGACTATAACTTTTTGGTAGTCTGTCTGATTTCCAGTACCAATGTGCATTTCTATGACATCTTTCACCTGAATTGTTGAACTTCTACCTGTTTGAGCTGAGAGTCTACTGTTCAGCTCTTCTCTTTCACACAAAACAAATCTGGGGCAGGTCTCACTCTGCCATTAGACTTTGCATGAATAGTAACTGCTGTTAAGACATGAACTTGAGAAAGGAGGCAAACAGGCAAAGAGACTGTGCAAGGGAAGGAACCAGACCTCAGTGATTCTTCCACCCAAACTGAGTGCGAGACACAGTGGTGGCCACAGTGTCTGGTCTCCACCACAGATCAGAGGCTCATCAGAAGAGAAGAGAGCTGTAGAAAGGGATGAAAGAAATTTCATTTGACTTCAGCATGGAAAGCCAGGTGCTGAATGTGAAGCAGCCGACATACCAGGAGGCAAAGAGCCTGGCCTTGGCGCCGAGCAGGCCCTTGGGACTCCCTCAGGGAGTGGGGATGACACTATTTTTTCCTGTGTCTTTTGGGTTCTTCCATGGTTTCTTGGATCCTCAGCTTCAAACACAGCTGCTTATCTTCTTATATTACTCAGTGTTTCCCTCCATGTGCTCTAATGCAGCTTCAAAGCAGAGCTCTCACCACAGTGAACAGACCGGTTGATTAAATTAGAATGACTTGTTCTAATCATCAATTGTAGTGACTACGTGGACCTGGTGAGATGTTTTGGGATAGCTGTGAGTAAAATTGCTCTATAAGCACTGATTTCATTGTCAGAACCATCTGGGACTAGACCTGTAACAACCGAGGAGCCACGAGCAAGTCTTGTCCTCCCATGAACATTGGAAGATTTACAAGAGCAAATGGATACTAATGAAATTTTAAGTAAGGTCATCCCCTCCGAGAAACTAAGTGATCTTTCCCAGAGCATTTGGGCAAGCAGCTTATTCCTCCAAGCCCCAAATTGTTCATTAGTTCCATCCATTCACAGGATTCCATACACAGCTTTCAAGTTGTAGCAAGGAGAGTGACCAAGAGGAAATAACAGCCCTTTTTCTCCTTGGAATTCCTTTGTTCATTAAAACAAATGGTTAAAGAGACAAAAGACTAAATTCTGGTTCCAGAGGACATGTATGTTCCAAATTTTGTCCCTGCTTTGACAAAATTTGGGCCGCAGACAAAAGGTGCAGGGCACCTCCTGGCCATTTGAAGTTGGCTGGGCAGGATGACTTTCTTTCACCAAGTACATCTTTCAAGTCACATCATTGCTGTTTATATTCACCTTCCTCCACTCCTGTCCACTTGGCCATAGTGGGACAGTGCCAGTACCACCCCCCAACCTTGATGACTGTAGAGGAGCCTCTGTGTTGAAGTAACCAAACTGGAGTCTTCCCAGTATGCGATGGTCACATGGTGGTTGTGGGGCTATGGGAAAGAAGACAAGTAGGAGTGGGACTGCCAGCTGCCAGAACAGTTCATACAGCCCACAGCGTTCTTCTGCCCACATCTGAGGAGCTGTCGGGAAGGAGAGCAAGAAGGAGTGAGCTGTGGACCAGATGAATTGCTCTGGTGGGCCGTATCCAGCCTGCAGGCCATCGGCAAGGCACGCCTGCACCAACGCTCCCGGCAGTTGTTCTTTGATAGGTGCTACGGAGCAAGATCATGAATCGGAGAGCAGTGGGATGATCCAGTCCGGGAAGTCGTGTCTATCTTTGTTCTACTCCTACCTGATTGCAGGATGAGTCATCCCCTTCAAACCAGCGAGGCTATTTCTGACACGAGGTGCTACTTGGCGTGAGTAAAGATGGAAAAGCCTGCCCCATAACTTGGATGATAAAAAGGATAATAATTATGCTTTATATAGCAGACTTACAAATAATGGCTTGCTTCTTTGGCTGTTCAAGACCACACACGCTTTTTTTTTTTTTTTTTTTTTTTCAGGGGGAGAGGTGTGGGGGGTTAATTTGGGACTTTTTTAGCTGGAACAGGAGATCTGTGTGGTCCCGTAGGCTCCTGTATAATAATTCTTTTTGCTTAATATCTTTTGATCTCCTCTAAGTTATTCATCAGCCCTGAATAACACACTGCTTGACAGTCAGAACTTTTTATTGGTGAGATGGTGCTTCGTTTCACCTTCAAACAAAAGCGGAGTAGATACTGTACTGAACTGGTTACTGCATGAAGCCATGGGCAGGTGTCAAATATGTTAGGAATAAAGAGATATTAGATAGAGTGAGGCAGGAAGGGAAGGAAAAGGAGAGTGGCCATTAAGGAAAGCTGCAACTCAGAGAGCAGGGAACAAAGGGAAAAGAACCGCCAAAAATTTAGACATGCTGTGAAGGCAACAATCACTAACAGAATTTTTTACTCATCTAAATAAAAAGAGAAGGGGAAAGAAGAGCCGAAGGGAGTGACAGGTAGAAGTGGAGGTGAGTTCAAGCCCTCTCAAATGTCCAGTGACTCTTTGCTTCAGGTCTTGGTATGGAGCAAAAGTTGAGCATTCCAGAAAAGGGAGCCTGGAAAAGAAAGTGGCCCCCTCCAAAGAAGGGAGAAGAGGTGCCCAGGTCTGAGGAAGCAGACTGTCTCATCCCACTGCTTGGAAAAGCTGGAAAGCTGGGGAAGGTGCAACTGAATCTTACCTACAAATGAGGGTATAGCCCAGAGACATTAACTTTGAGAAGGGAGGAACAGAGATGCAGCCAAGTCTTCTGGTGTGTGGTCAGCTGCATGGCAAGCGTCAGGACATCCCCCAGACACCTGAAAAGTTGAAGGGGCCTCAAAAACAGGAGCAGTAAATTGTGGGCTTACTTACAGTCTGCCTGCTCTTTAACACACTATCTGTTTTTGAGGTTGAATGAGGCATGGTGCCACACATGACATTGCAGATTCATATGAAGGAGATGAGGGCTACCACGAGCTGTGAGGGAGCCAGGACCCAGCTAAGGACAGGCAAGCAGTGACCTGTGCAGGGACAGATCATCTGAAGGGAAAGGAGGTCATTAAAGGGCTTCCCTAAGGAGCAATGCTGGAAATTATCTTATCTTTCATTCTCTCTGATAGCTTCAGCAGAAGAAGAAGCATCAGGTTATAACCAGCTGATATCAAAAACTGGGGGAGGTAGTAAAGATATCATCAGCTTGGGAAAAAAAGATACAAGTAGCTGTCCAGAGAAAGCATCTAAATCCAAGGAGAGGAATACTAGAGGTGGGGTGATGACGAAGGGGACAGGAGGCAAGACCGCACGTTTTGGGCAGCGAGCAGTCTAAACACCCTTTCTGTGGGGAGGGAGATGCAGGTCCAGGCGGAAGTTCACCCTGTCGAAGACTTGCATCTGACTTCCTGATGGTTGAAATTAGTGGACAAAATGAAGCCCTCCTGTAGGAAGCAGCGACACTAGCTGTCACCATACACACGCCCTATGTCACACATGAGTGCAAGCCAGCTTGGAAGGAAGCAACGGATGCTTGCTGCAACGTGTGGGTTCCCTGTCTATGGAGAGGCATGTGCGGTGCAGCACAGGGAGCACGCCAGGGTGCAATCACAGGGACATAAAGCCCCAGGGACACCGTTGGTGTCTCTGTATCTTCCGCTTCAGGACTAGATGGTCACACAGTGGTGTTCACCAGGTGAAGGAGACCACAGCAATGCCGCTCGGAGCGGGCTGCCCCAAGTGGCTACGGGAGACGGCTAACCAACCTGGGGTTGGCTGCTGGCACATCACCAGCTCGCTGCAGTGGGAATTGCGAGTTTCATCATCAAGTCTTCTTGGGACGGAGATGTAACAATCCATCCATGGGTCTGCAGACAGTGATGATTTGATAGCTTAGGGGTCCTGAGTGGTTTTTAATTCCTGGAAAATCTTGCAGAGGGAGTGAGACTTCCAAGGGCTCTGAGGGGACAGCTGTACGTAAGAGAGTTCCTCACCCACTCACGAACCAACACATCACTGGAGAGGACCAATGAGTTATAGGAGCAGTGGTGCACCTTTGTCCTGCATTTCCATGGCACTGCTCATCCCAAGCTCTCCCCATGTAGCAAACATTTGGGGATGCTTTATCTGGACCTTGGCAAGGTCCTAAACCAGGATGCAGAGACGAGCCTGGGGCAGAACTGTCTTCCCTCCTTCTAGCCCCTTCAAGCACTGCTGTGCAGGGAGCCTCAGGAAAATTCCATAAAACCTTCACTACTCTCTCCACTGAGACCTATCAGCCTGGGCACAGCTACAGCTATAAGGTCTTACCTTTCTCCCCACAAAGGGGCAAATACAGGCTCATCCTCTTGTAAAGCTGCAGTTCCCACTTGGTCCTTCCCAGCCAGGAACATCTCAACTCAGTCAATAGGTGAAGATTCCCAACATGGCATGCACTTTATACCATGAAAGGTATGAGGAATTCAAAGAAAAGTGCCATGAAGATCACCTCAAAGCACCCATGTCAGTGCCACCTTGTTCTAACCAAGAGTACCTCTGCTCCATGCTGGAGCTGCCCTCCTCACACAAGCAGGAGTAGAGGCCTTCATAGTGTGGGTTCTACTTTATGTGTTTATCCATGCTGAGACCTGTCTCCGTAAGGAGTTGTCAGCTAAAGCTGCCGAGTGATCCCTGGATTGTTCCCTTCTCCTCCCTGCCTCATTATTTTTTCCCCTGATCTAAAGCAAGGCCATTTCTGCTCTGAGGTCTGTCACTGAGGACAGCAGCAATGCCACCATCTCAGGACAACGTTGAGCATCCAGCCAGACTCTTCAGAAGTTAGTCAGGTAAGCAAGGGGCTACCACCCTTCAATATGCACTGTGTCATTTAATGGCTGTACCCTTGACACAGCACTGGTGAGAAGTCTGAAATTCCACCAGCCTCCTGAAGATGCTGACCTTGGATATCCTTCTGGAAATCTTGGTCATTGTGCACCCACATCAAAGAATTAGGAAGAGGTGCAAGAGCAGAGCAGACAAGGTGGACACTGCATTAAATAGTGAGAGGGCAGTAGAAAACAGAAAGCAATTTCTGCCATCTGGGAAGCAAGGGAATCAGTGCAATGGTCAGAAGCACAGTCCCAGGAAACAGTGGCTGGCAGGAGAGACCTACCCAAATCAGAGCTTCTCTCTCCAGGTTCTAACTCCATTCTTGCAGTGTAACAGACAGGTCAAAGCCTGCTTTAAAGCAAAACCCAGGCTGTAACATATATGCCCAGGCAGGCACAGGGCCAGGTTCACACCAGGAATTAACCCAGGCTCACAGAGCCTGTGTGCAGGTAGTCGGGGCCGAAGGCTTTGGTGAAGGAGTCAGAGGTGCGTGGGAAGCAAGCTCCTCAGGACAGGGGCCAGCGGCAAAACGGCTGCGGGGCAGGATGGACACGGGCACTGGGGAAAAGAGGGAGCTCGAAACAGAAGGTGAGAGGAGCAGGAGCAAAAGGAAACATGGAATGGAGGGGATCAGGGGAGGGCAACGGAGCAATGAAAGCAGGGCCAGCACCTAGGATGGGGTCTAGGGTTGTAGTAGGCACCTCTCGCCAAACCAGTGAGAGAAAGAGACGGTGTGGGAATCTCGCCTACCTTTGCTAGGGACTCAACCTCCTGCTGCCTTTACCACTTCCCAGAGCACCCAATAAAGTGGCCTGGACAGGGCACCTTTTCAATAGCTGTTTTTCTTCTGTCTGCTGAATGTGCCCCAACCAGTCCAGGGAGCAAAGTGGCAGGCGCGGGAGCGGGCAGCAAGCCCGGTGTCCGAAGCAGGGCGAGATGGCACAAACAGGTCCTCCGTCTGTGGGAGGGCATGGAGAGCAGGGCAGAGAGCACAAACCATTTGGATGGATGTTGAAACAAGCCTCTCCTCTCAGTTTAACCCTGAGCTAAGCTTAAACGGGTGCAGACTGGCAGGGCAGTTGGGGAAGCAACATCTTTGCAAAGAGAGGATGCAGAGGGGAGCATGGAAAGACCACATTGTTAATCTGCGTGTTGGATTCTGGGAGACTGCGGCATTATGAGCAGTATTGTCATTTCGTTTGGGGATGGAAAATTAAAGGCAAAGGGCAAAGCATGGTATTCGGGCATAGATTAGAAAGGAAGAGTAAATAACGGGCAAGAATGTAGCCAGGAACTGGATGATTTAGACTGACAAATGACCAGGGCAGCTAAAGATGGAGGGAAGCGGCGGGTGCAGCTATGAGCAGCAGCTGGAGGAAAACAAAGCAAAGCAGGGGTTGATCTGGGAAGCTGATGAAGCTGATGTGTTAGTGCCCTTTGAGCGCCACAAGCCACAGCCCAGGATCCTGACACCGTTTTGTCTGGGGAGCTGAGGGTGGTGTTTTTCCCTTAGGAGAGGTGTCTGAGTTGGGATTTTCTGCACCAGTAAGAAGATAAACTGAACGATGCACTCAGTATAAGGGACAGTCCTGGCTCAGCATTCCCAAGACGGCTGTGAACTGGATAGAAAAATGCTTAAAGAAAGTTGAATATAAGGCTAAAATCTGCTCCTTCCATCACTGTAAGGGACCATAACAAGGTCTGTTTAACCTCAGGTGAAGAGTGGGTGAAATAATTGGGTAAAATTCTGTTGCCTTAACAGAGGCCTATGTTGAGATGTCTTCAAACACACGCAGCCTCCAGGTGCTGCTCCACAAGATCCCCAGTCTCCCATGGGCAATGTCATATAAGCTCACCCATAACGCTGTCTCCCCACACATCTCAGATGCCCCCAGCTGCCTGCTCAATCTGTACCCTTGGAGTACAGAGGGATGCTAGGGAGAGAGTCAGCTCACATGGTAAATAAACCTACCATAAACCTGCCAAAGAGTTAGCCTCAAAGTTAGAGTCTGAGTCCAAACCTATAGCAAATTTAGAGTAACTCCATAGTCCAAACAGGGAGCCTGCTTCCTGTCTGTTCCTGAGCAGGAACATTGCTCCCGTTCTCCACTATAATAGTGGTAATTTCCCATTGACTCTTGAACAGACAAGACACAAAGCACTTAAGCAAAGTAAAAATTTGTGCTTGCAATACTCATAAATCCTCATGAGATTGCAACCAAGTTCATGGGTCAGAGGGGTCACATTTCCATGCCATGTAAATCAGTACTGCTACATTCAAATGAATGCAGTCACGTTGATTTACACTTGCTGGAGAAATGGGCCCAAGAAACTTGACATGAAAACTGTTTCATCTGTCATGCCTTCACTTTGCGAAACAGGTAGCTAAGTTCGTTATTGAACAAAATGTGCAGAAGCCATATGATAAGGCACTTCCAGGCCTGGAAGAAACGCCTGTCCAGAAAGGTTTTGATAAAGACTGCATTGCAAAAGGGTCTTATGGTTGGGCAGCAAGTGTTCCCATTGGGTCTGTGAACAAGAGCTGCATTTAATCCTGGTGCACCAGTTTTCCTGTTAAACCAGACTCCTAGGAAAGACTAATGCGGAAGAAGATGCAATCAAGGCAAGACAGTGGAAAGATAACCCATCAATTACCCAGCGGCTTGGGATATTCCTTCAAAGGCCCATTCAATTAGACATCTGATTTGCATGTCTTTCCCATTTGCTGTAGGTACTCATTAGAAGCATTTAAATACAACCCTGACTGCAGCCCCACAAAGCCCTGGGTGGATGCTTTCGAGAACCTCATTTTCGTTTATCAGAGTTGTCAGAAGTTGCAATTACTGCAGCGCATGAAACAAAGTACTTTATCGACCCTTTGAATCTGCTGGGATTAACATCTCCCCCTTGCAAAAATAAGTGTCTTCGCAGTCATTAAAGATCCCAAAGATCAAGATCTCTTCTTTTAAGTCCCATCAGAAAGACAAGCATGGTGACCCCCAAACACCGGCCCAAAGGGCAGCTCAGCTCAACAGCAGCATCTTTTCCCCATCTTTCTAATAGGCTTGTGACCAAGTAATCTGCTCCCACTCTGGTCCATGTCTGATGAAGACTAGGCCAGGGACGGCCGATTTCCCCTCCATGAGAGCGCGGGGCTAGTTCCTGCCTGTCTTGAGCTTCAACATCTTGTTTTTTGGCAATGAGGAGGGGACCGCCCCGCGCTCCCTGTGCAACAGGTCCAGCCTGTCCTGCTCCCTCTCTGCTCTTTACTGCCCTGTCCGAGCTCCCACCGCGCGCTCTCCCTCCCAGCTTTTCTATCTATCTGAGCTGTTGTTTCGACATCCTCCGGACTGAGTTTGGATGGGAGTTGGATGCAGGTCCCCAGTCGGCAGAAGCCGGGCTCTCATGCATGGTTGCAGCGGTGCACCGATACGCCAGTGCGTGTGATGGTGGGCTGGATTCTCAGGTGTCTAATAAGCACTCATCCACTGACCTCTCCCCACTTACAAGCTCTCTCTCTCCCATGCGGGTGCTGGACTCTGTGGAGGTCAAATTCACCTGGAAGTCACCTAGAAGTCCACTTTCATGAAGGACATAGGAACCCAGTGTCCTGAAGGCTGCTTTCCCCTTGACACATTTGGCTGATTTTGGCCCAAAGCTTCAAAGATTGTTGCAGAATGAGAGGCTGGAGAGCTGAGAGACCCTTAGGAAAGCAGCTAACGCATCACTCCTCCCTTTCTCCTTCCCCGCCTTGGCAGCGCAACCCAAGCAGAGGTGGTGTAGACACAGCTGTACCCGCACACGAGGGCTTTGGGCAGCGCGGAGCGAGTATCGTGGGAGGCAGCGGTGCAAAACACGCTCTGGCAGGAGAAATCCTTGCAGTGTCGGCCCGGCCGTGGTCAGTACTCGTCCTGACTTTGCACGTAGCCTACGCTGAGCTGGGCAAGGAGGACTTCACGTCCCACCTTGCACCAGGGCAGCAGATGGATGCCCCCAAAGCAAACGCAAGCAGAGCCCGTGCCCCTCTCCTGCCCTTCATGCTGCCCCCTGGATCCAGTGCCCCCAACGCTACCTAGAAAGCAAATAGTGCTTTAAAATACAAAAATGTCTTGCCCCTATCCCATCCTTGGATTCTTGCTTGGATGTTCCTCCACACGGCATAAAGGTAGAGTGCCTAATGAGATTACATATTATGGTTGGTCAGGAGCTGTTAAAGGGCTGTTTCTAATGGGATTAAAATGTATAGTAGCCAGTTACGGCTGTAATTGCATTACACCCGTAAGCGGAGGCTGCAGTGTGATCTGCAGGCAGGCCGGGGATCCGGCGCACGCTGCTCCGCTTCTGTCTCCACCAAGCTGCTTCCCTGTTTTTCCTTTTTCCTCCGCCTTGGCCAGAGAACAAAGAGGGAGAAGATTTTGCCGAGTGTCAGGAAGTGACTGGAGGCTAATCCCTCCACCGCCACTCCCCAGCACCAGGGGGAAGTAACCGAGATCAGCCAAATTGGCATATCAAAAGCCTTCTAATTATGTCACTGGGGGCTTGAGCCAATTCCTAACATTCTTATTCATGGAGTTTCCAGTGCAAGAAAACCCTCCTTAATCCCAGCTCCTTTTTTTTTTTTTTTTTTTCTGCTGCAGCAAGTAATGTCATGGATGGGTTTCTCTTTGTCTGTGCAGGGCTCTGTGCTAGGTGGTCCTGGGTACCAGCTCCAGCTCAGCTGCTCCTGCTGGCAGCGCATCCTCCAGTGCCCAAACTCTGGGATTTTGCCAGCCTGGATGGCCTGTGCCCAGCCAGAGCAAGCCAAAGAGCAAGCAAGATGCCCACTGCTGCAGGTTGGTCCTACCTGCCCAGCCACAAGCCTCCCTTGAAGCAGGGACGGGCCAGCTGGCTGGGAGGGTGCCGCTTTAAAGCACCCGGTCCGTAGGTAGCACTTTTCATCTGTAGTCTCAAATCTCTCGGCGAGCATTGCTCGCAGGAGCAGAGATCTGAAGAGAACAAAGGAGCTGGGCCCGTGCCCATCTCGCTCCTTTGTAATATGCAAAGAGGGCCAGAAATCACTTTGTTCGTGCTCGATTATTTTTTCTTTTCCAAGGTATTAAAAATGCAGATCTCTATTGCTTAAGAGAAAACAGCGCATTCATATCGTGAAGCAGCTACCCAACAGGTGACACTCCAGTAAACAGGGAAGTGATTTGTACTCAAGCTATTTAAATTGCCGCCTTTTGTGCCTTTCGGTGGTGGTTGTTGTTGTTGTTGTAACAACTCAAGAGGCTGCAAGACACTCAGGAGTAAAGTCACTTTGGTTCAAACAGCAGTGTATCACTGCTATGGGAGGAGGGATGTCACTGTCCCACCTGACCCTCCCGAGCCCTTCTTTGCACAGGTCTTTGCAGGTGCAGTGGGTCTATTTTGCTATCAAGAATGTGCTGACGGAGAGCCCCGCTGCCTCCAAGGAATTTCTTGGGAAACACTTCCCCGGGAAACAGTTTCCCAGGCTCCAGTGCTTCCCCTGTAGCCCACGTGGACCGCAAGCCCCTCCAGTGCAGAGTGATGGCTCACATGGCCTTTCCCTTCTCAGGGTTCCTGCTGCCCTTGCTGGATACCAAACAGCGAGGCCAAGCTCACCCATCCAGCACCTGGTAAAATCTGTCTGCTCTGCAATGCTCAAGCAAAAGGGTTCAGTTTGGGAAAGAGAGACTTAGCCCTGAGAAAGTTTTCTGGGGATGCATGGGGTGAAACAAGAGTGTGGGGCATCCTCAGCACTTTGTGCAGGAGGGTCCATGTCTGAGGCCAGGCTGTGAGCAGCTCCAGAGGAGCCTCCTGCTCTGTGGAAGCAACGTGGGATGGGGATTGACCAGTGCCCAGGGCCTTTTGGGGACTCATGGGCTAGGGCTCTCCCAGACCTGCAGGAAGATGGGCACACACAGCGGACATCACTAACCACAGCACCACAAGGGCTGGATTTGTGCAGGTCTTCAGTATTTTTCCAGTTGACTCTTGACATATTTCTAGCTCGGTTTCAAGGGATGGATGCAGTAAAGGGGTGAAGCACCCTGGCTGTCATTGCACAGGCAGTGGGAGGAGGGGATGCAATGCTCCTGACAGCTCCAAATCCCCTGAGACTTTTTTGCAAGCATGCTCCAGCCCTTTGCCCAGGTGTTGTCCAGCTAATAGACACAACAGTGAAGAGAGACAAGGCATCCACATGCCGGGCATGGCATTATGGAGCTGTCAGCCCATCTGTCCATCCATCCTCCAGAGAGTGGTCTCTGTCCCGCAACAAGCTGTCAGGGGAGACCACGCAGTCCAGGAGAGCCCGTTTCCCATGGGATGTGACCGAGCAGAATCTGGAGCAAGGCAGGAGGTGACACTGCCCCATCCGTTGCTGCCCCCAGCTCCAGCATCACCTGCCTGTTTACATGGGAGTTTTGGGAGCTGTTACCTCCAAGTCTTTTTATACCCAGGTCTAATCTAGATACTGTTAATGATATTTACTCTCAAGACACTCACCTTAGATTGGCTTTTCAACATCTAAATTAAGCGTTCCATCCCAGGCTTTGATATCATGACGGCACTTCAGCTACCTTTGATCCTATCTACTAAGCATTCTCATTAGTAATCAACATTACTTACTTAAAATAAACACATGTTTTCTTGAAGCTTTGTGGTTACACTTAATCAGCCGCAAAAATTCCCCTTAAGACGGTTTGTATCATTCAAGGGCATTTACGTCCATAACCCTATAAACAGTTGTTGTTTCCACGCGCACTCCAAATGGCCGTGGATTCAGCCGTCTGCTGAGATCTGCCTTCCCATTAAAAGAGTTTTTGATCCGTAACATTCCCACTGCCTAAACCACGGTATTCGATCTGGCTGTGTAAGCTGAGCTGCGGGAGGATTGGGAGGTTGCTCTCAGCTGACTCCGTCGTTCCCATCCTGGACCAGCCTCTGTGGAGCATGGGGAAGGGGTCCACTTGCTCTGGACCTGACTTCTGGCTTCCCAGTGGCAGCTAAACCCCCCGACAATCTCCATGCTCCTCGGAGAGGTACCTGGCATTGCTTGGAGCGGGAGGCAGGTGATGCCAGGGCGGGACAGCAGCTGGTATCCTCCAATTTGGGCAGCCTAGAAGTCCCACATCCCTCCTCTCCATGTTGGTGTTGATCAACATGTACAAGCAGCACAGCCTCCCCTCATCCATCCTAGCATGTCACCAGGAGAAGCAAATAACGATCTGAACCATTACTTGGGTAGTCCGGGTGGTCTCAGCGGTGCAGCTCTAAGGGACACATCAAGGGTCACCTTTTCGCTTCCCACCCAACCAACATCAGCAAAGAGGCTGAGTCTGTATTTATCAGCACTGCCCAGGCTGTTTCCTTGGGGAGAAAAGGCTTCCACGTTCTCTCAGGACCCACCATCCATGTGGACTCAGGGGCAGCATTAGTGGTGCCCCCGTACATCAGCCCAATGAGTGGGTGTGAGGTAGCAAAAGCCCCGTGAGACAGAGGTGTTGACATCAGGCTCCCACTGGGACTTATCTGGCCCATCTGTCTCCAGCGGGAGAGGACCTCTCCTACTACAAGCCCGCAGGCCCAGAGGGATTAGGGACACAAAACCCCCTGCCAGGAAAGAATGGGAGGGATTTTGCAGCGTCTAAATCTTTCCTGCTGCTGATAACACTTCCTCCGGCTTCACTCATCCCCTCCAGCCTCCCCCCCAACCCTTTGATGTCAACTGGAGGCACCAGGTCTAAAACAGCCACTGCTGTTGATTAGACCTAATTAGTCTCTAATGCCCTCTTAAATCCCATTTAAAAAAGGAACAATTCAGCACACTCTGGACTGAGACAACCATGGCTGAAGGCAACATTAAGAGGTCCGCAGTCAAAAGGAGAGAGTGCTCATCAGGTAATTCAAGACGGCTGGGATGCTGGTGGTGGGTACGAGCGCTCCTGGCTCAGAGCATCTCCCCATCACCGTTCAGGGAGACCTAAAACTGTGGCTGATCCTTCCCAGGCTGATGAGACCCTTGTCCATGATGCAAGCGCTGCTCCTCAGCATGCATGCCACCAAGCTCTCCGTGTTTGTATCACCTCTTGATGATAAGTCTGGCATGTTGCCCAGGAAGGAGCAGGTCTGAGATGATGAATTCTGAGTGCCTCTTGGGCTATGGACACCCTGGCAGAAATGGTGTGAGATCAGTAAGGACATTCTTCTCCCCACATTTGCAGGCAGCTGATTTCAACCTTAAACCTGTCCCAGCAATAGTCCAACCTTGAGCAAGTTTAGGGCTAGTAGCATCAGCATTGTTTTGCACAGAAGTCTCCCAGCACTGGAACCTCACTGGCTGTGTAGCCCTGTAGTGATCACAGCCTCAGCTAGCATGTCCTAATCCCTTTAGAGCCATCTGACAAGACTCATGGGCTCTAGTTTAACTACTGGTGTCAGCCACAGAGTGACCTGTCACCTACGGAGGTGAGCAAAGACTGTCACTGTCGCCTTTTCCTACAGGGAGCCAAGCCTGTGCCTGGGCAAGCCTTGAGCACACTCTTTCCAGCAACACAGCCCCAGGCCAGACCACGGGCATTGAGATACAGGCCAGCCCTGGATCCTTTTGGGGCTGGAGCATCATCGGTGAGTACCTGGTCCCGTCCCTTCCTCTTCTGTGAAAAGATGAGGAATGAGGAGTGAGGAGGAAAGGGGATGAAGGCTCTGGCAGTGTGGTAGTCAGGGTAGACTCTCGGGTAGCAATGTTTCTCTAACAAGAAGCAAGGAGTTATGCCAGCAGATTGGAGGAACTGATAACCTCTGGGGGTCGGAGTGGAAAGGGGAGAGTGTCACCCCTTCATCTAACTCATGTCCCACCAGCACCAGGGGCATGACCACAGGCCAGGCCTGGGTGATTAGGACTTTGGTTTAGGAGGACACAACAGGAATGAAGTCCCATTTATCAAACACTTCAGCATCATTAATGTCAGCAGCACCTTGCCTCTCCCTCCAGTCTCACTCTATCCCCATCCCTTGTCCTTTGTGAGTGGAGAATGATATGTGCCGCGGCCCGGGCCTTTCCCTCGGCCACATGACCAACCTCCCGCCTTTAGGTCCAACTTTCTCTAGAAACCGGGCCTGCATCCAAATTAATTTTCTGTATGTGTTGTTGGAGTGATTAGATCTGCAAATCAACATAGCCACAAACTGAATAATGCACCAGCGCCTAGTATTGCCGGGGCAGGGCCTTAAGTTCCTCGTCAAGTTCAGTCCTGTAGAGCCTGTAACTAATGATTTTTCTCACTTGGCCAGGAGTCAGCACTGTATCTCTCACATGCACACACAAACATTGTACGTGTGCCTCGTTAGCATAAAGCGATCTGTAGATAAAGGGGAGGAGAGTGGAGCACAGGCATGGGGACGCTCGCTTGGCATCTCATCCTCAGCTCCTGGCGGGGAGAAGACACTGAGGACGAGGACAGCATCAGGAAAAACACCATTCCACCTGAAGCTGTCAGTGTTGGGCCATTTTCTGTTCTCCTTTCTTGGGAAGTTCTGAAGATCTCTTTTTTTAGCCCTGTTATTAGGAGCTGGCCCAAAGCCTGCTGATGTCGTTGGAAAGCCAAGGATGAGCTCAGTGTTTCGGAGCAGCGCCTTTGTGAACACATGCGTGTTGGTGTTTGCATGACAGGTCCCAGGTGCGGACACAGCTGCCCTGGCCTTGGTGGCATGGGAGCTGAAGGTGACCATCAGCTCCCAAAAGCTCAGCAAGCTTCACCTGACTGGATGCACAGGGAAGAAACATGAGGGAGAACCCAATATGAGCTGTCATCTCCCATATCTGTATGTTGGTCCCCAAGATTTCTTTGCTGGAGATGCTGGGCCCAGATCTGGTTCCTCCCTCTGAATTACGGCTTTCACCTTGGTGCCACAGCCACATTTACACCCTACTCTGAGCCACAAGCACCATCTCTGCAATTCCTCTCTCCCATGGCCCACAGCCTTTCAGGCCAGAGCCACAGCCCCGTTTGGGAGCCCTTGGGCATGATGATGGGGCACAGGGGGCAGACAGGAATGCTGTGCAGCGGGACACAGAGAAGAAGCCACCAAAGAGCCCTGGCCTGATCTGCCCTGGGGTTAGCCCTCTTGCAGCCACCTCATGGCCCCAAACTCTCCTTGCAGATATGTTCCAGCCTGGTGGGAGTCAAGGAAAATAGACTAAAATCTATCTCCTCGCCTACCTCCTAGGAGTCAAGAGTGGCACACTTATGGTCCATGGCAAGAGGCCCTAGAGGACCATCCTTCTTCATCTTCAGAGTTGTGCCTAGTCAGGCTGTCTGAATTGCGCTGTGGATGTGCATATTTTTCTCCACTTACTGCAGAAAGAGCCCAGGCAGCAAGGTGAGACCCAAGTGGCATTCACATCAGTCTCTCGCAGGAGCACTCACCATTCAGTCCCTGCAGTGCTGACTTCCAGAGCTGAGCGGGTACCTACACTCCCTTTGTAGTCACTAAAGGCCCTCTGGAAGTGCTATTCATCCCGCCGACTTTCAACTGCTTTTAAGACAAGATGAACTGCACCCTAAATTCCCCTGGCTATGCAGATTAGATCTCCATCAACTATAAAGGGAGCATAGTGAGACCTCTAGGCTTTTTACCTGTCTGCATTTAGTCATATGGTTCCCACCCTTGGTGACTGAAGCTGGGTCAGATAAGGGTTTGCATCAGTGAAGGAGAATCAAGGGCAGGTGAGGCCTCCATGGCTGCAACCAGGGGGAAAGATCAACAGAAGAGGTTGGGGGTGAAAAATTTTATTTGCCACACAGGGATGGCCCTGTTTTAATTAGGTCTGTGACTGTGACATTGCCCAGAGATCTCCCCAAGAGTGGATGTCAGCTCCAGGAATGTGGTGGACATTCAACCCCAACTCATCACTCTGCCTCCAGACCACCAGGATCAGGGTCTCATCCTTGGACCCAGTGACTCAGTGAGCTGCATTGTGGCTTCAACTGGAAACTAGCCCACCTACCACCACCGCAGCACAACCCGCCTGGGCGCCTCCCAAGAGCTGGTGCCAGCCCGAGGGAGATGCTGCCGTTTTTTATGGTGACCATGACATTTGCTGGAGAAGCATCTTCACTAGTACCCTAGTCTTCTGGCTTGGTGTCTCTCTCTGTCTCAGGTATGCAGTGATTAATGCAAAGCAGAACAGGAGATCTTCTCTCCTGCTGCTGAGGAGAATGCTCTTATGTTCATCTACACCTATAACCATAATCTGCAGTTGTATAACTCTCTACATGGTTCAGTTTGCTCTATTTCCTGATGAAAATTTATTCTTGGCCATGAGTCAGACGTGTAAATTGTCAGGGAGGTCTGGGAGTAAGTTTTTCTTTATACTACACCTCCTAAATATGATTTTGCCTCCTAACTGGACATCAGCCGGAGCAGATATTCTACCTCCATCACTCCCTTTTCCCCTGTCCCATGAGCTGTCAGCCGCCAAGTAGGAGAGGAGCACCCCTCAACATACCATTTCTATTAAAGCTCCTCTAAACCTAAGGTCCTTACAAAGTACACTACAGCAAGAGTCTTGAGGAGGAGGTTATGTGCTCAGTGCAAGCCCATTTGTCCCCTGCCCTGACCACTTCTTTCTTGTCCCCTTACTAGTGACCACAGAGAGAGATGGTTGGACCATCTTGCTTGTCCACCTAACACCAGCTTGGTATCACTTGTTCCCCACTGTTAACACTGAATGAAAAGGGTTTTTTTTCTACAGAATTGGGCTTGCTCTGGGCCCTCAGGGGGCTACAGACTGGACACATGCTGATGTACAACATGTTGCTTAGGCCAAATAATGAGAGAGGAGCAGCACTGTTCCAAAGTCCACTCCATCACTCCTCTCCCAAGGCTAGCAGAGCTCACACCAGCAGGAAGAGGAAGGTGTCCTGCAGCGGTAGCCTGTACCAGCTTGCCAAGCAAACTATCAGTACAAAAGAATGTATCTACAGGTATAACTTCATGTGTTTACCTTAGGGCCTTGGTCATGGCAGAAATCACCCCAGATTACGCCCCGACCATGTATTGCCACACAGCATGTATTTCTGGTGAAGTCAGCCTCAGGAGAGGGGAAGCCAAGAGGACTTCTCCTGCCTAGCCCAGCATCATGCACAAGTCCACGGGAGGGACCTCCTGGTTCACCCTGGTTCAGCAGCTGGATGAACCAGCCCCTCCAGCCAACAGCCTGCAGGGATGTTGGGAGCTCCTCTAGCCATAGTTTCTATGGGAAGGCAATGGGGGCGATGCAGGTCCCAATGCGCTACCATACGTCTTCTCCTCGCAAAGCCTCTTCTCCGCAGGGAGATCAAAAGGCATCCAGCCCACTGATTGCTCAGTTGGTGTCGAAAGGCTCCCCGATTACCTCACCATTAGCTGCACCCATGAAACAAAATCCTAAAGGTTTTAGACAAAGCTGAGGTTTCAGATGAGAGGGCAAGGGAATGACTCAGTGCCTTCAAACGCCAAAGTCTTCTCCTCCATCCTGTTTGTACAGCACCTAGCACGAGGGGTCCAGGTGCACGCCTAGGGCTCTGAAACACCGCCACAATTAAATAATAAGTGTAATAGCAGCTGTACTCCCACCAGCGGGGTTTCATTCTGTTATTTAAATATTCAGTGGTGCTTGGTAGCATCTCTTGGAGATGCAGGTTTTTCAGCGAGGCAGGGGGTCACCGGGAGCCACCTGTTGTCATACAGGTATGTCCAGGAGCTGGTCAGACAGATGCTGGTGCCTATGGGAGAAGTCTTGGCAGTTGTTTTGGTGAATCCCAGAATGGCCCCAGGGTCCTACAGTGCCCTGAGGGATGTGGCAGGGATGAGCAGGGTTTGCAGCCATTACCCATAGCTCATGGCTGGGTACCAAACGCAAAGTCAAAGAGGGAGCCAGTGGGACAGGTGCCCACTGGAGCTGGTGGAGCCCTGGAGACCCTTTGCTTGCTCCCAGTATCAGATACCTTTGGCTCCCGGTCTCCATCCCCGTCTCCCTGAGGATGGGGCGGCAGGTCCATGCCTAGGTGCACCTCACCAGGGCAACAGGTTGCCCTCAGCCCGGAGCTTCTCCAGCCCTGGTGCAGAGCAGCGCTGGGAACCACTTGCGCCTATCACAGAAGAAATAGTGCCACCTACTGACACCAACTTCCCTATTCCTAGAAAGCCGCGGCCAGGCGCTCATCTCCATTGCCCTGAGAAAGCACCAGGGCCACACCAGCCCCTGCTGAAGGACAGGTTGACATGGTGCACGACACGCGGGTGCCACCGCGATCCACACTGTATTTCCCTTTGCCCCATGGATATCCCACAGATGCTCTGGAGGAAAAAAATACAGGTTTTTCCTCCATGATGTGTGTATATCGGGCTATGTGTTTGCTGTCTCACCAGGGCAGGCTCCGAGAAGGTTTGCTCTAACATAGTCCTCAAGCCACAACGCCCTTTTGCCATAAACTTGGATGCTTGCCAAGCAACACAAAAGGACCCAAATAAGGTGCTGGCTGTCCTTGGGAGTGTGGCGAGGACAGCGGATCCAGGGACAGCAGATGTGTCCCCCCTGCTGGGAAAAATGAAGTTCCTGATTTTCCGAGCTGACCTACCAAGAGCAAAACCATCCAAGCAGGAGGCTCCTTCTCAGGGATGACACAGTGCCAGCAAGTCAATGAAAGGTTCCTAGCTGAACCGAGGCCATAAAACGTACCTAGAGCCAAGAATTTTGTTTTTCCCCTGTAATTTTAGCCAAGGCTTCGTCCAGGGCTTCTGTCATGTCCTGCAACAGGAAAGTCTTTTTTTTCCTACAGCGACATTTTCACACAATAGATAACCTAATATATATAGTTACAAATATTACCGTGTATACATATCCATCCATATATATATGCTCACATAAAAATAAATTCTTAGATGAGAGGCCAGCACAGAAGGCAGCCTGAATAAACACAACAACAATTCTAATTATGCAGCATATTCTGCCTTAATATATTTCATTTTAATGGCAGATATTTTTTAATAGCTCTAAGGCCCTGAATTAGTCCAATATGTTCTTAACCAAGCTCGCTTTGAATACAAATGATAATGACTTTTCCAGAGGGTCCGGTGCCCTGGACGAGCTCACTGAGCACCAGCGTGCTCTGCTTAACATGCGCTGCCTTTTAATAACAGTCTTAATGATGCACTTGGGGCCTAATACCTGTGTTTAGTCACAAAGAGAAAAACCATCCACAAACGGCTTTCTCTAAAAGCGAGGCTACAGGGCCTCTGTTTCAAAGCCACGCTGGCCATCCTTTTATGCATTTATACATATATATATAGGTTTAATATAGGCTCTGCCTAGACCTAACCAGGCATTGCTCAGGCATAAGCACCAGAGGATTGGGGTATTTTGGGATATTTGAGGTGACGGTTGGGACCATAGTTGCGGGATGGACCCGGCCGCAATCTCAGTAACTGAATTGAGGGTCCGGCGGAGGCGCGAGAGCCGTCAGGGAGCTGCACACCCTCGGCCAAGCCCAGGTCCCCCGGGGCCACGGGGGATTATTTGGGGCTGTTTCAAAGGAAAACGGTTCTCAGCTGCGGCGGGGGCGACCCAGGGCTGTGCTGATATCACCGCCCGAGAGACGTGCCGGAGCGGGGAGCGTTTGGAAAAAAAATCCCACCCACCATCCGTTAAAAAAAAAAATAAAATAAAGAAGAAAACAGACACACACCCCAAAGCCCCAGCTCCCACCCCCGGCTCTCACAGCTCCCCGAGCGCTGGCACCGCAGCCCAACCCAGAGCGAGGCGGCAGCCGCGCGCTCGGCTTTCGCACCCGGATCAGCCAATTTTGGGCAGAGCGTGAGCCAGAAACCCCATGGAGCTGGAGCCCTGCGGATGCCGCTCGCTGTCCAAAGGAGTCTCTGGGTAGCACCGCACTCCTCTAACCCCAGCTCTGCCCGGACCCGTCCCAGCCCGGACTTGTGTCCGGGCCTGTCTAATCTCCCACACCGGGAGACTCGCAGAGCCGGCGATGCTGAAGCCTCCATCCATCCCTCGGGGTGGTGCCGACCCTGCTCTTTGCACTGTCCCTCTTGGCATCACATGTCCGCGTTGCCTGGAGCTTCTCATAGCAGGGGGAAATCACTGCACTGCCCAAGGATGTGCGTGGGAGAGAGCGCCCTGCATCCGCAAAAACCCCGATTTGGCCAAAAACACTCCAACCGGCTCCGATTTGTGTACGTTCTGCCCCCGGGCCCGAGCGAAACAGCGGGGTGGAATCCAATAGCAAGGTGTGCATAGAGAGATGATGCCAAAGATAACCTTATTACTAATAATAACTGTGGAATCCGATTCGGTGAATGGGCTCTATTGAATGCTTGAACACAGGCATTCCTTGGTCGGGTTTTTTTTTTTTTTTCTGCCTCCAAATACTTCATTTGAGTCTTTAAATACTAATCACAGAATTCGTAGGAACGCTTTTTATCTTCAAAGTGCTGCAGGAAAAAAAAAATAATAATAATTCATTAATCAAAGATAATTAAAGGGCACAAAATATGCCTTTTCAAGTGCAGGAGGAGGCGAAGCCTCGCGGAGGGCCAGCACAGGGACCTCGAGCCTCTCTCCGAGGCTCCGTGATTTCCCCTGGAGCGCTGCCGGAGCCGTCGCGGGCTCGGCGGCCGCGCAGGAAATGGGGTTTGAAGCTCACAGCTTGGAGCAAGAGCCGGGCAGGGGAATTAATGAAGCCAGGATGGAGCGGCGAGGGCGGTGCAGTGAAGCAGCAAATGCAAACACATTATCACCTGAGAACTCGCTCCAATTTCACACCAATTAACTAGGAATGAGAGGCAGAGGGCTGGGGCTGGCTGCAGAGGTGGCTGATAATCCCGCGAACGGGCAGAAATGGCTCGCGCGCCTGCACGCTTGTGCCAAAAGGGGCCTGTTAGATAACGCCGGCCCCAGCAGTTTTGACTTGGGGAGCGAGCATGTCATTACTGGAGCTTGCTTTTATTAGCAAATATTAAAAACATTTGCAGAAATACAGATGCCCGAGAGGGAAGTGCGGGTGGAAAGTAATAAAGCAATAGTTGATGATTTTAGTTCCTGCCAATGTATCACGTAAGGGGAGGAGGGACGGGGCAGGGGAAGAAGAAGAGGGTGGCAGGATTAAAGGAAAAGTGCCGGAGGTGAAGAGTCTCCTCCGACCCGGCTGCTGGACCCTTGAGAATGTGCCCGGATGAGCATGCGCAATTTTGACATCGGGCGACAGCAATTGTTCCCACATTCCCACCTTCCGCAAGAGAGCAAAAAGAGTTTTGAAGGGCAAAATAAGCTGGAAGAAAAACAGTGGAGCAATGGAGAATGGAGGGACGGATGAGTCAGCCTCCTCCTGCCCCATCCCAGATGTCCCATCCCTTGTGCCTGAAGCTCTGATTCCAAAGCTTGGAAGAAAGCATCTTCCCTTGCACGCTGCTCCGGGATCTGGGACGCCTGGTGCTTTTCTCCCACCATCCCTGGGTCCTCAGCTGCCGACCCAGGGTGTGAGGGCAGGGACCACATGGACAGATGGGTGGAGGTGGACACCAGTCCAGGGGAGATGCAGTGATAACTGGATTGTCTGTCTTAAAGTCTCCCAAAGCTCCAAAGGCTTCTCAAGAATCCTTTTTAACTC
>VZSV01000213.1:1024778-1045071 GCA_013398735.1 Nothocercus julius | reverse complement strand
CAGAACTAATGAATTCCTGGCAGAACAAAGTATTTTGCTGGAAATAGTCCAGCAAGAAAACCCAGAATCTTTTTAAATTCTGTATTTCATTTCTGAAGAGAAAATATCTTTGCTTTTCCTCCCTACTGCCTTGTTTCAAAATTGCAAAAACCCACTTTGGAGGAAAAAATCTCCATCCCGCTGCCATCAGCTTCACAGGCACCACAAACGCTCCAGAGAAGGTGGCAGGAAAGGCCTCTTGGGACCCGTTGCCACAATGCCCATTCCCCATAGGTGCCTTGTCTGGACCCATACTGACTAATGTCCATCCTGTCTCTGGCCCCTCTCCTTGGGCTGCAGAGAGGAAGAAGAGCAGAAAAGGCTTGAAGGCTGCCCTCGAGGCACCCGAGAGCTGCATTGGCCCAGTGCTGAGACCCCCTTGTAACACAGCCCACCACAGATATTTCATGGTCTTTACTATACGCACTCTGCAGTGGGTCCCACTCTTTACTATACACACATGATTGCAATATGTAATGTTTCCATTCAAATAAATACATTTTTATAGCTGTGGAATGCCATCCAAACACCTCCCCAGCGAAGCTCCTCGCTGTCACTGGCTGCCTGGCTGCCCATGTGAGGAACAGGGATGGCAACAGGTTGCCCACACAGATTTTGGGTGACTGGCAGGTGTTAACTCAAGGCTCTTGGAGCTCTCTTTTCTACCTCTGCCTCTCCGTGTATGCACACGCTTCCCCACAGCAGGTAGGAAAGAGAAGTGTTTCTGCCACCATGCCCAATGCGAACTGGTGGGCCTTCCAAGGCAGCAATGTCTTTGCTTGCAAGCAAGCCAGTGCTTTTCTCTCTAATACAACAGCCAGATGCTCAATATAAGTGCGTATATTTATTCATCATCATCAGCCTTCTAGATAAATTATTCTCATTGCTTTTGAGGGCTGGGTGTAGAGACAGTTGAACATTATGGACATATAGGGCAAATTGCATTGAGGGATTTGCCCTCTGTCATGGGAGCATACATATTTTTATGCTTCTAGATGCTTTTATGCTTCTTATGCACTTCTAGAACACTTTTATGCTAAGATCATGTTTTAAGAATCCAGGGTCATATTTTAAGATCTTTAGGACTTTGCCTCTGGATCTTGTCCGACGAGGATGTTCACAAGCCAACAGGCTTCTGGGCATGATGAACACGGAAGAGAGATATTCAGTAGCCTGCGTGGTATTGGGAGATCAAACAAAGTGATTTCTTCTGCCTTTAAAATGCATGAAGCTGCAAAAATCTTGAGGGCATTTAAACTTCCTTTGATTGCAGGGTTGGTATCTTGGAAGTCGTATTCCTTTAATTTCCTTTACCTGGTTGCTTATCCCAAGAAGGACACGCAGAGTGCGGTGAGTTTTCAGTGGAAACTGGTTTTGCCTCATTTTCCACTCCTCTCCTGCTGAAAGGGAAGCAGTGCAGGGCTCCAGAGGCCTGCCTCCCTTTCTCTATGCAGACAGAAAGGGCTGGGTGTCTGTGCTTAATTACAGCCTGAAAGAACTGCATTTAAAAGACAACAGCAAGCTATTTAATTAATACTTATCATTAGCACACATAGGAATGCCTAGCAGCAAATTGCAACAACAAAGCAACTCTTTTTTTTCTTTTTTTTTTCTTTTTTTTTTTTTTTTTACACCTTGGAAAAATTAATTAAAAAAAAAAAAAAAAGAGTAAACAAATGGTTTACATCAGATTGGAGATGACTTTTTACGGAGTGGGAGGACCGGGATAGTAGGTTATCATCCCAGGACAGCAAAGATCTATAGGAGCAGGCCCTTCCATCTCCCACTTTCCTGGCCAAGAAGCTTATCTTCAATCCATCTATCTATCTCGGCATTTACATTGGGCTCATCCCTACGTCTGAGCGCCTACTTGTCTTCATACCTGTCCATAAATTACACAGCGCCCCCAGGGAATTATAAATAATAATTGAACTCCCAAATCTCCAGAACACTATTTTTAAGGAATTGGCTTATAATTCACTGCGGACTCCTCCTTTCCGGCCTCCAGAGGCAACACTGGAGTCAGTGCCACCATGAGTGGTTCCCGAGGGTCCTGCCATGTCAACCCATTTGACCCAGGCTTCATGGGATGGATCCCAACATGCTTTGTGATGAGTGTCCCCACCCCAGTGCCAAGTCAACCATCAGCCCCAGGATGCCAAGTCCTTTCAATCCCACTGGTCTGAGTCACCTTACTGGTAGGAACCTGTGCTGAGCCCCAGGTGAGCCCGTTCCCCTGTCCGTGTGATGTGTTTTCCCACGAGTTCTTGCCCTCCCCAAGCTGGCAAGAAAGCAAGAAGAAGGGACGGGCCAGCAGACGTAGAGCCAGCATGTCCCGTCTCTCCCTTGGCTAGGCAATGGTGGTGAGATGCAGGGTCCCTCTTGGGGACGGCTACAGCTTCAGGGTATTGCTGTTGCCTTGGGCACGTGGTTCAAATCCCTCTGGGACGAACCCTTTTTCCCCTTGCTAGGGAAAAACAGGAGCTGTTGAGGTCCAGGATGAAGAAGCGCTGACGTAGCTTTGCCCTCCAGCTGCGAGTGAGCATTGCTTCCCTCCCACTTCTTTTCTCCCTGGACAAAATTACTGGACAAGTCCAGCCTGAGCTTGTGAACAGCCCAGAAGTGGTATTTCGTTAGCCCTGGGAGTGCACCGAGTCACCAGAGCCCTCTACTGTGTTGGCCAAGGAGGCATCCCTGAGCACATGGCCTTTCTGCGTGAGTCTTCTCCAGGTGTTTTGCCCCATTGAACTGAAGCTGAGGTTGCTCTGATGGTGGCTGCTGAGGTGGGAGCAAGATCCTCCAGGGACGGGAGCCAGAGCAGGCCAGGGATTTGACTCTCCAGGGATGCCAAGGGATGGACTATGGTCAGGTCAGGAGCAAAACGCGGGCAGCACCGTGCCAGGACAAGCCAAAGGCGACCGAGCATTGCCCTCTGCAGGAGCGAAACCTCTCTGCAACCCTCCAAGGCATCTGGGCACCTTCTCCTGACCTCCCATCCTTCCATCCCTCCCATCCACAGGGCCCTTCCAGCCTCTCCCCCTTCGCGGTGTGCCTTGGACAATAATTCAAGGGCTCAGCTGCACCCAGGCAACCATCTCTTGGGAGAACCTGAAGATTTGGATGGGCAGCTGAGCCCAATGTGTGTAACGTGTGCCCAAGCCGGAGGAGGATGCAGCTGGTGTGCCTGAGGGGCTGCCCACCGGCAGCGTTGGCAGCGGCTGGACACATAGTTCCCAGCTCAAAAACCTTCCCTAGGGGAGGAATAACATTATTCCCTGGGACGAGGCTGCTTAAGCCAAGAGCCACACCAAATCTGCCAAGGTGCCCGGAAGAAAACTCTAACCCAGGCAGAGTTTCCCCCTTCTTCCTGCACAGCCCAAAAAATCTCATGTTGATTCACCCCACAGAGTTTACTTTTACCCTGCTAAATGCCACTAACCCTTCAAATTAACTCTCCCATTATGGGACTTCCTTTGATGTCAAAGGGGATTTTTTTTTTTTTAATGGCAAAAGGGGATTTTCCCCCCCTCGGTGTAATTACTCTTTTTTTTTTTTTTTTCCTTTTTAGGTACAAGATACTTCTGCCAGATGCATGACTTGTGGAGGCAGCTCCCCTACGAGGTATTTATATATTTATATGTATATGAGGGGAACGTGGTATTGAGAGACCTGCAGTTTCGGTTTCAGATAAGGGGAATTTCCCATTTCCTATTTGTTTCCGTGGAAGCTGCCCACCAAGTGCCTGCTACAGGCTTTGGCCTGCGGGAGTAAGGTACGAGGCTGCGAAGCAGCTACAGTCATGGGAGTTGACCCCGGCACCGCTGGCCCCATGAAGAGCCCGACTTCAGGTTGGTTCCGTATCTGCTACCCAACAACAGCTTTCCCCAACACAGACGTTACGGCTACGTCTCTGCTAGTAAACAGTCCCCGTCGGGGATAACCTGCACTGTTACTCTTCCTCATGCCCTGTTTGGTTTTATTGTGAATTTAAGCCATGCTGAGTTTTGGTCAGCAGCCTTCTACCCCAGCCTGAGCAACTGGAGTCAATGTAGCATGGAAAAAATGCTGCACTGGTGCTAAATAAATGTATTTTTTAAACCAGCTCTATCAGTCAGATGTATTAGTAGGTCTTGCACAGAGGCACATTTCCCAGTGCAGACCCTGCTGGGCTGTGAAACACGAGATGACCCAAGACTGTCACATCACTTGCAAGAATTTGCAAACCAGCTCAGTGATCTCCATTTCTGCCTCAGTGATTCCAGTTTCTCACCCATCCCAATACCAGAAGTTGCCAAAAAGACCCTTTTGGATGCACCACTCCCAGTCCCTACCACTCTTCCACAAATCCCCATGCTCAGCCCAAGCTCCCAGCGATGCTCACAAAATCCTCCCTGTGCAGGTCCCTTGCTGCCCTCTGTCCCCACGTTTTGGTTCTTGTTTTGCTGTTCTGGCAAAGCCACCTTTGAAGGTGAGTTGCTCACACCCAGTTGTTAGGCTCTGCACTCAGCCAGGCTGTTCAGACCACTCTGGTCCGAATTCTGCCATCCACTGAGAATAACAGCAATGCCTGAGTTGGGGCACTTGCTGGAGAAGGAAGAACACCCAATAGCAATCACCCATAAAAGCGCCATGGAAATATGATCAAATAACTGCAGATCAGCTCTGGTTTTTATCACTGTAATTTATATTCGTTACTTCCACCAAGTGGCTGCTCAGGGGAAAGCCATGACAGCTCTGTAGTACCAGAATAAGCTTTTAGCTAGGTTTTCCTAGGAAGCAAGACATATGGAATACGATCAGGAAACTAATGATCAGGGATCATTTTAAAGGAGTTATCCATGGGCTAGCAACCACGGGACAAGCATGTTTCTTCAAAGCTTCAGCAGGCTTTGTTGAAGTTACAGGAAAAAGACAATTAAGTTGTCTTTTAACAACTAAGTTACAAAGCTTTTCTGCACACTTTGCAAAATATTCTATTTATTTAAAAAAAAAAAAACTAAAAAAAGTATGTGCCTGGGAATAATTCTCTAGATCATTGTGTGGAGAACCTAGACTTCTCTCTCAGAGAAACATTGCTCCTCAAAATGGATGAGCCTTAGGATGCATTTGCCTTTATAGCCAAATCCAGGTCACTTTTGTGAAAGCGCCCACATGGCAATGTTAACCCACCTACAGTTTCCTCCGCTGGGCCAACTCTTCTATGTGCTCCCGGAGCACTTTTGCCCAATCCTCTCCCCTCTTCAAAGGGGTTGACCTGGTCTCCAGCGTGGTTAGCGCACTGATTTCAGGAGGGATATCGGGAACGAGACCAGCTCTGAGCACAGCGTCCTGAAACTTGGCCGCGGAGGCCGGGGCCAAGCAACAGCGAGGTGTGCTGCAGAAAAGGGAGGCATCGTTGGAGGGAAGCGCGCCCGGAGCTGCAGCCGCCGCTGCACGGAGCTCCGTGGGAGCGAGCACTCACCTGCGGCTCCCGCAACCCAGCTGTGCATAGTGATAGTGAGCGGCGACAGCAGAGTGGGGACACAGCAGGTAGCCGTTCTCCTCCCAGCAGCGCCTCATGGCTCGCACGATGTCCTCGTCGGAGGCTGCGCACGAGTCCAGCGTCTGCGCCAGCTGGGGAGCGCAGAGTGAAACACGGTGAGATGCTCACAGGGTGAACCATGGGCCGCACGCTGCAGCACGGAGCATGAACACGTGCAATGCTCAGCATCTCTTCCAGCAAGGTTTTACAGGTGGAAAAACAGATTTAGAAACAGGGCAACTGGAAGCTGTAGAGCAATCTTCTCACTGCCAGGGAAATAGGTGCAACCGCTGCATCAAGGAGAGGAAAGGGCCCTTTAGGAGCAGCCCTAGGCACAGTGTGTGATGTACCATTAAGGCAGCTACTACATGCCTCGTAGTGCTAAGGAAGGGGCAGTTTCATATCCTACCTAAGTAACTGCAGGCTTTTGAAATTAGCTTTGTAAGAAGAGATTTCTTTAGAAAAATAAAAAATTTAAAAATTATCATATCCCTGCACACAAACACAGATATAAAATCTCTTCTCTGGCTTCTCTTCTAACATATACTTACATTTTAGGTTGGAAGCTCTCCAACACGATCCATTACAAGCTGGATTTTTGATTTAGGAAATAAAACTTGTGTGTGTGAAGGAACTTACCTTCCTGTGCAAATCCTCGGGAAGCTTGAGGCTTTTGGACACATTGAATTGGTCCATCAGAGTTTTGATGAGGCTGCTGTCGCCGTCAGAAAGCAGCCAGAGGATCCTCTCCATGTTGTACGGCTCCTAGAAAGGATAACAGGGCAGCACATGAGCAGTAGAACCGTGAATTTCTGTCTGGGTGAGGGTCACCCGTGCGGTTTCTCTGATGTCTAATTAGGGCTGAGCACCTATTGCAGCTATTTGCTTAGTGGAGGTTGTGGTGGGATTTGTCTTCTACCTGGACACATGTACCCTCAAGCCTTGGAGGTACATGATGTCTCTCAACCCTCTGACCTCTCTGAGCAACCACCAGGTTGAAAAACTTAATGAGGGGACAACTGGCAAATAGGCAGTGTGTCTACATCTCTATAATTACCCTGAGGAAAGCAAGCTAATAACACACGATGTACTTATGAACCGGAAATATTCCTGCTGTTTACCCGGTGTTGCAAATGCTGTTGTGAGTCATTGTGCTCCTGTGTGGCTTAATAAAACACTCAGCTCCCTGCAGCGTTAACCGATAATTCTTACGAACATATAAGGCATATATAGGACCTGACTGGTCTGTATGCTATGTAGCAATCAGTGTTGCAATACCTTAGCAAAACTCAACACAAGACATTGTAGGAGGGGAAATGGTTTTATTTCAAGGAAAATCCAGTTTCACCCTTCTCAGTCTCATTCACACATACTCAAAAGCAGCAAGAAACATGTGCCCAGGTGGTCTGGCCAGGACAGGTTGTAGAGACAGAGAGGACAAGGGACACCAGCTATCGAATCCTCATCATGTCTCCTCGGTTGTTCCTATACTGCAACTATTGCTGTTTTCAGACGCGCTCTTTACTGCATTTGAGCGCAGACAGTGACAGGGACGTTTTGTCTTTCTGTCCTGTTCAAACTCAGTGAGTCATTATTAATTGCTCAGCCTTTCATGTCCTTATCTGGGTGTCTTATGGCTTCAGTCCTGTTCTTCATCTTCTCACCATCACCTCTTAAGGCCTCCATCCTGTAATCTTTTTTCTAGCCTGGGTGTAGTCAACTCTTTGCTTTAGATTGTCCCTTGTTTTAGGCTGTCCAGCCAATCTGGCTGTTCTGAGAATCCACCTGCCAGCTCATCTGGAAGTTGGTGACCTGCCACCTTAGGTGCCTCCAGCACCTATCCTCAAACGCTTCTCCTGCTCTTCCTTCTGCTGCTCTTACACCAAGACCTTCTTGTTCACATGACATTCACACCAGTCTTAAGGTTTCTTGTATGGATTGTTACACCTACACCAGTAAATCAAACAGGGACAGGAAACTGGTGTGACCACTGGTCTTGCCATTTATTTGCCAGCCAGCTGTCTGCTCTGCTTTTATCCCATGCCAGCTGAGATTGTCCAGGAGACTGTCTGGGCCCATGCTGGAGGATAGTTCAGGCTGGGGAGACTGTTCCCAAGGAAGCTATGTGGAAATGAGTGCTGCCGTAGCTCAGGGCCAAGAACAGTCCCTGGCTGTCTTCCTTTGCTGCCAAGACACAGCATTTCTCAGTTGTGCTGCACTGCAATTGCTCCTTAAAAGGCTCATCCACAGTAGAAAGACATTCTGCTTTACCTGTACTGCTAGCGACTAAATGGGAATCTTTCTCTGCTTTAATTTAGTGGGCAAAAGAGACAACCTGAAGAGGTTGCTCAGTCTCCATCCTTGAAAATTTTGAAGGCCTGACTGGATCAAGTCCTGAACAACCCGACCTCATCTAACAGATGACCTCGCTTTGAGCAGGAGATTGGATTAGAAACATCCTGAGGTCCACTCCAAGATGAATTGCTGAGCTACTGAAGAGTTTGCATGGACACTTCACATTTGTCTGAGCCATGACTTTCCACATAGCCATGGGGAGGATATAAAGAGGGATATGCCCATCCAGCTCCTCAGAAGTCTCTGGAGGGCACCTTACTCAGCTTCCTTGACTCTCCATCTCAAACCCTGGCACAACTAAAGGGCCTCACCAGACCAGGGCTGCTGAAGGGACACGTGTTAGCAGAGGAACCCAGGCATCCCTTGAGGTCCATAAGGAGCCCTAGGAATTCATGTTTGAATAGCATTTGGAAAATCAAAGTAGCTTAGGGCCTTTTCTGATAAGACACTGAGTATTTCACACCTCGGTCATTTTTCTGGAAGCATGTCCAATGCCCATGGATCACAGGATAGGTATGCAATGGAGGCGTTTGCTTCCAGGCATTTGCTGTCTGTCCCTCCATGACTTTTCATTTCTAAGGCCTTTGCCTGCCTGCCGGGACATGTTTTGCTCTGAGCACATTGCAGATGGCCATAGATGAGGCATTTCTTTGGGGCTTCCTCCTGGACTCTTCTCTTGGTGAAGACTTTCAGAAGCACTGACAGAATCCCTGAGCCAAAGTGTCACAGAAGCCTTGAGAAAAATTCCATCTCTTTCTAAGTTCACATTTAAGAAGCCCCCAGAAACCAAACTCTAACCATGATGACTACAAAGTCAAGCCCTGAAAAGCTAGGAAGAAGGTTCTTGATCTATCTTAATTTAGAAGGCTACAGCTTAAATGCTGACTATGAGTCACATCTCTGAATCCACTGATGAGAAACAGTCCCAGTGGCTGTTTCTCATAAACCAGGCTGAAAACAATGTAAGAAAAAAAAATATATAATATTCAATCTCTGCACTTTCTGACCAGCTCATTAAATACCTGGATATCCATGGCTGATGCTAACGTGGCCTTTACGCTCCCTGACAGTGAGAAATCTCCATGCTGAACAGCCCTGTGAATGATGTCATTGCTGTTAACCACAGCAACAAGTTGGATCGGAAGACCCATTTTCTGGGCAATGCAGCCAGCTAGAAAAGAAACAAAAAATTACAAGCCTGCGCAAGGAAGAAGCACTCAAAGCGGATTTAGCAAAGAAGTCACTACACAAACTGACTGAGCACCTATTTCAGGCGCAACCCAAAATGACATGCTCTGTCACAGCTCTTGCATCCTATCTTTAATACTTTAGTAGAACCTGAAATTAAAAATCTTGGACCACAATGCTCCTCCTGCCAAGACAGCTACTGAACCCGGCCCTTGGACCTCTCCGTGTTTGAAGGCAGCCACCCAAGAGGTCAGTCACCTACATTTAGGCTAGAGAGGTGGATCTTTGGGGCTCCTGGAGCTTAGTAATGCTGCCTCAGATGGGTGGCCTGGAAATACAAGGTATGAACTTGTGTGAATAAAATCATTTATGGCTTTCATAATACAGTTTTATAGCTATTTCGAGAAGAAGGCAATCAAGGACTCCCTTTGAAAGGGACGGATCTATGCAATCAGGGGCGCGCGGTTCTGACTGTGCACTGACATGCACACCAGGGTAGTGCCAGGCAGGACTCCACAGCCCTGCTAAGGTCTCACTTAAGAAATCAGAACCGCAGTATTTTCTCCCTCTTTAGGATCAAACGCATTCTGTTCACTAGTGTGCCCATCCCCGGGAGACCTACCGTCACCACCAAAGGATGGTTTCAGCTTTTCAGCCTCTCGCAAATCACTTAAATGAGTAATAACCATAAATGAGTAATAAAATATAAGTGGTTCTGAAGAAATCCTAATGGAGAGTGGGTGTTTTAATTTTAATATATAGCAACGTCTAACTTTTGCAAAGTATATTTAGTCTATAGGTCACAGGGCACTCTCTCTCTTCCCTATCTAACCCTATGGAATCTTATTTTTTCCCCTTCACCTGTGACATTTCCTCCTCCTCCAGTTGGCACAACAATTTCTACCACGGGCAGAGGGCTGGTATCTAGGGATGGTGCACACTGGAAGTAAGCGTAGAAGTGGTGAGCAATCTGCACCATGATCCTCGACCAGTTGATGGAATTCAAGCTCATCAGGTTGTGCTTTCTGGCAAAATCAGTATCGGCAAATAACTCCTTGATCGGCTCATCGATTTCATCGCTGTTCCCATGAGCTGTCAAAAGCAGAAAGGAAGGATTAGATTTGCTGACCTGTGCGAGTCAGGCACAAATTTTTCCTGTTCAGAAATGGGTCTAGAAACAAGGCTGAGGTGTCACTGCAGTGAGTGGTCATCTGAATTGCCGGTCTAGCTCCAGGGCTGAGCAAGCTGGAGGTTGAGGAGCACAGCATGGATGCTAGGATAGTTTCTGCTTTTGACATATGTTCAATCCCTACCACTGGCAGATATTTTAGTCTCAAAAAATTCAAATCAAGGCCAGAATAATTTCTGCTGGGCTGCATTTTACCAGGCATCCAGCCAACCGCAACATTAAAACCAGCCACAAAAGGAGCAGCTTGTGCCACTACGCCCAGACCTTGAGGCCATGCTTTCAACACAACAGGGCCCTAAAGCAGACAGCTGTGCCAACCATCAAAGACATGGACGTTTTCTTCGATGATGGTGGTCATCTGAAGCTCCTGTGTCTGGGTGCAAAGTCCATGGGGCAGCAGAACGAAGATGTCCATGTTCTTCTGGCCTCTCACGCTCTCAATTGCTGAGCTCCCTGTGTCTCCTGACGTCCCTATTTCAAAGTGAGGGAGAACAAATAAAAACAAATATCACTGTGTCAACCCCCATCTCTCCTCTTTAAAAAAATGGTGGTCCCGAGATGATCCCTGGGATGTTTGTGGTTAGACCAGCACCAGTGTTATCCAGCCTGGAGCTGTCCCACCAGCCACCTAGAAGATGATGCCACCATCACATCATCCTGCCGTGTGGGGGTCGGCAGCTCTCCCAGTGAAGCAGAGATACCCAATACCCGATACCAGATATGCTTAACGCATCTCTGCATCCCCAAGGCTGCTCCATCCAGGGGCACTCGGTGACATGCCAGCACCAGGTTGGCAGCCCCTGCGCTCTCCCCAAACCGTTCCCAGCCTAGACAGACCCCAGAAGCTTTACCCGCCCCCAGGGGAATACTCACCCACCAGAATAGTGACATGTTTCTGCTTTTTCTCCAGGAAATACTGTAAAAATTGCCCCGTGCAGGACAGAGACAGGTCCTTAAATGCGTAAGTGGCCCCATGCCAGAGCTCCAAAACATTCAGCCCATCTTTCAGCCTGGTCAGGTGGACCACGTCCTTGTGTCTGAACCTGCTGAAGGCCCTGTCAATCAGGTCTGGAGGGAGAGTGGGTAGAGGGATGGATAGAATAGGTCAAGAAGGACATTTCTGACTGTGGTTTCCATTGCCCATGTGCCCCCCAGGAGCCGCACTGCAACACCCAAGGCTCTGCTGCCAGAGGCGCGACGAGCAGATATCCAGCAGATCATTCCTAGTTATTTATGGGTCAGATCCGGAGATAAATCAGCCTATTCCTGCAACAGCTCTTCACTGGGTAACCCCAGAGAGAGGCCGACACAATTATACCAACTTGATAAAAAGAGAAGAATGAAAGAATTTTATCCTAAGGCACTGATGGAGGTTAGAGCTGCCCTCTGGTGGAAGGAATAGCTGCTAAGCGTTGAAAATATTAAAAATCAGACCACAGAAAGAGGATCAAGCAGCTAAAACCCCATTTAATGTTAGCCCCGTTTCCCACATCACCACACAGTCATTGCTGGTGGGACTCGACCCTGCGGCGCTTCAGAGATGGAGGGCTCAAATGGGCAAGATATTTTTACATGCAGGATGTCCCATGCAGCAAATGTCCCTTTCAATGTACTTTTGTGCAGGTAAATGGCCATCCAGAGCAGAGAAACCTGCATATGCTGCAGCTTCCACTGGCCAGATGTGCTGAGCACCCCTGGCTGTGCTGTTTTGTCCTGGCAATAAGCGGAGCTGCAGCATCAGCAATCCCAGAATCCCTATTGCAATCCCTAAATCACTACTGCAATCCCTAGAATCACTATTGCAAACTCCAAAACTAAACTGCAACCCCAGAATCCCTATTGCAACCCTCAAATCACTATTGCAATTCCACAAATCACTATTGAATCCCCTGAATCACTACTGTAATCCCAGAATCACTATTGCAACCCCCAATCCACTACTGCAAACCCCAGAAACAGTCCTACAACCCCCAGAATCTGTACTGCAAATCCCAGAATCACTATTGCAACCTCCTAAATCACTACTGCCAGGTCAGAATCACTACTGCACCCGCCAGAACCGCAGCTTGCAGCGGGGGGTCCGCATTTCCTAGAGAGCAACCAAGCCCCTGCAAACTGACAGCGGGTGAAGGGGGCAGAGACAGGAGCCGGGCAAGCGCGAGGAGGAGGAGGGCACAGGCAGGGAGACGGGCAGCAGGGCCAGGCAGGGAGGTTTACCCTCCAGCACGCTCCTGGGGATGAGCTCGGCAGCAACGAAGAGGGCGCAGAGCTCCTTGACCAGCCGCGGGTAGGAGAAGGAGCTCCAGCTCCGCAGCGTGGGCGCCTCGAGCCGGGGCACGGCGCGGGGCATGAAGAGGCCGCCGTCGGGCGCGTAGCCGGAGAAGAGGGCTCTTTCGAAGCCCGCGGTGCCAGGGCCTCCCCGCGTGCTGACGTACTCCATGGGGACGCAGGACGCAGTCCTTCCCAAATCGCTGAATTTTAAAACTGGGAAAGCTTCTTGTGCACGTCCCCGTTACACTCATATCCGTCACGATGCATGATGCCTACTGGGAGGCTGCAGGGGACTGAAAGAAAATGCCAAAAGAAGAGAAGTAAAATGAATCCATGGAGCTACAAAGGTCCAAAAGACTCAAATCAGCATAATTTTAGATAGACTAAAATATTGCTTCCACAAAGTTTGCATCCTGACAACTCTCATGGGCTCTGCCTCTCTTTGTTTCACCCTGAATCTGCTGGACACACGTGAATTCCTCACAGAGTCAGTTTTCAGGTACATTTTTTTTCCCAGCCATCACCATCACAGAATAATCCTAAAAGCTGCACCTCTAACATCTCCACAGCTAACCAGAAGCCCTCAAAATTAACCTATTTTAAATGACATTTCCCAGAGCCAGAGCTAGGACATTTTTCCTAGACCCATGCAGGAAATCCTTCCTGGGAAGCAGTGAACAAAACATGGGTATCCACACATTTTTCCCAGTTTATCCGCTCGTGGGTGTTTCTTGTAAATATCAGGAGACAATTTCCAGGCAGCAGCTCTGAGGTCTCACTCAGTTACATTAAGACAAAGAGGAGCTGAAAAAAATCCCTGGGACCACAAAAGACTCTACAGAAATGTGCAGAGCGATGCTGCGGAAGAGCCCAGACCCGACATCTGGCTCCTGAAACAGCTGGAAGCCCCCTAAGCCCATCCCTGCCACGACCCTCCCCGAGAGCCGAGACAGCGAAGGCTGCGTCAGGACGGAGCCAGCGGCAGAGCCAGACGCGGCTACGGCCGCTCCGCGCTGGAGCCGCCTCCGGCACCACGGCCGTCCGGGAACACTCAGCTCCTCCAGAGCTGGTGGGATTTTGCCTTTGGGCCCTGGGGAGGAACAGAGGGGCCGCGGGAGGCAGCAGGTACCCGCGGACGGTGCCGGCCACCCCTGCCAGCCCGGCGCTTGTGCTCGCCGAAACCTTTCCCTGTTGCAACTGGCCCAGAGATATGGGAGTCCCCGTTGGGAACGCTCTGGCGGCACCATCCGGATGGCGGAAAAACACTTTCCTGCACCGCTTCCGGCACCTCCGGGAGGCTGTGCCAGAACTGGGGGGGTTATCCCCAGGTCCCTTCCAACCTCAACTATTTGCTGATGTGTCCCCATGGAGCAGAAAGCATCAGGTCTGCAAAGAGGGACGCGGGACCTTCGGCCAAAGCGCTGAGGCTTTGAGGTTTCTGAGGTTTGGGACGGGCACGTGTCATCCCCCAGGGCTGTGCCACCATGGGGGGGCTCCAGCACAGGGGTTTTCCCCCAATGCCGGCATGAAAAGGGATGTCCTGGACTTGAAGGTGTCTAAGGGCTTTCCTGCAATGGGACATGGATGCTCTGAGCAACCCTGAGCCCTCCAAAGTGCAAACCGCTGCGCAGAGCCCGGCGTTTCGAGCCCGGCTGAGAGTCACAGGAGCCGTAACCGCTGGTGAACCCTCCCCCAGCTCAACCCCAGCTGAGCCGAGTATGCACAAAGCACCGGCGTCACCCGCGGTGCCCGTCCCGGGGACCTCGGCCACTCACCTCAGCTGGTCTCCCGCACCCCGCGAATCCCACGGGATGGAGGCGAAATGCCGCATGCAGGAGCCGTTTGCGACCCCGGATGTTTTGCATGCCTGGGGTATTTTTGGAAGGCAAATGACCCTTGAGTACACACTGAGGTTGGTGATTAATCCCGTTGTTTACCAGGCGTCAGAAAAGCTGCACCGTATTGGAGCGCGTCCGCACGCGCCACTGGCTGCCCCGAACGGCCCAGCTCCTCACAGCCACTTCCCTGCCCTATATCTGATTTCTGGCTGACATCTGAAAAGAGAAACTGGCAAAGAGAGCCAACGCAGCCATCCAAGTCCCTCCTGCACACGGTTGGGGATGTTGAGTGGAACTATGAAAAGGAAGCAGTGCAGAAGCATTTGGGGCCTCGGTTACACCAGCTGAATGGTAAATTATAGCAGACCCTGGGGAAGACTCCTTCTGTTTTCAGAGAAAACAGGGATGTTGTTTATATCTGGAGTTGCAAGTTCTGCTTCAGACCAGACTTTAGCCCTGGCTGAGGGTCTAAGTTCAGATACAAGGGCCTGGCTGGGAAGCGTGCCCTCATGCCCAGGTTACACCAATACCAGATAACCCCCCAAATCCCCAGTAATGTCGGTTTAGGAACCAGAATGGCTTCAAGAAGGTTCAAGGTTCAAGATACACCTCTTCCTTCTGCACTCCTTTGCCCCCCTCCCTTGTATCAGCACCTGCATTCACATCATGACATAATTTGATTGATTCTTCTAAGAATTACTATATTTTTGGCAGAAGAACTTACAAGCAGATTGATGGGCATTTGAGCATTGCATCCCTCTGGGATGCAGGCAGGATCACTGCAAAAAATGCATTGCACCAGGAGATGTAACTCCTCTGAGCAGGCAGAAACAGCCACAGGACTGTTGACACCACTTTATCAGTGCCCTGCACCTCCCGCCGCAGTAGCACTTACCAAGCTGTGATGAGTGTCAGTGTTTGCAGCCACTCGGTTTGAGTAAATTGCTCGGGTACCTCTTGCACGGAGGTCCCACTTGAGCACAGCAGCCATGGGAAGCAGCAGGGGCATGCACCACTATGACAGTGCCATGTACAGCAGCTTCTCTGCAGACTTACCCACCAGAAACCAGCTGCATTTACAGAGCCGGTGGGTCCGGTGCCTCCTGCAAAGGCTCCCTGGGACCAGGGGACCTCAGGCTGGGCTGCCCCTGTCTGCCAAGGCCCCAATTGAATCCCTGTATCGCTAGATGGCGGCAGCGCCCCATATCAGCAAGGAGGTGGTGAAGGGCAAGATGTGGCCTCCACCAAGTCCCATCCATCCAATGTTTCTGGGCTAGTGAGGAAGCAAGGGATCCATCTTGCCTTTCTTCCCATCGCCCAAACCCTCCGTGTAATGCTGTCCACACGTTCAGCTCCAGGCAGCTCTCCCAGGACTCATTAAACTCTCTGCAAAGCCTCACTTAGAGCTGAGGAAGAGGAGGCACTGAGATGTCCCACAGCAAGACCCAGAGAGGAGCTGTGGTGGCCACCCAAGCCATCTAGAGCAGTTGCATTAGTCTGCAACAACCTCCTACCCCTGAGGTTGGTCTTGCAGAGACATCTGCATGACGCGAGGGTGACAAAGCCCTGGAACAGGCGGTCCATGGAGGTTGTGGAGTCTCCTTCCATGGAGATCTTCCAAACCCACCTGGACACCACCCTGTGCCCCATGCTCTGGGTGTCCCTGCTGGAGCAGGGGGGCTGGACTAGATGATCTCTAGAGGTCCCTTCCAACCTGAACCATTCTGGGATTCTGTGAAAATGTGATCCCTAGCCGGATAGGGGCTCCCAGGAAGTTGGGTAGCCTCAAACAAGGCAAAGGCTATTTGAGGTGGGGAAGCAGGTTCTTCTGGTTCACCTCACATTATTCCTTAGCTCCATCCAGAAGTTTTATCACCCTCCTTCCAGTACAGTCTCTCCTCTCCTGCCTTCTGCTTTCTCCATTTCCATGCTGAAACCCTGTTGTTGTCATGGAGGACAAGATGTGAGATCCACAGGCTGTCTCCTCTTGGGTGCACTGTGGACCTCACCTCTTGCTCCATGGTGGCTCTCCCACGAAGGCTCCTATCCTGAGTCTCACCTTTCCTCTATGGACAAGAAAGAGACCCACAAATCCCACGTCAGAGTAAGAGTTAACACTCACCACCTCTTCTACAGCAACTTCTCGAAGCAGTTGTAACTAATGTGCCAGGCAGCATGCTCTGAAGCTCACTCTGAAAGGTCCGAACTGTCTCATCCTCAAAAGGGTCAATACTGAGATGCAAATGGTGCTCAGATATTTGGGAACTGCAAACAGTGCTCACATATTTGGGAATGGGGAGAACTGAATAGGACTAGCCCAAGTGGGTCTCTGGGGAACTACACCCAAGACAGAAACTCAGCAACAGGCCCATGAAGATCCCATACTGACCATTGCAAAAGCGTGAGCCTCAGACAAAGCTGTCCCACCACTGGAAAGAGCTCAGCAGCTCAGTAGAGGCAGATGTTGGTGTTTATGTTGCCACCTCTTGAGACAACTGTTGTAGGGAGAACATGGTTCTCCTGAGACCTCACCAGACTTGACTGCAGCACATCACCGTGGAGAGATGGACATAGGCATGGCCAAATGTATGCACAGAGACAGCTTTGACCACGTGGGTGTCTCTCACCTTGTTGTATTCTGTGGTGTTTTTGCCTCGTTCAGGAGCTAACTCTTCTGAAGATCAAAAATTCCTTGATTGCAACCAAAGCGTGAACGTGGCAGTATCGTGAACACTTGTCATATCAGCCTGAATTATACAAAAACGTCCCCCTTGTCTCCCAGTCCTGTCTCTCTCCTGCTAGAGAGAGAAACCTACTTTGTCACAAGCTGAGCTGCCTGGTGTTTGCACACTGTACCCAGACAAAGGCTTGCAGATCTATAAATGGCCAAACCAACTCTAGGCAGATCTAGTAAACGGATGATAAGGGTGTTTGGTATTTTGCAATGCCTTTTACTACTCTGTACAGAGTGGGAAGCCTGTTATATTGTCTGAGAGAAAATACGTAAGCCTGTCACTGGTGATAGATGAAGATGTCCTTGGTCCCCTCTCCTTTCTACACAGGAGTATGAACTTTCACACTGAAAACACTGGGGTTCCAGGTAAAAAAATTGTCATGTTTTGTCTGCCAACTAGAACACTTTGATTCTGCCTTTATCAGAGCTCATTAGGCCCCCATGATGGTGAGGTTGAGGATACATAGCAGCATGGGGAACTGTAGAGGTTTGCAGAGTGGGTCTTGTAGCTCTGCACACAAGCATGCGTCCAGAATCATGTAGGTGCCTCTTGTCAGGGAAATATAAGACAGAAGTTATACAATTGTAAATGAAACAAAGTGTAAGAAGCTGATTTTTGCTGTGCTGAATGTGGCTCTTCTTCCCTCTTTCTAAATCCAGTGTAAATCCAAGGTAGCTCAGCTGTCATCATCCCTGAGATAGGACTTCCGTGTGGGATAACACCTCCTTTTGTATGCAGGTACAGCAGACATGAACTTCCACCACCCCTTGTAGTGATCTGGCAGGGCAAGGAGCACCCACAGCTAAAACACTGAGTCAGGTGTGTCAGCCCTTTCACCACTGCCAGATGTTAAAACTGTTCCTATTATAAGGCATTTCACAATAGGCTCCAAGGACATTGGTGTGGTGGTTAGTTCTTACAGGCAAAAGTGCAAGACCCACTTGTAAATCCAGAGAAGAAAGGGAACGTGAGGATGAGATCGTGCAATGCTTGCTCCAGTGATGGGATATTGAAGACCCTCTTGCCCAGAGAAGGTGGTGCAATCTGGTCCTACTATGCCAAAGATTATATCAAACCTCAGGGCCAAATTTATCTCAAATTCTGCAATTACACAGCAGTATGGCCCTATTGCCACCCACTAGAGACTTTACAAGGAGGGTATTTTTATGGCTAAGTAGTGACAGCATATCTGCTTCAACAGCTTTCCCAGATGACATTGGGCAAGTCATTCAGTCTCTGAGTGCATTTGACCTTCATGCATAATGATAGGATACTCATGCTCACAAATGTGTTTTGAGGACAGGTGTGGCCCTGCCTGACAGGAACTGCACCAAGCAGGGCACACACCGTAGTAATTCTGGACTTGGTTGACAGCTTTGGTCCTACTTGCATTGTGCTCATTTCCTGGGGAACACCTCACTGTCACCAAGATCTGGAGAGGTAGTTTCTGGTGAAAACTCTGGTGCTCTCGAGCGCCCATGAAATCTTGTCTATTGCCCTCTCACAGCAGCATTGCATCTGAGCACTAAGCCACTGATTTGTGCATCACTCCCATGTCATTGTTTTCCCCGGGCAAGCAGTACCATCTGCTAGGGTGTCCCTTTGTGCCAAAGGAGTGAAGATATGAAAGTGATTATCACGCTGGTGCATGAAGCTCCTCTAGATATCATGGGTGTGGGTCACCAAGTCAACTGTATGACACTTATTAAAGACAGATAAAGAAATGGGATGCTCATGCAGTACATTTTTGTGATAAGATGGGTTGTACATCAGGATTCACGTGCAAGCAGCAGGACACAAAGACACACACTCCTCCTCGCGCCTGTAGGAGCCCGAGTAACTATCCTTGAGTAACTACCTGTCATCTACCGTGAGCAGTCATTAAGTTAGCCTCAATGCTTGATAAATCAGGACCAAAGAGAGGGCTGGTCAGCTAAAGAGCTGAGCACTTGCCCAGAGGGACAGCCAGGAGTCACTCCAGGATAGAGTTTGTCTGATCACTTGTAGGCACTTTGAGGGTACCATCCTTGCATCCAAAGGTAGAAGTCTCAATTTGATTAGAGGAAAGGCCTATCCCCACTGTGCCACAGGACTCCTAAGATACCCAGCTCAGTTGGAGACATCTGCACTACACACATGCTAAGCAGAATGAGATAATCACATTTACACTACTCAAATGTTGCACTACTCCGTTTTGGGGGAGTCTTCCAAGTCCTTCTCACTCAAGAATGTAATTGCTAATGGCTTCATTTCTTTCCCAACATTTTGTTTTCCTGACTTGGGACAAGCTAGCTCCATAAGCAATGAACATTGCTTTTAGTTCTTGTCTTCAGACTCCATAAACTGGGTGATGTGATAGAGGACAGTCTAGTCTTGTAAAATGGATTAGTGCCAAGCTACAAGGGGAAAATGTGACTTTTAAGGGGTCTCCTTCACCTGGAGAGATATGCAGGTGTCACATGCCAGGAGAGAGGCCACAGCACAACACTGCAAACATTTGAGGTTTGGCAAGAGATCAGGAGGCCAGGGCCAGGTAAGTAGCACAGCCTGTAGTTGCAGCCCAGGTTTCTTGCTACAAACTCATGGTAGTCAGGCCATGCTATGGCCTTTGCAGCTCTTGATCCCCTTGGCAGTAACAGCAGCTCTGGTGTCCAGCAAGCTTGAGACCAGCCAAGTTAATCTCTAGGAAGCAGAATTGCTTCCCCCTTTACTTAAGACCACAAACAAGATAGCTCTGGTTAGCTGTTGGGTTACTGCTCTAAAGCAAGACCTTAGCAGTGAAGGCCAACTCTTCGGTAAGCTCTACTCTCGAGGTCAACCCTGGCCAGCAAAGCTAAGATATCAAAAAAACTCATGTTGCCTTGCCCAAGGAGAAGCAGTACATGGCCTTTGCTCCCTTTGAGACCTTTGTAATAAGATGAGAAGAGCTGAGTGCTGCCCTTCACTGGATTTTGCCTTAATTGAAGGTGTTATCAAGCAGCGGTACTCTATAGGAACTGCCATTTTCAGCAGGCTTATCAAGGTTCTGATAATGATGTATCTAATCTTAGACAATGTGAACTGGCACTTGCACATCTACAGCCCGAAAGCTACAGCTTGCAGCCAGCCAGCCTGATTCCAGAAGATGATCAAGGCCATTAAAAAAAAAAAAAAAAAA
>VZSV01000213.1:1010730-1024768 GCA_013398735.1 Nothocercus julius | reverse complement strand
AAAAAAAAAAAAAAAAAAGAGAGAGAGGGAGAAAGCTGTGAATTGCACCTTACTTCATGTCATGCTATCTTGGTAACAAAGCCCAATGAAAATCTAGTGGAAGCCAAGATGGGCAGAGGGTTGAAAGCAGCAGCAACATCTGTGCCCATCCTATCCAGCCTTTCAAAGCAACACAGCCATGTGGCCTTCTAAAGAAGTGTTTGTTCCTTCAAGTTGCAAAAAAAAACAGACAAAGGCATGAAAACTGGTCAGGAGACCAAGTTCCCAGGTACAACCAGGACAGAAATATGGAGACCCGAGCAATAACATGGCTCTAGACACAGGGAAGGTCATTCAGTGGATCTGTGATTGACAAGCTGATGACCACACTCTTCAAAAACGGTCATGAGTTTGGGGGTGCCCAAGTGGGTATACACTAAAGGAACCCATGACTGAACCATCAAATGCCCTAGCTTACAGCCCTTCATTTTTTTGGCCAAGTAAATCCTAGTGCATTTCCCAGTCCCAGCTTCACAAAGCACTGAAGAGAAAGAAAATGCTTCATGGGAGATAACTGGTAGAATACATAGACAGAGGAGATGCAGAGGTGTGAGAAGGCTGCAAGGCTGTCAAGCTACAGCAAACTCTCTCCATGCAGCTCTCCCAGCTGTAAACTCCTTTCTGGAGTTCAGAGCTCCAGAAATCAGAGCTTTGGTTCAATCTAGAGAGGGCAGAATTTTATTTTATTTTATTTTTTTTCCCACAGTAGCCCTGATACCACAACACTTGGCCTTCCCCTGCAACATCCAGACTCATGGGGACACCACTCAGTCAGAGGAGAGTCAAAATCCCCTACAATAATGTCCAAATTGTTAGACTGTGGGACAATGTGAGATGGTGGTTTCTCAATCCCCATGGACAAAGGCCTTTTGCTGGAAAAAGGATGCACATAAATCCATCAAATTCTCAAGTTCCAGGGGAAAAACAACAACAACAGCAACAACAAAGATTGAATGTTATTCCCTGCTTAGAGGCACACCTGTGTTCCCATCTCTGCCCTGATGGGAAGATGGAATGGACTCAGACACAAGTGCTTAATTCATTGGAGCCAGGCCTCACCCGGGGAAAGGGTGAGGGCAGGTGATCACAGCGTGCAGCTCCTCCAAGGGCAGCTACAAAGATGATGGAGCCAAGCTCTTTTTGGTAACAGCAAATCATATAAGAAAAGGCAATGGCCACAATCTGCTCTATGGGAGACTTGGGTGAAGAGGAGGATATATTCTTCCGCAGGTGAGTGGTGCAGTTCTGGGATGGATACCCCAGGAAGCAAAGGAGGAGGACATCAAGACTGGCCAGACAAATCTCATAGCAGCAAGAGGAAATTGAGCCAGAGACCTCCAGAGGTCTCTCCCAACCTGCATTTCTGTGATTCAGAGCCTTGGGACACAGAGAATTTGGTACTTACATGGCTAGGAGGTTGCTGAGAAGCTTTGCATGTCCATATCATTGATTCACGTACAAAAAGTAGAAGTGGCCCACTTGGATCCTTTAATATAGCAAGCTTCTAAGATCCTAAGCTTTATTTTCAAAGCAACTTAACATCCAAGGAGCCTGCTGGCTGTCTGCAAGAAAGAGCGTCATTAGTTTTGAAAATGACCTGAGCCTTTTCTCTTTTTATAAACCATACCCATGTTTTAGGCTATGGAGCAGATTTTAATCAAACCATTAGCTGGCTCAGATTTGTGATAATTCAGATCAGGTGCAGTTTCTTGATCCTGGAAAGTTAAAACGACCTGGAAAGTTAGAAGACCCAAATTCTGATGGTGAGATGTACAAATATTCTGAACTTTGCCATTGAGATTAAGTTTATCTCACCTGTCATTTGCTCAGCAAGCCTGGCTAGATAATTATTACCCTGGTCAAATTTCATTCAGCGAGTATTTCTTCTCCTTTTTTGTATATACTTCTGCATTTCTTTACTAGAGGAAATAAAAGAACGTGAATCCACTGAGCACTTGTCAACAAAACAGAGAGCTTTTATTTTTGATCATTGATAACTATAAGTAAATTATAACAAGTAGCAGTTGTTTGCATTTCCAAACTTGCCAGCAGTAAGTACAATAAGCAGCTCAGAGAAATCCAAAGGAGAATGACTTTTACTTCAGCAGACACCAAGAGTAGATGATATTTCTCCAGACTCCTGTCTATCTAAATGTACTCACTGTCTGCTTCTACTTCTCCTACCTCCATCATTTATAATTACTCAACACTTTGAATTAGAAGCATAGTTATCACATATCTCTCCACAAGAAATGAGAAGAGGAGGATACCTGCAGAAAACACCTTCAATCTGAAGTGGGGTCAATTATATCACGAGTTGCCCATTTCTGCGCCAAGAAAGAGAATTCTTGGACAATTATTTAACATTCATGGAAGACACCTAGACCTTAAGAGACTGCCCTACACAGGGGAAGATCTCACTCAATTCCCAATGGTTTCCAAGTGGTCCAGCTAACTACATTAAGCATCACATAGACTGAAGCATTTAATTGCAGATATTCCTCTTAAATCAAGGCTTGTTCCAGAGTTTCACTGTCTCAACCAGCAAGCTGAATCGTTGGCTTCATTTTCACAACTCAGCTCCTAGCTGTCTTAGTGCAGGGAGCACTAGTGTCCTGCCCCAACTGGTAAGTAATAACATCAGCAACAACATTTCATGCCCGTTTTAAAAGACGGTTTCCCTATTTTGAGTCTAAAAGAAGAAATTTCCAGCTTGGATGTAAATCCTGAAATGGAAAGATGTTTGGAAATAAATAAGTTTGGAATGATGGAGAAAACCACTATGCTTTTCCAGACTTACATTTAAACGGTTTTGTTTATTTGTTTGTTTGTTTGTTTCATCAACCCTTTCAAAGTGTGCAGGCCAAAACCAGGGAGGGTTGCAGAGTCTTGTCTCAGGTCACATCCCCACGAGCACTGTAAGGCTTGGTGCCCTCCCTTCACAAAGAGCATATGTCTGGCTGGGGAAGCTCGTGCCAGGGGTGTCTGCGATGGCTGGGGAAATTCCAGGTGCTCCTTGAGGTACCTAAGTTGGATTCATTTTGCCTGCTATTAATTGTTTGCAAGTGATCCAGTCACCTAGGCTTCTTTGGTAGAGGCTGGAGGGAGACAGGGAGCCTGGGAACGCTGCCTGTGACGTGACCCTCCTTTGGCTCATCTGCACAGGAGCTCTGAGGAAGTCCTTGTGTTGCACATGGCTGAGATTAGATGAGAAAAGTCCCTCCCTGCTGGTCCAGAAGCCGCCCCTTCCCTCCTGCCTGCACCCGAGAACGGGTGAGAGCAGGCGGCCGTGCCGGCGCTGGGGCACCGGGAGAGGTGCTGGTGCTGAGCGCGTCTCACCGAGCAGTGAGTGAAACGGGGGCTGCAAGCGGCTATGATGGCAAGGCAAGTATATTCCCCTGGTGAATGTACCACGGGGCATTGGGAGTACTGAGCTCCTAAATGAGTCAGAGATGAAAATAATCAGGTAGTTTTTCACCTTCATATATATGATGGAAGAATGAGAGTCCTTGGGGACACAAATGGAGCAGAGGAGCAGCCCGAGGCCCATGACACGGATGCTCCGGAGGCACACGTGGCCTCAGCAGCCCATGCTGGGTGCAGGTCATCTGGAGAGAGACGGGACCTGGCTGCCACGGCGCGGATGGCCTTGGCAGCACGCTGCCCCGGCTGAGCTCAGACGCACGCCATGCACGTTAAAGCTGCACTGCAAAGGGCCCGCGGACACTACAGCCCATCGCGACTCCAGGGGATTCAACGACACGGCATGAAGGGGGAATAGATATAATTAGGCATGATAAGGTTGGGGAAGGCAGCTCAGTGCTGGGGAAAGCGCTGGCTCAGCAACGCTCAGAGAATTTGCCCAGTCTTGAGCACCCAGGCGCTGTTTCCCCATCAGGCCCCCCTGCAACCTCCCCAAGTGCCAGGGGCTTTCCCTGCCTCTGCCAGCAGCCACGAGCTGTACTAATTAACTGGAAATAGCAGTCAAATCTCGATGGAGCACTGGCTGTCACGTACCGCCGCAGCACGGGAAGAGCATCCCAGGAGGTGCATCCGGGCAGTGAATTTTCATTGCAAAATTGGCAGGCTGTTGTCTGGGGAGAGGGAAAGGAGACAGGTTTTGTTTTGTTCTGCTGTTTTCTGAGAGAGAAGCATCTCCAGATTGCAGGGAGCCAGCAAAGACACAGCATGGGAGAGAATGGAGGAAATGCAGAGAGGAAAAGACACATGGGTGAAAAGGGAAAAGAAACCTCAGCTGGTGGCTTTGGGAGAGAGGAGGACTTCACTGGAGGACACGGGAGAGGTGAGAGCGAGCAGCTAAGCTCAGCAGGCCCTCATGTGGAGGGGGTGGACACTCAGAGGCAGTGCAACGAGCTGGGGTGCTTAACCATGAGGGCATGTTGGGCAAGGAGCCCAGACCAAAGCCTCGTCTTAAGTGGATGAAATAGGCTCAGCCTGGGAACTTCTGAGGCAGTATTTGCAAGAAATGCAGCTCTCAGGGAAGAGAGCTTCATTGGTGAGAGGAGAACCGCACTGTGCCTGCGCTGGGGCCAGGAGATGAGAAGGACTTTTAGCATGGCTCCCCGTGACAGCCCTGTCTCCATCCCTTGTGGCACAGTGCGATTATCCATGCCAAAGCCCTTCATGGAGGCAAGGGTAGGGGCATGGAGTCTGAACTCAAAATGTGTTCTTCAGACTGGGAATAGGTTAAGCCAGGATTTGATTTTGTGACCCATCTTTTCACTAGGGGACCACGATGATATTGTGACTATATTCCCTTCCTGGATTATAGTGAAGCCCATAGGTACAGGGGACTGAAAGGCACCTATAGGAGTGCCAGTGTCTGCACTCTGCCCATACACAGGCAGTATTTTTTGTGCCAATGTTAAAAACTTAGCATGTGCATATGAGCAAATAGAGATACAGATGGTGTCAGCTCCAGGGGCCACCATCTTTCACCACTTTGTGCTCTTCCAAATGTACATTTCCAGACTACAAGCTAATTGGATGATTTGGCTCCGGTTCCTCTCATAACCAGCCTTTCTGTGCACTTTTCTCCTCCATTTGTTTATGGATGCCACATTGCTAAGCCCATAAAACAGGTTTATGGGACGTTCCCTGCCCCCACGTCGTAAATCAAGATCCGTAAAATACAAAGTGATTTGTCGCTGACCATTGCCCAGTTGTATGTTAATGTTTGAACACAGCAATAAAAGAATTACATAATCTCACCTCTGACCAACTTTTCGGGCAAAAGGTCCTTATAAAACCAAGCTCTGCTTGCCTGAAAGACATCTTCTCTTGTGTTGGGAACACAGAGAGCCTTTCCATCATGAGCTTCAATGGGAAGTATGAACTCCAGTCACAGGAAAATTTTGAAGCTTTTATGAAAGCCCTTGGTAAGTGTCTGATCCGTGTGTCTACGTGTGCCATGTGCTGCTTGTGCCTATATAGCTTCCACTGGTATTTGGAATAATCCAATTGTGCCTGTGTGTTGATGATATAGGTTGAAAATCCTTCTCAGTTCATATTTCTGTCACATTACAATGCCAAGGGTTTTCTTTTTAATGCATGTGCATGGAGATGTCATCTCAAAATACAGAGGAGAAAGCGTCTCTCTCACTGATGGCTGAAGGTCAAGAGGCTCTGGTGAAGTCCTTCAGCTCACGGTCCCAGCAGTGCCCGCAGCCATGAGCCAGACCAGCGACCGCTGCAGACACGTGCCAAGCCAGTAGGATGTGGTGGCTTTGGCAGTCACAGCTCTGTCCCATCTGGCTGTGAAACATGAGAGTGAGCAGCCCACCTCCCAGCCCGCTGTGCTGCCGCTCTGCGGTGGGGCAAGTGACCAGGCTCCAACACTCATCAGAAAAACACTCTTGGTGTTTAGATGGACATGGCTCACCAGACTGCCAGGGAATGTGCTCCTCCAGGTAGACACAAGGCAGATGAGCTACTTCTGCAGGCGATGCTCTGTGTGCCAAATCAGTATCAGGACCTGGAAGAGGACTTGAGACACCTAGTTCAGCAGGACTCTGAATTTCATCACATCTGCCTTGATTTAATCTGTTTTCTCTGCTTGCTTCTCGCTCCACACTCAGTAAGGGAAGGAAAACTGGGTTTATTCTTTCCCTTTGATGACTGGACAAAGGAGAGAGCTATTCTGCTCCCAGCCAGCTCCTTCACACAAAGTCCTGTATCATGTTATTTGTTGTGCTTCCCCCACGGCGGAGCTGCCACCCTGAGGGACAGGGGGACAGGGAGACAGGGAGACAGCTGTCACCCTGAGGGAGAAGCTGAGGGACAGGGGGCCAGGGAGACAGGGAGACAGCTGTCACCCTGAGGGAGAAGCTTTTCCAGCTCCTCCCTCCAGCAGCAGCGATCTGTCCACTGGTGGTTCTCATGCCCAGGCCTTGTTTCTTGCCAGGGCTCCCTGATGAGCAGATCCAGAAGGGCAAGGACATCAAGAGCGTCTCAGAAATTGTGCAGAATGGGAAAAAGTTCAAGATTACTGTGACCACCGGCAGCAAAGTTCTGACTAGTGAGTTCACCCTCGGGGAGGAGAGTGAGATAGAGATGTTGACAGGAGAGAAGGTCAAGGTAAGTGATCAGCTCCACAGCTGCCCATGCCATGAGCACTCAGGTACCTTAAATTACCTTTCCAGGCAGGTAAATTACCTTTTCCAGGCTGACCCCTGAAACCGAGGCTGTCAGTGTGACACACGGTGCTCTTCTCCTGGCAGCTCCTCAGCGAGTCTTGCAGGTGCACGTTTTCAGACATAGCAGGTCCATTTCAGAGCAACCTTTTTGAGAAAGTTGGAACCTGAGACTCTGAGGTTTCTGCTTGCCCTGTTAGCTTTTGCAGAACACTGTACAAACTCCTCACTCAGCACCTCTGCAGACGTGCCCTTGCATTTCTAAAGCTCTCTTATTAGCCAGTTCAGAAAACACCAGCTGTGATTGCAAAAATTTTCAAAGATTTGAGGTGAGAAAGGTTCGAATTTCTACCACATTGCAACATGAAGTATCCCTCCCACCTTCATTTTGTTGACTTAAAGGTATTGTAAGAAAGAGGCAAATGAATCATAAAACAATAAATCTATCTTTTTAAGTCCCAGAGGTGTTTATCTTGCCTGGCAGCCTGTTCCACAGCTCTTGTTTACACTGAGTGAGGTGATTTGGCAAGGTGAGGATTTATCACCTTGGAAATTGGGTCAGCTCCCGTTCCTAGAAAAGCATTTGAAGTGGTTCATGAAATGCCAAGACAGTGTCACGGGCTCACATCTGCCTCAGGAGAGGGTCACATTGCAAGGCCTTTTTGCTTGGTGAATCAGGCCCTGACAGCCTCATATGCCATGTCACAATTCTCAGCATCTCTGAAATCCTTAACGTATGAGCTAAGGGAGAATGGCTATTTTACCTTCCCAAAATGGGCAATTAGAGGGCAGATTAATACATCTTATAGCTGCACAGACAGATGGACAAGAATGTTTTTTGTTCGTGGTGTTTTTTTTAACCTAAGTAATTTTAATCCTGCGTGATATCTGCCCTGGGGGTGCCATGCCCTTGAGAGCTTTCCAGGTGCATCTGTATTTCTGTAAGCTCATTATATTGTCCCCCAGCTTGATTTAGACTAGCTCCAGCCTTTCATTGCCACACAACTCCCCATTGGACTCCCAAAGAAGGAGGTTGCATCAGGCTGCAACAGGCAGGACATGGAGAGGAGATGATGTGGCACCTAGTAGGGACCAAGGGCCAACACAGGTGCCTCCACACCTCTTCACTTTGGGCTCTGCCCTCTTGGTCTGCATGCTGAAGGAGCCTCTGGTGGAAGGGAAGTGCTGATCCAAGATGCTCAGTGATGATGGGGAAGCACAAGGGCAGGGGTTGAAATGGTCTCTGTGAGTGGTGTTGATGTCTCCGTCTCCTCCCCTCTCCGCCAGGCTATTGTGCAGATGGAAGGTGACAACAAGCTGGTGGCAACCTTCAAAGGGCTCAAATCTGTCACTGTACTCAACGGAGACACCCTCACCAATGTAAGTACAGAAGGGGCTGTGGAATGAATAAATGGCCTATATAGTTGCCTTTGGGGGTTCCGAAGGAGCCTACCAAGTAGGCTGAAGTAATGCTGAGCACCTCCATGAAGTGTTCAAGACTAGCATGTGCTAGTGTAGTGGGTGTGAATCCTAAACCAACCAGGCGGGCAAGCCATGAAGAGGACTTTTGTGTAATCTGATCACATAATGAGATCATGTTCTCACCCTGAGGTACAGATTTGTGATGGCACTTCTACACAAGAGAGGTGTGGCAGACTTCCTCAGATAAAGGATACCAAATTATCCATACACACTTTGGGGTATTCATTCATGTAGCCAAACCTTTAATAACTCTGTTTGTAGAGGGCAGATTGGGGACCAGTTCTGTCTTCTGATGTGCAGGATCAGATCCTCTCTATGCAGACAGTTTGCAGCCAAACACCATGAAAAGCTCATGCTTTGCGTTTGCTTTGTAGACCATGACCATGGGAGATCTCACCTACAAGAGAATCAGCAAGAGAATCTAGAAATCCTGTACATGCTCATCATTTTACTGTGTAAAATGTGTTCATTGGAGTCAAATTTATATTAAAGACCTTTCCATTATTATCACCAGCCTCTTCACTGTGGTTATAGGGAGATGCTGTCATTTTCAAGGGTTTGCTGTAAGAGCTGCCTGGGCCTTGGCACCTACCCTTCACTTGTATCTAAGCCCCAACTGGTGGAAATTGGGCAACAGGCTCAGCAGATGCTGCTCCTCCATCAGTAGGAGGGCAGGACAAGGGCATGGGCTCAGCCCACAGTGAGATGTCCGTGTCACTTTTCTGGCAGCACAGATGCTCTGGAATGGAAAGAATGGGTGGAGGGAAAAGTGCCCACCAGGTGTAGGGCTGGAAAAGGGCTCTGGCCCGCTCGATTAAAGATGTGGACCAATGTGGCCACAAGCCTGGAAAGCCAGGCTGTCTGGGCACAGGGTGCCTGGGATAGGGATGAGTGTGGGAAGATTTGGGGCATCCCAGCAGCCGTCCCCATCCTCTGCTTGGATGGCAACAGGACTCAGTCCTGCAGGCTACAGGCAACCCATCGCTATCCCCTCCCAATCCTTTCCCACCGACTGGAGGGCACCGGACAGTCTTCAGGTGTTAAGCGTGTGTTTCACGCCAAGCTGTGCCAGGTAAATAGGATTGTTGGAATTCAACTCCTTCTTCTGGGGTGAAATACAGGTTTTCTCTCCTGGCAGAAAGAATGATGCTGGTTGCTCACAGGAGCCACTCAGTCATCTCTGATGCTCTCCCTAGCAACCCCCAGGGCTTAGATCTCTGGCAAGATGGATGAAGATGGGGTTTCTGACCCACAGAAGAGAGAAAATTCTTCCTTGGTAACAGCCGCTTCCAAACTCTGGGCGTGGAGGATAACTGGGAATCTTCACTGCGAAGCGAATTTATGGTTGATGTGATGATGTTCTGGTTGGGATGATGGTTCCGATCTGGCAACAGCTTTTGGCACCCATCCCATGTCTATCTGCTTGCCAGCACTGTAAACATGTCATATTTTTAAGTATGGTAACAAAATAATCATAATTAATTTATCCAGAGGTGGGATCTTCACTTGTTCTATGTCACTTGCAAGGTGCCAGCAGTTGGATACTGCTTACATAACTTGCACCTCATGTTCACAAGCATACATGACTTTTTTTCAACCCAGCTTCTCACTTCTACTTTCCTTTGCTAAAATCCTCAGAGACATCACCAGAACAAAATTATGTCATCACAAGGAAGTGACAAAAGAAAACATTTAGGAAAGAATCAATTAAAAATGTAACCAAGGAACTCAGGATCAGGACTTGCCTGGAGAAAAAAGGCTTTGAACAAGAATTTAAATCATTTTATAACATATTCTTTTTACTTTTGTTTTTAATGCTAGTGGTAGAAAAAAAAACAAAGATGTTGTTTCTGCAAGGAGCTCCTCTGCCCTAAGCCCCCAGAGGATTTTTCAGGACTCTTCCCAAGCAGGTCCATGTTCTCAGACTACTGCCACTAGAAAAAAATCTTTATGGATACATCACATTCATGCACCACATTCCCTATGTTTGGAGCTGCCACAGGTGATGTTATCCCACAGGCATGAATCTGGGTCAGGCTCAAGTTTTATTCCTTCTTGTGGAAGAGACTGGGTGAGGTCTCATTGGAGGGTTCAGGCATGACTTGAATCTTTTGGTTCTTGAGGGCAGCTTCCCTCATCTTGTAATACATGAACTCATTCTGCTGGAACATGCGCAGCTCCATCTCCGTCTGGACACGCATGACCTGAGGGACAAAGCAGGTTAAAGAGCTGTGATGCAGGGGATCTCAAAGCAAGTGAATAACTCACTCCCTTCACATGGGACCTGTCCATCAGTGATGTCCTAGGCCATGTAATGATTGTGATGCACCTTGTTCTAAGTCTCCACTAGCAGTGCCAAACTGGACAGAAATAATCATGTACTTTTTGAACCCAGTTGCCAGTGCGAGGTGAAGAAGGCATCAGCCCTTGTAACCTCCTCTGTAAGCTGCTGGGAAGCCTTGTGGTCCCAAACTCCACTGATGCACAGGAGATACAAGGACCTAGAGTTGACATCGTGCAGAGCCAGGGAACGAGTGTATTCCCATCCATGCCATGGGTCTGACCTATGGTGCGATCCATGATCAGGGTTCAGATCATCTCCAGCCAGGTGACCTCCTGTGGGAGGAGGTAGGGAAGGGAGAGTGGGATGCTCAGCCTCACCTTGGCCACATCATTGTTGCATCCCCTTGCACGCCAGGACTCAACATGAGCAGAGTCATTCCTAGTGCTATATCATGGAGCAGTGCCATAGGCCTAGAAGGAGTTATAGAAGATCTTTTTACATCTACCTGGCAGTTTGTTAGACTTTTAGCTGTTAAATGTGTGCCATAAACCCACTAGTTTCTTCTTGGAAAAAAAGCAGAAAAGGGAATATTGAAATGGAGACACCATGGTCTCACCCTTCCATATGTACAAGGCACAGGATATAAGGTACAAGACAGGATGGCTTTAGGTTTAGGTCATTTGTTTTCTGATAAGATTGCACTAATAAAGGCTATAGCTCTGTTGTAAGGGAGTTAAGACCTCAATAAAGGATTTCATTTGGTATTGTGATTTTTTTTTTTTTTTTTTTTTGCTAATAAAGTAGAATGCTGTAAAGTCAGTATGTCACAAGAGGAGAATTAAAGCCTAAAGAAATGACAGCTACCCAGGTGTAACTGCAAATGGTGAATCATAGCTGAGCAGTTATAATTTGACTGCAATCTGCAACTCCTGACCTTAAGCTAGGAAATCTTATCAGTCATCTGAGGAAAAAAACATATTGCAACTCATTACTAAGAAAGCCTGTCAGTGACAGAAGGACAAGGGAGTGGTAAATCAGGAAGAAGAATGGTCAACATATAATATAAGATAATGAAGATCACTTGGTAAGCTGGGAACAGGCCCACCATTTGTGATTTCATATAGCCAAATTGTTATGCCATTCATCTGAGAACAGGGAAAGCAAACTGCCTCAAGAATGGGAGATTTATCCTTAGTCACAGTAAAAAGATTCAGAGACTTGTGGGCCATTTTTAATATATGCCCTGATGCAGGCTAAAAACTATTTCTCAGAGATGAAAATTTCCCATAGGAAGGAACATACATTTCTCAGCCATCTGAAATACAACCTAGAGAAAACCACAGCACTAGCAAGAAGCAAGTAAGAAGTTGTTTCCACAGCTTGAGCATAACTCCTTTATGGACAACTTAGAGACAACACAGGAATCCTGACACCTACCTCCAGGTCTTTGGTAATGGGGTGGGAAGGTCCATGGGTGACCAGAAGAATGGCATAAGCTTTACAGATCAGACCATGCCCAGCTTCAATGAGACCAGCATGCCAGTGGGTCACTCCTGCCCGCATCACTGCCATCCCCAGCTGTGCATTGTTGGGATGGTATATTTTCCTGGAAAAACATTGTGTAAGTTTAGTTCAGGGAAGGCCTGAGTTCCCCAGTGTTTGTCAATGACATGGCATGTTTGCTGAATTGCAAGCTGTTTGCTGAAGTGACAAGCCTACTGCATTTATGTCACTGAAATGCACAGCCCTGCTCTAAAAGGGTAAGCACGAGTTATGTGAGGACATGAATTACCAGAGGACATGAGCTGATGTGAGAGGGACGGAGGATGAACAACATGCTAATGGTGAAAGTTGGATACCCGGGTCAGAGAAAGCCAGGCTTTGCAATTCCGTATTATTTTGACACACAGAAAACCCAGATCTAGCCCTGCAGCCCAGATTTCCCCGCCCTTGGCATGCCTAAATTGAGAATGCAACAATCCTTGGCTTCTCCTTCAATGTGTGGAGAGAAACAGGTGGTTGCAGAAACTCCAGTTTCTGCAGTTGTCTCCAGTTCTTGTCATCCCCTGGTGATAGATCCCTCCCTGCAGGGACTGCAAGACCATGCTCCTAATTCCTATACCTCAGATGGGCAAGACACATCCAGGACTCTAAATCTAACTTTAAAGTCTCAGACGGTGTCAAAAGGTGTTTGGATTTAACTGCAAATCTGCTGTGAAGGGCTTATTTAGCATTTTGCACTGTCATGTCATAAAGCAAGAAAGGGAATTACCATGATCCCCATTTTAGACTGAAAAAAAAACCCAAGGAACAGGGAGGGGAAGCAATTTCTTCCATGTCATTCAATAGCTCAGTGCCAAGGCATCTCAAAAGCAGGTTGTCAGACCACCATGCCAAGCAAGTTCTGTAAGCTGCTACCACCTCTCTTTGGGGTGATCCCCCAAATCACAGGCTTTTGGGGATAGACTAGACCAAAAGAGAAAGAAATGGGAATGAGTTGCTTTCAGCAGAAGAATGAATAGGATAATGAGACAGGATTTCCTCCCTTCTGTTCTCTATGGCTTTCATTGCTTATTTTTTAATCTTTTGCTAACTAATATTCATCAGTCCTGGAGTAAAGACACAATAATAATGAGGTGTGACATTTTTACTGTGAGGTGAGTCCTTTGAGGACCAAGCTTGAAGTTCTTCATTTTCAGTGGGCCTTTGCCACAGGCCTTAGGTATGCATTATTCAACCAAGACAGAAATCCAGATATTATTCAGGAGTGAAGGGGTCCCTTAAGTGCAGCCACCTGGGAGTTCTCTCACCACTGCAACGTCTCCTTCCTGCACACAGGGGAGCAGACCATGTTCTGCAGTGATTTTCTCTCTTTCCTGTACCCAGCCTTTGTGTTTTGCTACCAGGGCAGCCCAGAGATGCAAAACGAAGAGGCTAATGAAAGATGTAACCAAACTCCTTGCCAGTTACAACTCAGTAAATCAGATTGCTTGGGAACTCTTCATTTATGAAGGGGTCCCTCCCTGTCTGGTGATACAATCCGGGCCCAGTCTGAATGCCAGCACTGCTGCCTGATGCTAGTAAAGTAATTTCTGCAAAGTAAAAGCTGGCCCTAAATTGTTTGTATAACACCCTGCCTAATGTTACATGACCACCAAGAACCACCAAAAACAAGGCACAGCCATACAGGTAGCCATCCACCATCCTCTTGGCGTAGTCAGCTGCCTCCTCAAACATCTGGAGGTAGGAGAGCACCTCGGAGGCAATGCTGAGGATCCGCAGGAGGTAAAGGTTCGTTTCTCCCAGCACAGGCTCCTGCTTCTTCAGGCACTCGCGACACAGCCTCACAACCTAGGGGAGAAGAAGAGAAGGTCAGAAGCTACTGCACCAAAGACCCATAGGCTGCACAGTCCCTATCTGTCCTGGAGGCCATGCCAGCCCCTGCAAAGGCGGGGGAAGTTAGGAAATGCTTTTGTTTGTCACAAAACATCACTCTACAAGGATGTTTGGCACTCAAATTCATCCTTTCCCAAGAGTACATTCATAAAACTGAGAAGGAAGAATCAAGGCCTTTAGTTCA